>BDMV01000004.1:7807534-8165891 GCA_008326285.1 Oryza officinalis | reverse complement strand
TATATATATATATAGATATATATATCTATATACATATATATATATATTACGAGATTTAGATTAATTGAATTCAGTATAAGTTCAAGGCATATTAGAGCTCTAAGCATGCTATGGGTTGTGATCAAACCATAGCTACCAATCAAAAATAAATAAGCACTAAAAACAGTACATGTTCAAACATCATTAACTAACTCTTTATCAATCTCGATTCATTTGAATATGAGGACAAGAGTTGGACCGATTCAATTAATTAGAATAGAACAATTACACAACAAAAGAGAAAATATGGTATTTGTTGGCAGTAGATGGGTTTCACTAAATCAAAATTGTGGCACTTTACTGATTTATTTTAGATTTGAAATTCTTATAATTTTGATATATATATATATATATATATATATATATATATGAATGATGCCCCAAACAACAGCTCACTTGCATGGATCTCTGTAGTCAGAGCTTTTGCTATGAATACCGTAAGATTTCCACACATATCCTGGCTGTGAAGTACTACATTTGCAAACATGTAATTGTGATTCTGTTAAAGATACCTGTATAAACCCCCCCCAGAATTGTCCATAGGTACCGGTTCGTATTAACAACCGGCACCTATGTGGTAAAAGGTGCCGGTTGTAAATAATAACTGGTACCTATATGGTAAAAAAGTTGCCGGTTCCAATTTATAGCCGGCACCTTTTAGCATAAATAGGTACCGGTTCCATTCTACAACCGGCACCTTTAACCATAATAGGTACCGGTTGTAAATACGAACCGGTACCTATGTGGCTTGTATATATGCTGGGCCATCGCCATTTCGCCAGCCACTGCCGACGCCATTTCCCCCAAACCACCTTACCGACTCCATCGCTCTACCGTCCGCCGCCCGCCGCCCGCCGTCGCCGTTCACCGCCGTCCCCCTCCTGCACCACCGTCGGTCCTCCACCTGCCTGGATCTACCGCCATCGCCGTCCACCGTCGTCCTCCTTCCGGATCCGCGGGCCCCTCACCCTGCGCCCTCCATCCCCATCCTCCTCCACCGCCGCCGCTGCCCTCCTCCAGCGCCGGCGTCCTCCATCGTCGCCGCTGCTCTCCTGCAGCGCTGTCCAATTCCTCCGCCGTCGCCGTCCACTGCCGTCCACCGTCGCTGTCCACCACCGTCCACCGCAGCCGCTTTCCTCCGCTGCTTTGGTGGTCTCCTCCGCCGCTGTGCTGCTGCTACGGGAGGTGCTGCCACGCTCCTCTAGCACCGCCGTCCTCCGTCGTCACCGCCGCCCTCCTCCTCCCTGCCATCGGGTATTGTAGTATTGTCCACATCTTGATACTCCATAACCCTTTCTATATCAGTTGTGATTCATGTATTGTCCACATCTTTGAACCACACATGTATTTCTATTGTCTTAAAATCCTACTGGCTGGCTCCACTCGTCGGTTTCACAAACTCATCAAAATTTTTGCTAACATGGAGGTTCTTGCAACACTGGATAAGTGCAAGCATGTCATCATGATTGCTTGGCACTCTGGGGTTGAATAGGAGGGATTTTAGTACTTGTAGTCCCACTCCCACCCCACCAAGCATAGCACGCCTATGAGTCAAATTGGTATTGCAACAACCTCCATATGAGATAAATGGAAACAGAAACATATCCTTAGACCAAGAAGTCACCCTAACCTATTAGGCCTGCCGAAGATGATGGCAATGCGTAAAAGTGTAGATTCATAGTGCAAATGGAAGTTTGCTTTGCTGAAATTGTAACTTAAAAGTATGGTTTCATTATAGATTTTTACAGTTTTGTCATTTGTGAATGTACTCTAAAAATAGATTAAGGGATAAGCTTCCATTGTTCATTGAAAACTGGAATATATGAGTATAAACAAACTGACACCCCTCTTTTATTGAAAACTGAATGAACAAATTGTGAAAAGCCATCAGACCGATTCTGTGGATATTCAAACCTAAAGAAAGAAATGGCTAAGTGGGTCGTCGCCACATCATGCTTCGACCATTTTTCTTGCCCTTTGCCAAAGTTTGGTTTTTGTCATTGCTACCAATGGTTCTGCCAGACCTAATAAGTGTTTAGCAACCCACAAGAACAGCAACATTAATGATCTATTGGTTTTCATTTAGCATCCCAACATTGCTGAGAGTTTCTTTTTCAATGAACAATATAGACCATAGAAGAATAAATCGGCTAACAATCAGGAAACCTTAGTGGAAATCACTAGCCTCACTACCTTTATGCACCTTGAAAATAAAAAAAGGGATACATTCCACATCTTCAAAGGATAACATCAGAAGAGAATTTCGAGAGTTGACAATGTGTAAATAAAGTCAGTTTTGAATATGTAAGTAACACATACTCTAGGTTTCAGGCAATCTGTAGAACAATTATGTACATAAGGATTGCTTTTGAATTTCACTACTCAAATTCATGTTTCATAACTAAACAGATTTCAGAACTTGAGCACAAATTCAGAAATTAATACGTACACTATAGCTATGCAAAGTACATTAGTACACTTGCTTTATGAGGCTGTTTACTTTTTCATATTTTTTCAATTTTCGGTCTCTCGCTTTTCGCGTACACGTTTTCTAAACTGCTACATGGTGTATGGAATTAGATGGCATTACTTTACTGTTGGTATATTTGGAAGAATATCATCAAGAGGACAACAAGTTCTTACACTAATTTCTTGTATCTATCTAGCAGTAGTTCTAGTCTAGATCTACAAAAGGAAATGTCAGGGGAACAAGATAACATTAGGCCTACAAATTCTGGAGAAAGCGATGGTGGTAATGGTAGCCCAAGTGGCTTTCTAAACTTGAATCAGCCCGGTGTTAACCCGCACAATACAGAGGTAAATTAACCCATCTGGAACAAATAATACCTTAAAACTACATATATCGTCAGATATGAATGACTAATTTATACTGATGTTTGAAGGAGGTTGATCCTTCGGCCACTACGCACTCCGCGAATACTTCAACCTCATCGGCAAGAAGAAAGGCTAGAGGTCCAACTAGGATGCCCTCAGGTCTATACACTATCACAGAGTTAGCTGCAGATGGGACCCCTATAGCTCCAGAATCGGCACTCACCTCATACGGCAAAGCTATAGGTGTCATCATGAAGGATGACATCCCCATCAAGTACCGGCACTGGAAGAGCAGTGATACAGACGAATTGGAGTGGACGGTACCAGACAGAGACAAGGATCTTGCTTGGGAAAAGTTAAAGCGGACATTCCAGTTTCCCGAGGGACAAGAAGAACTCGCAAAGTCCGGGGCTCTTAAGAAGATGTCCATCAGCTTCAAGAAGTGGAAGACGGATCTTAACAGGAAGTTTGTCAAGAAGGGCCTGACACCAAATTTTGAAGATGCCAACTATCGAAGGTGTCGTCTTTTCTGGGATGACTTTGTGGCCTATAGAACATCAGATGAGGCAAAGGAGATTAGCGAAAGGAACCAGGCCAATGCGGCCAAAAACCGATACCCTCACCGTCTCGGCCCTAGCGGATATGCTAAGAACATAGCCAAATGGCAACTCCGGGAAGATGAGCTGCTGCAAAAGGGAATCGAGATCGAGACGAAGGACTGGTGCCAACGGGGAAAGAATTACCAATACGCCCGAGGTTCAACACTCTCGGATACAGGCGAGTTGGTACACAAGGGTCCTCGAGAGCAAGAAGTGTCCCAGAGGATCCACGAGGCCCATCTAAAGTGCTCAGAAGGTTCTTTTGTTGCGAGCAGGGAGAGAGATGAGCTTACACTTGCATTGCAGAACCCTGAGCATCCGGGACGCACAAGAGGAATTGGCCTAGTTCCATGGAGAGAAGGTTTTCCTGAAGACAGACATAGGTACCGGTCTCGGAGCAATAAAAATTCCAGAGACCAATCGGAAGAGATAAGGCTATTGAAAGAACAAATGGCACTGGTAATGGCAAGGCTTGAAGGTCAGCAAGGAGGCAATGCTGGCCACTTAACCAGTCCAGGTGGGAAGAAAAGCAGCTGCACTTCAACTGAGGTTCCTCAAGAACCGGACACGGTTCATTACCCCGTGGACCACATCACTGTACGTACTGCATGCAGGCTGCATGTGCCACTTCAAAATATCAGTCAAGAGGTGGCACGCGCGATGGCACATCCCGTAACGGAGGGAGGGACGATACACGGTAAGCCGATACCAAGTGGCTACTCAAGGGTCGAAGTGGAGGACGTGCCGAGGAGGTACAGTGCAGTGCAGCTTGATTTTGCTCCAGAGGAGGGGGTGAACACTCTTGGTGAAGCCATCCACAACATAATCCTGTGGCGCAAGCGTTTCATTATCTTTCCTTCAGGAGATGGTGATAACGAGCCAAGCGATGGCGGGTCTAGCTCTGAAGGACTTTCTCCCTCCCCTCAAAGGATGCCAACTCCACCACCATTGCCACATAAGAGCCCGTCTCCTCCACCGGCGCAACGTAAGAGCCCATCTCCTCCAGAGGCAGCACATAAGAGCCTAGCTTCATCAGACCGGCCGAAAAAGAGGGGGCGCCTCTGTAAAATTTCCCAAATGTCTGAACCACCATCTCTGAAGAAGACCAAGAAGACGCCATTGCCTACCAGGTCGGAGCCATCTTTCAAAGTGCCAGTCGAAGTACAGGATCACTTCATTCGCATGGCAAGGCCACCTGCCCGAAAGCAACCTATTACGGACTTCCGACGCACGATCGGGAAAAAGGGTTTGCAAGAATTTTCAAAGAAAGAATTTGAGAAAGATGAGGCCAGCAAGACTACGCAAGACTTTCTAAAAGAGGCAGAGCTGAAAAGTTTGGATGATGTGGATAATATTGAGATGGCCCCATTGGCAGCTCAGTTCAAGCTTGGTCATTCTTTGACTACGGACGAATATCGCCACGTCGTTGGCAAATGTACTCAAATGAGAAGGGTAGAAGAGTGGTACTTACAGATGGCCAAGGATGGTAAAGAGATGTTCCCCGTCTTTTACAGGGACGAGGACTTATAGTTTGGGTCCCATTTAGAGAACTATTTCATCTATACAATCTGAGGGAGCTAGACTTATCGGTAATTCAGTTATGGGCATTGTAAGTATACTCGACCTCTCGCCATTTTTCTAAGTACATATCCTCGTTGCGTGTCTAATTATTTTCCTTATGCAGAATGGGGGCGCTTGAATGTAGAGCGACCCATAACAAGCTAGGATTCCTCGACCCACAAATAGTAAATTCCTGTAATATTGACGCAGGCGAATGGTCCTCCCAAGAAGTGCTGAACTACCTTTACACATCCTTTGTCAAGCTGCAGGACATGAATACCATCCTTCTGCCCTACCACTTTAAGTAAGTGTGGCATTATCGTTGTACCTCCCATCGTTGTACTTTAAGATGTTAATTGTTCTCTTCCCTTGTATGTAGGCCTCACTGGATTCTTATTGCCATCCATTTAAGCGATTCCAAGATTGTCGTCATGGATTCAATGAGGAAACCGCAATCCAACTACCAATCCCTCATTGACATCCTAGATAAGGCACTTGTGAAGTACAAGAAGAAGTGTATTCGACACGCTCCATGTGCAAATAAATTCCGAGTTTGGTGCCACCCTTATTGCTCACGTCAGGATCCGGGCACGAGCACATGTGGGTTCTACGTGATGAGATTTATGTGGGTTTTCATGGAGGACAGCAACTGGAACAATACGGATGTTGAGGTTCGCCCTGTCTCCTAAGACATAAATCCAATTTACTAAACACATAGTATCTTTCCACATCTTTAATCCTTCCATTTGCAGAAATTAAAGCTCCCGACAAGTAAATTGCTGCCATATGTTTGCTTGGGCCTCGCTGAACAGCTATGTGGATTCATCTTCGACCATATCATCTCGTCAAACGGCGCATACAACATTTCGAAGGCTCCTGCTGGGCTAGTGGGTTTCATTGAGGCTGGCGGCCCTAGTGACACTTTAGATAGCCGATCAACGCCAAAGCATACAAAGACCTAGAATTAGTGGGCCATACCTTTCAAACATTTTCTAAGTATCTTGTAGATTAGTTATTTGGATTGATGTGGTTTTCTTAATGCCTTCAACATGCATTAAGTTTCTCTATTTGTTAATGTTTATCTATTATTTTTTCACACATATATCTAACCATGTATTCAATTTTCTCTATTTCATATTTTTATCCCTAACAGCAACAGGTGATCTCACTGACTGGATGTGGCATGGATGAGGGAGGCATCATCATTGTTGTCTCTGTAAGCAACAGGTGAGCATGTGTAACTAAAATTTTCATATGAGTACGAGTTTAGAGCATTTGAGATGTTGTAGAGCTGAAGCGAATTTTTGTCAAGTCTCCTGAGATGTGTAACACATCTGGTCGCCGCCTTCGTGTGGTTTGACGGGCACGTCTCAGGCTGAAGTTGACTGGCACGCTGAGTCCCAGCAATATCTTCTATGCTCTCTACTCGAGGCTTCGGGTTTTATATTATGGTCCTAGTCCCAGCAATATCATATGATTTGTGGAACACTACTTCTATTTGTTTTGTGCACTACATGCATATGCCATGCCAGTATACATCTCTCCAACCGCACTGCACCTTCCTGGTCGGGTACGGTAATAGCCGCCGAGCGCAACAGCAAATCACATGAGATAGGATTCCTGATACGGCTTTTGACCTAAATTTTAATGAACGTTTAATTGTACGTTAAAATTAATCACGGAGAAGAAACAAATACTTGGACAAAAAAAGTGGAAATCTGCATCTTTTCTATATATTAATGCAAAATCTTAATATGGACTAATTAACATCCGTGCAAAATCTTAATGATTTGGAGTACTTAATTAGCTAGCTATTAGACGAGGAGATGATTAGCTAGCTAAGTCTAATCACGCAGCGAGTACTTATTAACTAGTAAGACACTAATTCCATGCATCTTGCTGCACTGCTGCTTCCAATTTTCAAATTTAACACTTCTGTCAGACGATATAAACTACTTTCTCAAACTCACCCATATATAAAAATACAAATGCCTTTTTCAGTTCATCCAATTCAATAATTCATGATGCATATTTTTAAACTAGTGTTTAATTAGGTAGTAGGCGTGCTAATGTCTTGTCGCCCTCGATCAGCAGTCACATGCTGCATTCCTACTCTTCGCATACGCACGCATACATGCATACAAATACGTAGCTAGTTAGCTTTAATTTGGCTTATATATATATATACCCCAGCTGGCTAAAGCTGATAAGCCATTCGTCCCAAGAAAAACAAGTGCTGTTATGCTGTCCAATTCGGGTATCCGCTTCTTTTAACCCAGCAGATTAGGCACTGGTCCCTTCACTTCCACTGATACTCCTTCTCCTATAATTAAGTAAACTTCCAGATCTATCAGCTACTACCTCCTTGTTTTTGTTTAGTGTTAACTATCTTATCAGCATAGGTAATTTACTACCTTATCATGCATGCATGCAGTAGCAGCACTGACACATTGGCACAGCCATTATTCAGTTTGGTTAAATTTCTGAAGCCATGTATTGATAGACAGTAGTGCACAGGTCGTTTTCTGGCACTTTGATTTGGAAAATGGATTGGATTCTGTGATTTCTGTGATGTGAATGTAATATTGTAATATTCTGTGATTTCTGTGTTTCAGGAAATATTATATGTGACCCTGCAATTATTTTTTTTGTGCTTCAGGACTATAGGTGCCGGTTCTTGTAAAGAACCGGCACCTATAAGGCTTTCAAAGGTGCCAGGTCCTTCATTTATAGGTGTCGGTTATTTATAGGAACCGGTACCTATAATACCATATAGGTGCCGGTTAGGCATTGACAACCGGCACCTATAGTGTTATAGGTGCCGGTTGAGGAACCGGTACCAATAGCTTTGAGCATTGGTGCCGACCAATTGGTGCCGGCTTTGAAACCGGCACCTATGAGGTCTTTGGAACCGGCACTAATGAGTATTTGTGTAGTAGTGTCTAAGTTGGATAATTAACCTCAACTCGTAGATTCTTTTGAGAGATCCGACTCTCAACAAAATTTTGCTAATTTGGATAATTTTGATTTGCGTATGCACAATTATATGGCACCCTGCCACTGTGTGTATGTGTGTCTATATATATATATCTATATATATATATATATATGTATATATGTATATATATATATGTATATATGTATATATGTATATATGTATATATGTACATATACATGTATGTGTGTGTATTGCATCCTGCCATGGTTCATCGATCTTGTCGCTAAACAATACTAGATAGTCTCTGTTCTATGCATGGCCATATGCCCATGCTATCAGGTTCTGCAGCAACATTACATGCATGCATGCATGCTGCACTTCTCATAAAAACAGCACAAATGATGTTGAGCAGTTCTACATAAGACAAAGAAGGATTGAGAGAAAGTAAGAAAAGACTTTTTGGTCCGTAAGATTAAGATTAGTGTACGTTTACCCCACGGTAAATTGTGCACATAACATTGCCGGCTAGATGCATATCTATTTTGAAATAGAAAAAATTGTGCATGCATGCATCAGTTCTGATCGTCGTTCTCGACGGAAGGCTGAGAACGACTCACAAAGATGCAAAGACGCAGGGCATTTGATGCCTCTTTGATCGTTTCAGGTTTTTTTTATGAGCCGTTAATATTCTAGTATCTGTATATATCTCACCTAATCAACAACTGTCTCTCTGATGGAGTTCGAACCCCAATTATCTTCCTTCTCTCGTTGTATTTTTTCTCTTATATTACGTACTCTGGTAGATCCGATCGGATCGGTGTTAAAACAAGCATAACATGGGCTTTCAAAGAGGCCCAATATTTAAGCCCAATATACAGTTGTGATTTTACAATAAACTAAATCAACGGTTAGATTTTTCTGATTAATGTGAGAGCTCCTAGAAAATGTCCGATTAATATAGGTTCTGATACATACTCCACTCTGACAAAATGTAGTTCCGCAACTGTAGGTGCCACAATGGTTGTGTGACAGTGGGGTCTAGTTCCTTCCTTCCACTACTACAGAAAATGTTTCTCCAACCAGTACATAAGACATTTACATAGGTGTTTCCTAACCAGCATCCAGCCAAGGGGTTGCAGAAATCGTGTGCACCAAGAACCATCCGAGAAAATAATATCTTCAGTCTCCACCCATGGAATACGTGTTGCACGGGCTGTTACTTGAGACATTCGTCCGTGAAAACTTTTTTCACAAGTGGATCTAATCTATGAACCACGAACATTGTTGTATTACAGAAAAAATAAATAAAAATATGGCTGCTATGCAGCGATGCATGCCGGTACAAAACCGAGATATTTCTTATCAGCATACATGGACATCAACACTTTATAAATTCGTAGCCACGTTCACATTCACATTCACTTAGATAGATAGTACACATTGTCCATATCAACACTTGGAAGCAAAATACATATTAACATATACAAGTTTTACTAATACAAATTCAATCTATACCCTGGTCTCGCATGGGATATATTGATCAATGGAATGTACATCTTGTACATATATACCATCATCAGCAATTTCTGTCGGAAACTCAGGTTAACTAAAATGTGCTTTATTGCATACATGTATTATGGATAATGCAAAGCCATGTATTATGGATGTCGAAGAAGTGGGAAGACGGGTACCCACCTCTGGCTGCTCGGGTTGCAAAAGAGCCCGCAGGAACCCTGGTGGCTTCAGGCCGTGTCAGTTGATCCAAGGGTTCCCTCTTGCAAGCCAACGGGCTACCCCTAAGCTCGGGGCTAGCCTGAGCAAAGAAGGAGTCTAGGGTGCGGGACAAACCCAATCATGAGGCAACCCACAAGCGCAAAGGAAGCCCTTGGCATGGGGCAAATACCAAAGCTTGGTCCTCCTCCGTGGGAAGCTTAAGTCTCTGGTGCACCTTTTTATACGATAGGGCTCAAGTCGTCGCTCCCCATGTAGTGTGATCCCGCTTTAACTATGAAGGATATATACGAATCTGTTAACCGTTGTTGGGATACGGGTAGGCTGCGATAGCAAGAAACAAAAAATCTACTGCGTAAACCAGGAACCATGCAAGTTAAGGATCACAGATTGTTACCACTCGACGCGCTAAGCACCGAAAGAAGAGTTGGAGCAGACCGGTCCAACGTGTGCACATCGATGTAGTGGATCCAGTCGATCGCAGCAGCCCAATCAAGCCCGACTAAGAAGAGATGAGTGTCTCCTGCTCGTGCATCTTACATTCCCACACCAATCAACGCTGCAAAACCGCAACATTTCTACCGAAATTCACACGTCTAGGGAAGGAATGCCGGGCGCGATGTGCTAGTGCCCGCGCACGTCAACGGTTTGCCTCACAGGCGGAAGTGACAGCTGGGGTTTCTCACGTCGCTAGATCGAGAGCTGCATGCACCCCTTGCTAGTTAATATATAGGACCTTTTAACCGGGCCTCCAAGGCTCATTAGAAGTCCTGCTCGGATCATTATCCGAATTAAGCCATTATTGGATCTCCATCTTGTTCCAACCCATTAAGTGTGCAACCTTGTAGGTTCATGCATACTCGGTTGTAAACCGAAAAACACCTTTTCGGTCCACATGTCAACATTAGCCCTAGCAGAACATATTGATGCACCGAGTATACATAAAGATCATATCGGCTGAACCTTTTAGTGTATCTTTGTATGAACCCCTTTGCGACACGATATCGATTAAGCTGAAGGCTAGATATGTGCCACCCTCTCAATAGCTCAATCATTCACTTGATCTCGTATTAGATTACATTCCTCATGACTGACTCCTGAATCATCTCGGCATGGCCATGCACTACCATAATCTATTACATCGAGTGACTCAAAAGATATCTCTGCTATTTACTAGGAGGGGTAAATCCCATCTTGATCATTCACATCTCAGTACATGCTTCATACCGAACCCGAAGAACCATGATAATCGTAAAGTAAACTACTACCTAGTTATGGAGTAGCATTTGATAATCCTAAAGTAAGCTACTACACTTGTTAAGAACAATGATAATCTTAGGTACAAGGATTCTACACCAATACTACTTGAGAACAACTAATGGCACATTACGATCATGAAGTGTCTTAGGTTGGGTATATCCAGCAACATGTTCTCTAACGCATTGTCCACATTATTAATTTGGTATCCTCATACCATGATCCATGTGACATGACCATCAATCAGTACATGTGCTGATCGTTTAATCATGTTTGTTCCATACATGACATACAATTAGGGGTCTTTTAGAAATAGCAACATACATAAAGAGTCTCAGGAATAAGTCACATACTCACTGATCGATAATAAATTATTGATTTCAAGGAACACTTTATAATGAATTCATAGTGTGTGTGATACAATCATCTATATGATTGCCTCTAGGGCATGCCACTAACAAAGCGATGGGCGATAAGACGACACTTGATGATCATGGAGCAAGCCATCATCAGCCCTAGAAAGCCCGGATGCATGGGTTGTCAGGCGACGTGGGTGTTTGATTCGTCGCCTACCTAAGCCAACCACAGCACGGACCATCTGGGTCATCCAGACCGGCAGATGGACCCCGTGATCATCATCTGTATCCTTGTTACCTACGCCAGGGCACGCGTTGTGGAGAAGACCAGCGGGATGGGAGGAAGCCGTCCCTGCCCCTACCAACTCACTTGCCAATCACGCTCAGGACGGAGGCATGCCCCACTAATCAGCACATGATGGGACTAACCATACCTAATTCCTGTATGAATGAATAGGGGCCAATTTTAAGAGACTAGAAACCGTGGTTCCCTCTAGACCATAAGGGGAGGGCCAAGGCCACCAAGAGAAGGAAGACAACCTGAAAACCCCCACCATCTCTAGAAAGAAGAGCCCACTACTTTGTAAACATTGCAACAAGGGATCTAGGAAAGAACACAATATGAGTCTGGTATTACGCTCCCGAGCAGCCCTAACATGTATAAACCGCTTGCTCCTGTTGTTACCCGCGTTCGATCTCTTGTTCCCATGCACTTGCCCTTATCCAAATCCAAAAAGGGGTTGCCACTTATCCCCGCTATTAGAGCTTGGACCTCGACAATAGAATTAAGCAATTCCTAATTTAGCATTGGTTCATAATTTGATTCATATTTTAGTACTTACTATTGGTTCATAATATAATGTCGCTGACCTGCCATAATGTGATAATTTACCAAAATAATACCCTCACATTGTATACACAAGTTCCCGTGCATTGTACGTTTTAAAAAATTGACACAAATCTAGGTCAAAGATATATCCTCGTGTCTTAGTCAGTTAGTATAGGGACAAAACCGTCCAAGTCATACAGATATATCATTGACCCAACATTCTGTGATAATTTGACAAAATAATCAACTATCATTGTGTACAAGCCACTGCATCTTGCGACCCTACGCCCTAGGCAAGAAACCAAGTAGATCTATTGCCACCCTATGTGCTGCCAATCGGAACTGTTGGTATTTGCTACGCACACAGATCAATGTGCAAGCGCACGGGTACCACTGTAGCACTTCCCCTTAGAGTATTCCAAGGTTATCGAACACAAGGAACGTGTGTATATATCTATGAACAGCATTCTACCCAAGGACAACAATAGATGATAGGATTGGCTGGAGAGGATTCCTATGGATTTAACTAGTTATCTTATGTCAAAGATAAAACTCTATCAAATGCTTCGGGTACTGGGCCTCTCGTGGTCTGCCAAGGTGCATCCAGCCTTGAGCTTTATGATGTACCTGAATGTGGAGGGATACAATGGACGGACAGGACTGTCACCACATGCCACATACCTCACTTTCTATGAAGCATACAACAAACGAAGATAAGCACTAACCTAGACACCACACCTAAGTTATTGATTACTAATCTAGCCTTGCACATGAACTTTCTTCTTTGTCCAAAGTCCTAGTAGTAGAGCACTTAATTATATAATAAGCGATGATCCCGCACCGATGAGGATATATCTCACTTAAGTAAATAATAAATAACAGAAGAGATCTCAAAAACTTACTTTATAAAAGAAACATCCGCCAAGGTACAAACAAGAAGAAGGCCGATAGCTCCAGCGCTTCTCCAAAACTGCAGTGCAGAATGCCAACAAACTCTGCCGACAAACTCGGCACTCCTCCGAAAATTCTCAAAGAGAACGCTGATACTTTGGGCCACTCATTCCGGAACTTCCCCACATACTAAAGTAAAGCCTAACAAGTGAGTTGTACTCCACTTGAGTTGATGTTGTGGGTTGCAAGTGTGTCGAGCTCCTCCTTTTATAGTGTGCCAATGACGGTTGGAGTGGCAGTTTGGAAGGTTCGTGCACCGGTAACCATCATTAGGAGTCCATCAAGGACGTCCACGTGGAAGGGGGAGATGAGGAGAGCTAGTGGCAGTTCTGCTGAACCAGGGATTTGGTAGACCCTTGGGCCCTACCCATCTCTATCGACTTTTTTCAGTGGCTTACAGGTGGGCACTCATGGCAGTTGAGGATGGTTTGGTCCCACTTTAGGTCGGTTTTGACTATCAGGTGGACCATACTCGCATATGATTGGTCAAAGATTCATTTTGTCGCATGGCGGGTGTAGTTTCTTCCATAAATGACCTGCATATATATTTTTACCATAGCTAGTGGAAATGGTTAGTAGTAAACCCCTATCACTAAGTTTTGATATTATATTTGATATCTTTTATGCATGAGTTGATGGTTAAAGTTTGCACTTAGCCACCATCAACAACACCCCTACACTTATCCTTTACTCATCCATGAGTAAAGCTCATGGATCAATGGAGCATTGACTTTTGTTTAATGACGAAACATACAATCTATTCCGAGATATATTTGTACTTGTGAACTTTGATGTGTTTACCATGTCATCTTGGGTGACTGAAAATGGAATGGTCTTCACTCAAGTCACCTTAACTCCTTTTGATGATTTACCTTGGGGTTTTCTTTAATGCTCATAAAAACATAACTTTTACTATACTCCTGAATTGATTCTCTCCAGTCACTCAAAGTATTTATTCTTCACCAAGGCAATGATGTTGCCTTTTCTTATCCTACCTTTCTACTAAGGCTTATGTGGAGCTCAGTGTAGAGAATAAGAAATGACATACTTGCATCAGATATGTTATAAAGTCAAATAGAGGATCCATGAAAATAACCAATCATATAACCACGACCAAGGTTATGCACTTATATGTGCATGGAATGTTCAGATGGATAATGAGAATATGGAATGATGACACATTTTTGTATGATCCTCCTCCCTATACTTTTATTGGAGAGCATGGCTATTTTCTATCTCTCTTTTTTTTTCATCATGCTCGAGAATAATTTATTTCCTTCTCTTGTGAGCAGTCTGATTTTCTAACACCATCTTTTTTATCTCATGTCTCATTTGTCATGGATAGGAGGATGGAGAATTATAATATTTGTAGTCTTTATTTGGTGGATGAATATGGTGGATGCGGACTTCCGGAGTAGAAGTTTAGCATATGGTAGGTGGATGGCATATTTTGCTAGTCCTCAAGTTTAGAGAGAAAGCAATATATTTTGGTGGATAAGTGCACAAGACTTTGGTCATGAAAATATGAAAAGAATCTAACAAGGGTCACAACCATTTGACAAAACTCAAAGTGGTGGCAAGCAACATGTGTATAAAGTTTATCAATGTGATTCGACATATGTCAATGAGGAGTATGTAAAGTTATTTTGTTCTTTATAAAAAATTTCCAAGGTTTCAATAGTAAGAGCAAGGTTCTTATCATCACGCAATCTCTAATTCATCAATTACTTAGATAACATGTGATCCTAAGAATATGGTTCACAAGTGACAAGTAATGATATAAGAATAGAGAATAAAGAGTATGTAAGTCATTTCAAGCAAGTCATCTACTCCAATTGAACATGTCACTACTCATTTTAATTCTTAAGTTAATTTTTAGATATGACAAAATTAATCCAACTCAAGAATGAAGGAGGCATGGGGTAACATGCAAACCATCGTTCAAATGTGAGTGTGATGACGACCAGCCATGTGCACAAAGTTGCAACGTTTCATCTCATGAACGTGCATGAGTCGTGGTGTAGCACGGATGTGTGTAATCTTGGTGTGTGAATGCATTGTGTGAGCACAAGATCACCCCCACACTTGTTCTTGTACCTGGGGTGCTTCATAGACACAAATGACAAAAAGAAGGTGAAAGCAAATGGATTCACCCAGTGAAGCCCGACAAGCCTTGTATTTTATTTCATCTTTATTGAAAGACGCAATTACATGAAGAGAATCAAATAAATAAATGAAAGAATAAAAATAAAATTAAACCTAAGGCACCTATCGTAATCCTAAGGGTAACTAGGGATGGTCTATGGGCTAGAAGCACGGTAGAGGTCTTCCTTCCCTACGGCCTTGTACAAGCGAACAAGCTTGGCACAAAGGCCACTGTGGAGGTGTTGGCGCAGAATTTCGACCCGCCTCGCAGCCAAATGGGTTCCACATTTCCACGGCGGCCTGGGAGGTTTGCTTTACTCCAGTGCAGGTCCAAAAGGCTTGCCTAGTTGTGTGCAGAGCGTGCCAGTTGATTTGATCTGCAATCAACAAGATAAGCAAGTAAACCATGTTAGAAAACAATGGCCGATCGGCTGATAGGCCGATGTCGCATTGTCGTGGCCCAGCCGATAGGGCAAAGCTGTATCGACTTACTCGTGAAAAAGTACGATTAAAGCATGAATCTAATCTTATCGGCCTTCATCGACATGTTGATGTCAATTAATGGCATCGGCCGATAAGGGATAATAAAGATAACTACACTAGCTAATACTCTAGTGCAAATCTATATGAACCAATCATCCAATTTGAATATATCAATCACAGATAAACCCTAAAGAGTAATCTATAACAGATACATCTATATTCATCAATCTATTCATGTAGATGGCAGAGAACTCGTCGGAGTTGACCTCTTGCGAGGGTTGGCAATGCGCCGAAAGTAGATTAAAACAAACTAGTTGTTGTATTATGTTGTGAGAGCCCCTCTATGTACAAACTATCGGGATATTTATACCCGAGATTACAACAGGGTCCGTGTAGGACACGATCTTATCTCTAACAAACAAACAAGTCTTTGCGGCAGACTCTTGCCACAGATTGGATCTAAACCTACTTGATTTACAAGATACAATTGCCTAAAACCGAGCCTTATCTCTATTTGGCAACTTCCTTGAAGCTTATCTCGAGCCCAGACCAAGCCCACGCTGACTCTGTCAACCTCCGGCCTCTATCGGCCAATGGCCATATTGAATCCATATCGGCCGATACACTCTTCCTGCTAGCGCTTCTCCCAGTCCGATACGTTCACCGAGTCCGATACGATACTTAGTCCGACTCCAACTTAATCCTTCCTCTCTGCTTCGGTTTCCTCTTTCCTCTCCTGGTCGATTACGAAAATCTGCTGTTAACACATGCCCCCCAATTTCGCTTCATTATATAATATGGCGGAATTAGCTCCGAGGAACCCATCGACTTCCTTGCTAGGGTTTGTCTGAAAACCGCGCAGATCCAGATTCGCAACCCTCCGCCGCCGATTTAGCAACCACCCGCGTTCTTCAACTCTGGCGACTCCTTAGCGTCCCATCGGCATCAACCCTCTCAACGGCGATTCCGTTGACGACAACAATGGCTTCCGCTCCATTTTACGCCTCCAAAATCCCCATGGTAAGTCAATCCCCTCACATTTTCGTTTTTTCACCAAGTTCTTCAAATTAGGGTTCCTGCTCGTGCCCTCCCGGGTCTTATTTTTCATCATTGTTCCCATGTCACAGGTTTTCAAAAACCAGATCTTGATCCCCACCAACGACAAGTCACACCGGTTCCTGTTAGGCCCCATGGGCAACTGCGACCCGACTTGGCTGATAAATGTCGAAACAAACAGAGTACCCTTCAAACAAGCCAAGCCGAATGTCTCTTCATGGAAGCACACCTTCAGGTCCTGGCCATCAAAACTCAATGGATATAGAACCTGGCATAAGAGGATTGCCGCCACCAAGCAGGTTCACTGGGAGAAAATAGGGATCGGCCAATGCATCACTCTGTCCCTGGCCGATACCAAGAAAAATGAACCACTTATGTCAGCGGCCACCTACTTCTGGTCCAGCACCCTGAATGCATTCCTGTTCAGGCAAGGTCCAATGACCCCAACTTTGATTGACGTCAAGCTGCTAACAGGACTAGACATCCAGTCTGAGATCAATCCCTTCAGCCTCTTGGCAAACAGCAGCCATAAATTGAAAACCAAGAAGATTGGAGGCTGGTTTGGATATATCTCTGAGCACATGGAACAAGGATCAGTCTCAGAGAGAGAACACGTGGCCTTCCTAACACTATGGTTGGAAAGATTTGTTTTCTGTGGATCAACCTGTGGGCCCACTCTAAACTGCCAACACTTGGCCCAAGCTCTAGTTGATAAGAAACAAATCCCCCTTGGCCGATATCTCCTTGGAGCTGTCTATCGGCTACTTCATATTGCCACTCAAGATCTGATGCTAAAGCAAATTGTGGCGCATGGAGGACCATGGTGGTTTATCCAGCTTTGGTTAACTATCCACACCAATACCATAGTCAATCGGCCTCCACTATCGGACTCCTGCTTCCCCTCAAAGTACGCCGATCACGAAGATCCCAGAACTAGAAGGTGCATGTCTTTTGGAAAAGCGGCCTCTGTCTATCCTGGAGCAGATCAATCGGCAGAAGACATGTCTACATGGTTCATCCGATTCTACACCGGTCCCCCATCGGTTAAGATGGACATGTTCGTCTACACGTCAGACCAGGATTTCGAACTCCCCGACGATCTCCACTTGGACCTGGTGAATGACGATATGGAGTCACGAGAATCGTTTATGATCGGCATCACCCCATGCCTGCTCCCAGTAGGCATATTCCAAGGAAGAAGCACCAGCCTGTCCTATGAATTCTACAACCCCATGGTGGCTGCTAGACAATGTGGGTTAGGACAATTTCCAATCAGCCTACACTTTCATCGGCTCCTAGAGAGCAGGGGTACAGTAACATCGGCCTTGATCATGAGCAAGGTCTTAGAGATCCAAATACCAAACCTGGGAGATTGTGACTGATTGTGGTTGAGTCCCTTCATTCACATTCACTTCCAATCATGGTGGCAGGAGTGGGCTACTCATATCTTCCACCAATCGGTCAGATTTTATCTGACAGAACTTATTGACAATATCAGCGCCCAGGTCCCTGATGCTCCAATATCATCTGTCAGCAATAGTGGGCGGAAAATATCTTATGCTCAAGCCGTGGCTCCATCAGGAAGTACTATTCTGGAGTCGATTATCGGCCTTACTGCCCCAAAGGTATCATCACTACTCCAAGGGCCGATAAGCAAAGAAACTCCTAAAAGGAAGGCGCTAGCAAAAGCAAAGACCCAGAAAACCAGCAAAAAACCCAAGACTGATGATCAGGCCGATCTTGACGAGCTAGACCCCTCCGTAGAAGAATTCCTGAATGACCAAGTCATGGAAGAGGAGATCGATGCAGCAGCCGCTAATCTGCCTGAAGAAGAAAGTCCTTTAGCCCACACTGCTACAGAGCCATCGGTTAGGCTAACTAGAGACTCATCGGCCACAACCACTGCAGATCCACTGGCCGATGACCAAGCCGACGCCGCTCAACCAAGAAGAACTAGGCATGCAGTCCGCAAGGTTAATATGTTTTCCTTTTTTGAATTCATGCAATTTCCCTTTTGCTGGTCTTGCTAGAACTTGATTTTTTCCTTCAGGTCATTGCATCGTCTTTGCTCATGGAAAGGACTCAATCAGCCCCTCTGCCAAGAACCAAGAAGGCTACCTTGCAGAAGCATGAACGAGCCAAGGCCCGATTGAAGACACCATCTCCTTCTCCACCACCTTCTCCAATTGCCTCAGTAAGAATTAATCCTTTTCCCTCATTCTTATGATAATATAGATCTGATCCTCATTCTCTTGTTTCTCTCCAGCCACGAGCTCCAACACCTTCACATCGGCCAACCCCTTCACCCGCCGCTTCGGAACAATACCAGCAGGCCGATGTAACCACAGCCGATGCCCCCTTGCAGGTAAATCAGATCACCTTGAGTCCTTCAACGATTTTGCTTAACCGAGTTAACCTTGCCCTATCTTGGCGGATACAGAACCTAGCCGATATGTTTTCTTTTGATATCGGCCAATTTCTTGACGACGAGGACAAGAAGCCACCTAACACCGCCAAGGTGTCAGTTCCAGAAGAGTTGAAGAACCAGCTGTCCGACATCGCCAATCGGCTAGAATCGTCACTGGAGTCGTTGGTGGAGAACTGCAATCCCATCAGGAGCAGGGTACAAGAAATTCAAGATCAACTGCCCGAAGACCTGATGGAGATTCTAACGCCAGCCATCTTCTTGGAGCAATACCACTTCAAGCTTCACAAGGCTAAAGAAAGAAACGCGGAGAGGCGGGAACGTGAGAGCTTGGAATCGGCCTTAACCGCCAGCAACGCTCAGGTCAATTCTGATAAGACCAAGCTAGACGAGCTGGCCGTTGAGCCGATTGTCCTGAATAACAGAATTGAAGAACTTCAACGCCTCGAAGCAGACCTCGTGTCCAAGCTGGAAGCAACTCGCAAAGAGATCCAAGAAGTCTAGGCCGGGATAGCTGCATCGCCAAAGGCCATAGAGGACCTGACGACGAAGCTGAAGGCATCGGCCAAACACCTAGCAACCCTGAGCAAATCCTTAAAGCCGATCCCAGGGTCGATGGCCGATGACGCCCAAGCCGTAGAAGATATTGATCAAATCCGTCGTAGGGCCATTGCAGCTATTGAAAACTTTATGGGGTGATGTAATATATTTTGTGCCGAATTTAAGTAATCTCATCGGCCCACTAGCCGAATTTACTTAATTAATCTCATCGGCCCACTAGCTGAATTTTGGAAGATGAGGGCTCATGTTGTAAAATTTGAACTAAGGGCGATAATGTATATCGGCCATCTAAAGACGATGTATAACACATCGGCTATTATCATAAATCGGCTGACGGGCCGATCATGAATCGATTCAAACGTTAGGATAATATTTCTTTAAGTACTTGCCATTAAGAGCCCGTCCATAAATTTCACCATCTAGCCCCTTGAGCAAATAGGCGTTGTGAGGAACACATCGATGAATTTGAAAAGGACCTTCCCAATTAGGTGACCACTTGCCGAATTTATTATCTCTGGAACCAACCGGCAGTATCAACTTCCAAACCAGCTCCCCCTCTTCAAATGACTTGGTGTTGGCGCAGAATTTCGACCCGTCCAACAAGAAAAACGGGTTCCACGTTTCCACGGCGGCCTGGGAGGTTTGCTTTACTCCAGTGCAGGTCGAAATGGCTTGCCTAGTCGTGTACAGAGCGTGCCAGTTGATTTGATCTGCAATCAACAAGAAACAAGTAAACCACATGAGAAACGATGGCCGATCGACCGATAGGCCGATGTCGCATCGTGGAGGCCTAACCGATAAGGCAAACCTATATCGGCTTACTTGAATTGATAATGTGATATAATTGGTAAAACAGATCTAACCCCATCGGCCCATGTTAATGTATTCATAACAAATTATTAGAATCAGCCGATAAGGTTCATATGAAGATAAATACACTAGCTAATACTCTAGTGCAAACTTATACAAGTCAATCGGCCGATATAAATACACCAATTACAGAGAAATCATGAAAATACCCTGTAACCAACATACTTATATTTACTGATCCACATGTATAAGTGGCAAACACATGCAAGAACATAAAGCAATCACATGCATTAGGTAATACCGGCTGAAACCCCGGTGCTATCCTTAATTACAACCGAAAACAGGCTTTGTGTTAGATCTCAAAATAGGACTAAGGTCGATAGCAACTCAGAGTGTGAATTGAGACTTAACACAAAGAAAATCAAGCTGTCGATTGCTTTTGGGGATGATAAATGCATTGAACAATCTAGCCAAGCATAAGAATTAAACCATCGTCGGCAATAAACCGTAAAACGAGTAAATCGCTGGCGAGGCGTAATTAAAACACCTGTCAAAATTATCCAAGACATGATAAACGACGATCACATTATCGAGGCTTAACGTGTCTAAAGTGACACGCTAGCCCCGACGATGTAGATCGTCGGGCACGAGTTCTTACCTCTGCTCCAGGAAGCAAGAACTCATCAAGGTCAACCTCTTGCGAGGGTTGGCGATGCCCCGAAAGTAGATTGAAACTGATTGTTGTATTGAGAGTTGAGAGTTGAGAGTTTCTATGTACAAACTATCGGGATATTTATACCCGAGATTACAACAGGGTCCTTGTAGGACACGATCTTATCTCTAACAAACAACAAGTCTTTACGGCAGACTTTTGCCACAGATTAGATCTAAACCTACTCAATTTACAAAATACAATTGCCTAAAACCGAGCCTTATCTCTATTTGGCAACTTCCTTGAAGCTTATCTTGAGCCCAAACCAAGCCCACGCTGACTCTGTCAACTTGCAACCCTTATCGGCCGACAACCACATCAAATCCGTATCGGCCGATACGCTCTTCCTAGCAGCACCTTTCCTAGTCCGATACGGTTATTGAGTCCGATACAAGACATGGTCTGGCTCCAACTCAATCCTTCCTCTCTGCTTCGGTCTGCTCTTTCCTCTCCAGGTCGATTACGAAAATCCGCTGTTAACACATGCCCCCCAATTCCGCTTCGTTATATAATGTGGCGGAATTAGCCCCGAAGAACTCATCGACTCCCTTGCTAGGGTTTGCCTGAAAACTGCGCAGATCCAGATTCGCAACGCTCCGCCACCGATTTAGCAATCACCTGCGTTCTTCAACTCCTGCGACCCCTCGACGTTCCATCGGCATCAACCCCCATAACGGCGACCTCTTCAACAACACCAATGGCTTCCGCTCCATTCTACGCCTCCGAGATCCCTGTGGTAAGTCAATCTCCTCTGCATCCACATTCTCACTTTCCTTCCGATTTCTTCGAACTAAAGATTCTCCTTTTTGCCCCCCGGGTCTCATGTTTTCATCATTGTTCTTATGGCATAGGTTTTCAAAAACCAAATCTTGATCCCCACCAACGACAAATCACATAGATTCCTGCTAGGCCCCATGGGCGACTGCGACCCAACTTGGCTGATTAACGCTGAAACGAACAGGATCCCTTTCAAGCAAATCAAGCCCAACATCTCTTCATGGAAACACACCTTCAGATCCTGGCCGTCAAAGCACAATGGGTACAGGACCTGGCATAAAAGAATCGCTGCAACCAAACAGGTCCACTGGGACGAGATAGGGATCGGCCAATGTATTACTTTGTCCCTGGCCGATACCAAGAAAAATGAGCCACTCATGTCGGCAGCCACCTATTTCTGGTCCAGCACCTTGAACGCATTCCTGTTCAAGCAAGGTCCGATGACCCCAACTTTAATCGACGTCAAGATGCTGACAAGACTAGATATTCAATCTGAAATCAACCCCTTCAGCCTCTTAACAAACAGCAGCCACAAACTGAAAACTAAGAAGATTGGAGGCTGGTCTGGATACATCTCTGAGCACATGGAACAAGGGTCAGTCTCAGAGAGAGAACATGTGGCCTTCCTGACACTGTGGTTAGAGAGATTTGTTTTCTGCGGATCGACCTGTGGCCCAACTACCAACTGCCAACATCTAGCCCAAGCTCTGGTCAACAAGAAACACATCCCTCTCGGCCGATATCTTCTGGGAGATATTTATCGACTGCTTCATGTCTCTACTCAAGATTTAATGTTGAAGCAGACTGTGGCTCACGGAGGACCATGGTGGTTTATTCAGCTCTGGCTAACTATTCACACCAACACCATGGCTGATCGGCCTCCACTATCGGACTCCCTTTCCCCATCAAAATACGCCGATCATGAAGACCATAGAACCAGAAGATGCATGTCTTTTGGAGAGGCGGCCTCTGTATATCCTGGAGCAGACCAATCGGCCGAAGACATGTCTTCTTGGTTCATCCGATTCTACACCGGACCCCATCAATTAAGATGGATATGTGCCTCTACCTCTCGGATCAGGATTTTGAACTGCCTGACGATCTTCAATTGAACCTGATAAATGACGACATGGAATCCCGAGAGTCGTTTATGATCGGCATCACCCCATGCTTGCTCCCAGTGGGCATTTTTCAAGGAAGAAGCACCAACCTGTCTTATGAGTTTTATAATCCCATGGTAGCTGCTAGACAGTGCGGGCTTGGGCAACTCCCCATTAACTTATACTTCCATAAACTCCTAGAGAGCAGGGGCATAGTGCCGTCAGGATTAATCATGAGCAAAGCATTGGAAATCAGAGCTCCGAACCTGGGTGACTACGACCGATTGCATTTGAGCCCCTTTGTACATATCAACTTCCAGACATGGTGGCAAGAATGGGCTGCTCACATTTTCCATCAATCGGCCAGATTCTACATGACAGAGCTTATCCAATGTATTAGCCCTCAAGTCCCAGACGAGCCGATCCCATCCATGAGCAACAGTGGCCAGGGAATTTGCTATGCTCAAGCTGTGGCTCCATTAGGCTCAACTATCTTAGAGTCAATCATCGGCCTTACTGCCCCGAAGGTATCATCATTACTTCAGGGGCCGATGATTAAAGAAAACCCCAAGAGGAAAGCGCCAACCAAGGGCAAATCACAAAAATCCAGCAAGAAGGCTAAAATTGATGACCAAGCCGATCTTGAAGAGCTAGACCCCTCCATGGAAGAATTCCTTGAAGAACAAGTGATGGAGGAAGAGGTCGATGCAGCAGCCGCCGATGTGTCTGAAGAAGAAGATTTATCGGCTGAAATGCCCAAGAAACCATCGGCCAAAACCACCAAAGTCCCATCGGCCGATGACCAAGCCGGTGCTGCTCAACCAAGGAAGAGTAGACATGCAGCCCACACGGTTAGCATGTTTACTTTCATCAATCTTCATGCAATCTCCTTCTTATTGGCATACTATAATTTGATATCTTTTTCAGGCTGCTGCGTCATCTACACTCAAGGAGAAAACTCAATCGGCCCCTTTAAGAACCAAGAAGGCAACCCTACAAAGGTGTCAACAGGCCAAAGCCCGATTGAGGACTCCTTCTCCTTCTCCACCGCCCTCGCCGATTGCTTCGGTAAGAGTTGACTTTACTATGCGTTTCTAACAATATGGATCTGTTTATCAACTTCTTGCTTCTTTTTCAGCCTAGGGTTCCATCACCTGCACCACATCGGCCAACCCCCTCGCCCACTGTTTCCACACAGCAAAAGGAAGCCGATGCGAGTACCACTGATGTTCCATTACAGGTAACCAAGGTTATTTCGATCCTCTTCGCCTATTGTTGCTTGACAAGGCTAATCTTGACCTATACTGTTATTTGCAGAACCTGGCCGATATGTTCTCTTTCGATATCGGCCAATTTCTTGACGAGGAGGACAAGGAACCACCTATGACAGCCAAGGCATCGATCTCTGAAGAACTGAAGGACCGGTTATCCGATATCGCCAACCGTCTCGAATCCTTGTTGGAGTTCTTGGTAGAGGATTGTACTCCTATCAGAGGCAGGGTACAAGAAATTCAAGACCAACTGCCCGAAGACCTAATGGAGACCCTAACGCCGGCCATCTTCCTGGAACAATATCGCTTCAAGCTTCAGAAAGCTAAAGAAAGGATCGTGGAGAGGCGGGAACGCGAGAGTCTGGAATCGGCTCTATCTGCTAGCAAGGCACAAGTCAATTCTGACAAGACCAGATTAGATGAGCTAGCTATGGAGCCGATTGTCTTGAAGAACAGACTTGAAGAACTCCAACGCCTCGAAGCAGACCTCGTCTCCAAGCTAGAAGCAACTCACAAGGAAATCCAAGAAATCCAGGCCGGGATAGCTGCATCGCCGAAAGCCATAGAAGACCAGACGGCAAAGCTGAAGGCATCGGCCAAACACTTGGCAACCCTGTGTAAATCTTTAAAGCCGATCCCAGGGTCGATGGCCGATGACGCCCAAATTATAGAAGATATTGATCAAATCCGTCGCAGGGCGATTGCAGCTATTGAAAATTTCTTAGAGTAATGTAATATATTTTATGTCCCTCTTGTAAACAAATACCTTTTCGCCGTAATTGACTTCATCGGCCTATTGGCCGAATTTGATCAATCCAAGTCTTCTTGCTGTAATTGATTTCATCAGCCTACGGGCCGAATTTGATCAGTCCAAGTCTGAAAAAATTTGAAGACCATGAACTTAAGCCAAAAAATCCATAAGCTTGCAAAAACTTGAAAAACTCCACAAGCTAGAAGGTCTTGAAAAATCTTGTTGTATGTATATATGCCCTCCAAATTTTAGAAGATGAGGGCTCATGTTGTAAAATTTGAACTAAGGACGATACTGTATATCGGCCATCTAAAGACGATGTCTAAGCCATCGGCTATTATCATAAATCGGCTGAAGGGTCAATCATGAATCAATCCAGACGCTAGGATAATATTTCTTTAAATACTTGCCATTAAGAGCTCATCCATAAATCTCACCATCTAGCCCCTTAAGCAAATAAGCATTGTGAGGGACACATCGATGAATTTGAAAAGGACCTTCCCAATTAGGTGACCATTTGCCGAATTTATTATCTCTGGAACCGATCGGCATTATTAATTTCCATACCAGATCTCCTTCCTCAAATGACTTGGCAACAACCTTTTTGTTATAATGACAAGCCACTCTGTCTTTATCACGTTTGATCTTTTCTAATGCCCGTAATCGGACATGCGCCAAGTCATCTAACTCATCGACCATAAGTTATGGTACTCATCGACTGTCAAGTCGTCTTGCAAAGCAATCCTTCTTGAGCCGATGTTTGTTTCCCATGGCAGCACGGCTTCATGTCGATAAACCAACTGATACGGAGGCACTTGAATTGCACCATGGCAAGCCATCCGATACGCCCAAAGGGAATCGGCCAGCGTCGTGTGCCATTGCCTCGGCTGTTCGTCGATTTTCCTCTTGATTAGCTTGATTAAAGTCTTATTAGAAGCCTCTGCCTGCCCATTAGCTTGCGCGTAGTATGGAGAAGAATTTAATAATTTAATGCCCATGCCGTCGGCAAACTGGACGAACTCATCGGACACGAAGATTGATCCCTGATCGGTGGTTATTGTCTGAGGTAACCCAAACCGATATATGATATGTTCCTTGACAAACTGAATCGCATCTTTGGAATCAACCTTCTTAAGGGGAACGGCCTCAACCCACTTTGTGAAATAATCTGTAGCCACCAAGATATATTTGTGTCCCTTGCTTGATGGCGGGTTAATCTGGCCGATCATATCTATTCCCTATCCACGAAACGGCCATGGCTTTATGATTGGATGCATAGCCGATGCCGGTGCTCGCTGAATTGCTCCAAATTTCTGACAATCCTGACATCCTTTATAATATTTGAAACAATCCTCCAGCATTGTCGGCCAAAAATATCCAACGCGCTTTAAAAGCCACCGCATTTTATGGGCCGATTGATGTGTTCCACAAATCCCTTCGTGGACCTCGCTCATAACAATTTTGGCTTCCTTAGGACCTAGACACTTCAGCAAGACATCATCAATCGTCCGATAATACAGATCATCGTCCAGTAAGACATAATGTAAAACTTTATACTTCATTCTTCGTGACGCCGATTGAGAAGGATTTCTCAAATACTCGATGATATCAAACCTCCAATCATCGGCATGCACGAGAGCAATCTGAATCTGAACATCTTTAGCCATCGGCCTGTATCCCGATGCCCCCTGAGCTAAATCATTGGCCTCGAAGTTCTGCTTCCTGGGTATATGCCTCATCGTCACAATCTTGAAACCTTGTAGCAACTCCTTGCACTCCTCGTTGTAGACTCTGAGAATATCATTCTTACATTCATACGCTAGGATAATATTTCTTTAAGTACTTGCCATTAAGAGCTCGTCCATAAATTTCACCATCTAGCCCCTTGAGCAAATAGGCGTTGTGAGGAACACATCGATGAATTTGAAAAGGACCTTCGCAATTAGGTGACCACTTGCCGAATTTATTATCTCTGGAACCAACCGGCAGTATCAACTTCCAAACCAGCTCCCCCTCTTCAAATGACTTGGTGTTGGCGCAGAATTTCGACCCATCCAACAAGAAAAACGGGTTCCACGTTTCCACGGCGGCCTGGGAGGTTTGCTTGACTCCAGTGTAGGTCCAAATGGCTTGCCTAGTCGCGTACAGAGCGTGCCAGTTGATTTGATCTGCAATCAACAAGAAACAAGTAAACCACATGAGAAACAATGGCCGATCGGCCGATAGGCTGATGTCGCATCGTGGAGGCCTAACCGATAAGGCAAACCTATATCGGCTTACTCGAATTGATAATGTGATATAATTGATAAAACAGATCTAACCCCATCGGCCCATGTTAATGTATTCATAACAAATTATTAGAATCAGCCGATAAGGTTCATATGAAGATAAATACACTAGCTAATACTCTAGTGCAAACTTATACAAGTCAATCGGCCGATATAAATACACCAATTACAGAGAAATCATGAAAATACCCTGTAACCAACATACTTATATTTACTGATCCACATGTATAAGTGGCAAACACATGCAAGAACATAAAGCAATCACATGCATTAGGTAAGACCGGCTGAAACCCCGGTGCTATCCTTAATTACAACTGAAAACAGGCTTTGTGTTAGATCTCAAAACAGGACTAAGGTCGATAGCAACTCAGAGTGTGAATTGAGACTTAACACAAAGAAAATCAAGCTGTCGATTGCTTTTGGGGATGATAGATGCATTGAACAATCTAGCCAAGCATAAGAATTAAACCGTCGTCGGCAATAAACCCTAAAACAAGTAAATCGCTGGCGAGGCGTAATTAAAACACCTGTCAAAATTATCCAAGACATGATAAACGACGATAACATCATCGAGGCTTAACGTGTCTAAAGCGACATGCTAGCCCCGACGATGTAGATCGTCGGGCATGAGTTCTTACCTCTGCTCTAGGAAGCAAGAACTCGTCAAGGTCAACCTCTTGCGAGGGTTGGCGATGCGCCGAAAGTAGATTGAAACTGATTGTTGTATTGAGAGTTGAGAGTTGAGAGTTTCTATGTACAAACTATCGGGATATTTATACCCGAGATTACAACAGGGTCCTTGTAGGACACGATCTTATCTCTAACAAACAACAAGTCTTTACGGTAGACTTTTGCCACATACTAGATCTAAACCTACTCAATTTACAAAATTCAATTGCCTAAAACCGAGCCTTATCTCTATTTGGCAACTTCCTTGAAGCTTATCTTGAGCCCAAACCAAGCCCACACTGACTCTGTCAACTTGCAACCCTTATCGGCCGACAACCACATCAAATCCGTATCGGCTGATACGCTCTTCCTAGCAGCACCTTTCCTAGTCCGATACGGTTATCGAGTCTGATACAAGACCTGGTCTGGCTCCAACTCAATCCTTCCTCTCTGCTTCGGTCTCCTCTTTCCTCTCTGGGTCGATTACGAAAATCCACTGTTAACACTTGGCCACAACTTTCTTGTTATAATGACGGGCCGCTCTATTTTTATCTCATTTGATTTTCTCCAGGGCCCACAACCGGACGTGTGCTAAATCATCTAACTCATCGACCATAAGATTATGGTATTCATCGGCTGTCAAGTTGTCTTGCAAAGCAATCCTTCTTGAGCCGATGTTGGTTTCCTATGGCAGCACAGCTTCATGTCCATAAACCAACTGATACGGAGGCACTTGAATCGCACCATGACAAGCCATCCGATATGCCCAAAGGGAATCGGCCAGCGTCGTGTGCCATTGCCTCGGCTGTTCGTCGATTTTCCTCTTGATCAACTTGATTAAAGTCTTATTAGAAGCTTCTGCCTGCCCATTAGCTTGCGCATAATATGGAGAGGAATTCAATAGCTTGATACCCATGCTCTCAGCAAACTCAACAAACTCATCGGACACGAAGATTGATCCCTAATCGGTGGTTAGTGTCTGAGGTAATCCAAACCTATAGATAATGTACTCTTTGACAAACTGAATGGCACCCTTGGAATCAACCTTTTTGAGAAGGATGGCCTCATCCCATTTGGTGAAGTAATTGGTGGCCACCAGGATATATTTGTGCCCTTTGCTTGAGGGTGGATTGATCTGTCCGATCATGTCTATACCCCATCCTCGAAACGGCCACGACATCAATGATAGCAAATCTCCAGTCGTCGGCATCCACGCCAGCGATTTGAACCTGAACATCCTTGGCCATCGGCCTGTATCCCGATGCCCCCTGAGCCAGATCATTGGCCTTGAAGTTTTGCTTCCTAGGTATATGCCTCATCGCCACGATCTTGAATACTTGTAGCAACTCCTTGCACTCCTCGTTGTAGACTCTGAGAATATCATTCTTGCATTCATACTCTCCAGAAAGTTGATTAATTACCAGTTGTGAATCACCAATGATCTCTACGGAATCGGCCTCGACCTCTTGTAATAACTGCAAACCTTTAAGCACCGCTTCGTACTCTGCTTGATTGTTAGTATAATAAGGCTTGATGGTAAAAGCAAACTCAAAGCTTGCCCCCCGAGGGGAGATGATGACCAGGCCGATACCGTATCCATGTCTGCAAACGGATCCATCGAAATATAGCGTCCATGGCACAATGTCTGCATATGCAATTGAATTATCTCTGTATTGAACAATAAAATCGGCCAGGGCTTGTCCTTTGGTTGCTTTGGCCGATTCATATCTGAGGTCAAATTCCGTTAAAGCAAAAATCCACTTCCCAATTCTTCCTTTTAAAACGGGAGCCGATAGCATGTATTTCATCACATCGGCCTTACTGACCACAATGCATTCGTTGGAAAGTAAATAATGCCTCAACTTAGTACATGAAAAATATAAGCATAGACATAATTTCTCCACCGGCGTGTACCTTATCTCGGCGTCTAACAACCTCCTACTAAGATAGAAAATAGCTCTTTCCTTGCCATCAATGTCCTGAACCAGAACTGAGCCGATGGATTTCTCATCGGCCGATAGGTACAGCCTGAATGGAACCCCTTTCTGTGGAGGGATTAGAACTGGGGGAGAAGTTAAATACTCCTTGATGTCGTCTAGCGCTTTCTGTTGCTTATCACCCCATACGAACTCCTGATCGTCCTTTATCTTCAAAAGTGGGGTGAATGGTTCTATTCTGCCTGATAGATTTGATATAAAACGCCGGACAAAGTTGATCTTCCCGAGCAAAGATTGTAACTTGGTCTTGTTGGTTGGAGGCTTGATATTTTTTATACCATCAATATTCTTCTGTGTAATCTCGATTCCTCTTTCATGGACCAAGAAACCTAAAAACTGACCGGCCGATATGCCAAAGGCACATTTGTTAGGATTCATCTTTAAGCCATATTTCCTTGCTCTTTCCAGTACCTTGCGTAAATCGGCCAAGTGCATATCGTAGTCTTTGGACTTCACGACGACATCATCGATATAAACCTCAATCAGCGAGCCGATAAGATCATGGAAAATGTAATTCATAGCTCTCTGATAAGTAGCTCCAGCGTTTTTCAAGCCGAAAGTCATAACAACCCACTCATATAGGCCGATTGCCCCGGACATCTGAAGGCTGTCTTGTGAATATCTTCCTCGGCCATGAATATCTGGTTGTAGCCTGCGTTCCCATCCATGAAACTGATAATCTTGTGTCCAGACGCGGCATCTACCAGCAGATCGGCCAACAGCATAGGGTACTCATCTTTTGGTGTTGCTTTATTCAAGTCCTTGATGTCGATACATACCCTAAGCTTGCCGTTTTTCTTTAACACTGGAACTATGTTGGAAACCCACTCCGCATATCGGCAGGGTCTGATAAAATTGGCATCGTAAAGTCTAGTTATCTCTGCTTTGATAGCTTCATGCATATCGGCCTTAAATCTCCTAGGAGCTTGCTTAAACGGGCGATAGCCTGGTTTGATAGGTAACCAATGTTCTACGATCGATCGGCTTAACCCTGGCATCTCATGATATTCCCATGCAAACCAGACTATGAATTCCTTCAAAAGATTTATCAAATTATTTTTATATTCTCTTGGCAGGTTAGCACTTACATACGTTGGCCTAGGCCTGTCACCTATTCCTATATCAACCTCTTCAAGCTGATCGGCCGACGTAAAGCCTTCTCCCAATTTTCCATCTAGGTCATCCACCGCATCGTCTGTGTAGGGACTAGCTTGCTCTTCTTGGGCAGTGGATGGTTCATCTTTGTTAAAGTAACTGCTTGTCTTGATCTTCAATCGTCTCGATATCACAATCAGTCACTTTGAGGAAATCGGCATCCCAAATTCGTCCGGATAAGCAGTCGATTCCCTCCATCTCCCATACTGCGAGGTCGGCATTGGCTACATGTACTGACCGATCGGCCTGCACGATCTCGATCTGGTCGCCTTGCCATTGTATAAGGCATTGGTGCATTATTGAAGGGATGCAACAGTTCGCGTGGATCCAATCTCGTCCCAACAACAGGCTGTAGGAACCCTTTCCATCGAAAACGAAGAAGCTGGTGGGTATCGTCTTGTTGCCCACGGTGAGCTCCACGTTTAGCACCCCCTTTGCCTCAGATGCATTGCCACCAAAGTCTTTCAGCACCATGTTGGTCTTGATGAGGTCCTCTGGTAACTTTCCAAGCTTCCGGAAAGTTGTATATGGCATTAAGTTCACTGCCGCGCCGCCATCGACCAACATCTTCGTCATCGGCCGCCCGTTAATGAATCCCTTGATGTATAACGACCATAGGTGCCTGTGGCCGGTGTCAGCTGGGTTGTCGAATATGGCCTGGTCCGGTGACAACTACAGTCGAGCTGAGGACTGCTCATCGTCGGCTATTGCTTCATCGGCCGTCTGCACGCTGTACTCTGCTGGCAATATGAAAACCATATTAACAGGGGCTGATGCTACACCTTTACCTTTGGCGGACGCAGGAGCTCGAGCTGTCTTGGAGGTGCCCTCATCGGCCTTGACCACCGTAGATTTTATCCTCTACTCTTTTTTAGTCTTGGTGGGCCGATGGGCGATTGTCGCTTGTTGCTCCTGGACCTGCTCCTTCTTCCTCAGCCTCTGTACTCGTCGTTTTTGGGTCTTGGTAAACACATCGCTTGGGCACCACTGAGGATTCTGGGGTTGATCGTCGTTTTTGTCGTGACGATCTTGGTGCATCGGCCCCAGCCTTTCATGCACGGATTTTCTTTGCTTGGCTGGCCGATGCGCTTGCCTGCTTGAGCTGCCCTGATGGGGGTCTTCTACATCATTGCACGCAGGGCACTCTTGGATGGATGGCAACCTCATCCCTTCGTTCCAGCAGAACCGGAAAAACTCTCACTCCCAATGCGGGTCATAGGAGTTGTCTTGACCGGCGTAGTCTTGCGCTTGCTCTTCCTGCCGCCGCTAGTATTTTCTGATCAGGTCCTCCGAGGTCTGATAAGGTCGCTTGCCGGTGTCACACCCCGATTTCGATCGGGATTAAAATTTGCCTAATAATACATTTTCTAGAAATTTAATAAAAATTTAAAGTAATTTAAACAAGTGAAATTAGCAAGGAAATCAAAAATTTCCTTTAAAAATCATGGCCAAAAATATTTTTGTAATATTCCCTGTGCCCTAAAGTACTCTCAAAAATTTTTCGTGAATTTTTGGAGCTAAAGGAATAATTTAAAAGTCAGAAAGTTCATTTAACAAATTAAATTAATTGAAAAACATTTTAAAAGGGTCCCTTTTGTTTTGGGCCGTTTTCGGCCCAAAATCCTCTCTCTCTCCCGCGGCCGCCGCCGCGACCCCCTCCCCTCTCCTTCGGCCCAAGGCGGCCCAAGGCCGCGGTTGCGTCGCCCGCGCCCTCTCCCCTTCCTGGGCCGACCCGAGGCCGTGGCCCAAAGGCCGCCCGGAAGTCCGCCACGCCTCCCCCGCGTCGCCCGGTCGCTGACGGGTGGGGCCGCGGCCGAGTCGTCTCCGACTAGGCGGCCGCCGCGCCGCCGCAAATCCCGGCGGGATTCCCGGCGGCCGCCCTGCTCGGCCTATTTATTTTCCCCTCCCCGCGACCGCCGCTCCTCATTTTCCCCTCCGCCGCCGCCCCAAACCCTAGATCGGAGCCGCCGCCGGCTCCTTCGTCACCGCCCGGGTGAGCTCCGCCGCCAGCCCTTTTCCTCCTTCCTTCCCGGGCGCCGTCGTGTGTGCCGCCCGTGTCGTCGCCGCCGCGCGCNCGCGCCGGCCGCTGCATCCGGCCGCGGCCACGCCGCGGCTTCCCGGCCGCGCCTCCGGCCGGACTCCGTCGCCGTTGCTACCCGGAGAGCTCCTCTCTCTCCCGTTTTTTCTTTTTTTCAATCCCAGCTGCCGCCGCGCGCGCCGCCCGTACGCCGCTGCTCCGCCGCCGCCCGTGCGTCGCCGCCCTAGCCTCCCGTGCGCCGCTGTCCCCTCACGCCGCCGCGCCCGCGTCGTCGGCTGCCGCCCGCCGCCGTGCCCTCACTGGATCGGCCTAGGGTTTCGGTCGAACCCTAGCCGCCCGCCACGGCCTAGAGGCCGGCTCCTTTTTTTTCGGGCCGGCCCACCACTTCCTCCGGCCCAGCGGCCGTTGGGCCGATTGGCCGACCTTCTCGCGAAAAGTCCACATCACGTCCCTCCCAGCCCTTTCTCCTCTATTGGGCCGTCGGCCTATTATCCTTTATCCACACAAAAGTCTACTTTATTACCCTTGGCCCTTTTAACTTTTTCCGTGGAACTCCAGTTCACCTCCTCAAGTCCAGTTTACCTCCCTCTCAGTCTTTATTTTGCCTTCCTCCTGCAAGTCCAATTTATGTCCTTTTCCTCCCCGGTTCGCCGACTTTTATGTCGCCGATGCGTGGGCCCCCTTTGTTTTATCCGGTCCTCACCCTGCCGCGTTGGCGTCCACATCGGCACTACCTTCTCCCTTCCGTCCGCCGTGTGCATCACGTCAGTGCCACATGGTGCGTCCGCAACCGTGCATGCATGGACCGTCCGCCCCTTGACCCGTTGACACGTGGGACCCGCCGTTCCGGCGCCGATTCCCTTTGATGATGTCAACGTAGTCCTTTCCTTTGCAAAATTAATTAATAATTGCGCAATAAATCATTTTAATTTCCAAAAAATCATTTAAATGGCTCAAAACTTCTAAGATTCATATCTAATTCATACGAACTCCAAATTGAGCCATTCAACTTATAAAATTCATCTAAAATTGAGCTCTACATCTTTGTTTACTTTTTATGTACTGTTTACTTGGTTTTTATTAGAGTTTTTCCTCGTTTCGCGTGCCAGCATGTAGATTCCGCCGTTTCGGAAGTTCCGTCTCTTCTCTCTCTCAGGAGCCTTTGCAAAATGGTTTATCAATTTCTCTCCTTTCCCCTCCAACTCTTTAGCTGTTCAGACCGAGCACCAATTGAGAGCTTCTCGAAGGACAAGCTAAGAGCCAAGCTTCAAGCAAGGATCGGGATGAGCAGTCCAGAATCGGTGTTTCTCGAGTTGAGCAAAGATTTCCCGAAGCTTACCTAAACCCAATCCTTCCTAGAAGAGTAGTATTGGTAGTCGTTAGATCGTGTGTTGTTTGCTGTGTGCAGGCGTATGGCTTACATTAGTGGTGGGGATGTGACCATACTAGGTTGTTTGCCTAATCAACTTGAACAGTAAAAGTGTACTCACATCAGATCAGTAGCTGAGTGGGTTATGGTCTTGCCTTTAGTTCAACCATTCTCACTTCCCTCCTCTACCTGCAACAGATGATCAACATCAGAGACAATGGCAGTGGATCAGGATCGCAAGAGTTTCATGGAGTAATCCCAAGCAACCCCATGGACATTTCGCCTCCACCATTCGGGGACCCTGGTTGATGCCTGGACAGGGACTTAATACACAAAACGGTCTGGAAATTTGGGAAAATTTCCGGGCGTGACAGCCGGTCCATTGGCCACCGCCGTCGGCCCTATCCGCCCGCACCATGTTGTCTGGGAACGGGTGTCCTTCTATTTCATCGGCCGCTTGGCATCATCGATTTTAATCCTGCCTTGCTCGATGGCCGATTGGATCTGTTGTCGAAAGATTTTACATTCATTGGTATGATGGGAATAGGTGTTGTGCCATTCGCAATATCTCCTCTTCTTGATTTCTTCGGCCGATGGAAGTATATGACCTACTGGCAGCTGGATCTGCTTTTCTTGCAAGAGTAAGTTGAATTTTTTGTCAGCCTTATTGATGTCGAAGTTGTATTTATCCTCCTTATCGCCCTTTTTGGCCCACTAGCAGGTTGTCGGCTTCTTCATCCGGGCTGATGTGGGAAGTCCTGGTGGTAAGACTACTGCAGGCCCTCTGCCCAACATTGCTTGGGGGAGTATGGTTGGAAGTGATGATTTAAGTTCTGCACATCGTACTGCCCTGCAGTATACTACTGGTAGCCTTGCGACACGTTGTAAGCAGTCTGTGGTGGAGGGTTACTGAACACAGGGGCTTGAGGTTGCCCGGCCGATGGCGGGTTTACTGGTACTTGCTGCATCGGCTCGATCACCAGTTGTTTCCCCTTTGTCCATTGCACAAATTGCTCTTTCGTAATGTGCTGGGGACTTCCTCCCGCTTGCTTGGCCAGGAGCAGTGGCATGGTTGGCCGACGGAGGCGGGATCGGCGCCGTCGGCTGTGGAGTTGAACTCAGATCGGTCCTCAGGGTCCGATAAGCTAGGAATTTGTTTTCAGGCAAGAAAATCGGCCCTTGAGGTTTGTACTAGTGAATTGAGCCATCTAGGATCGATTTGACCGTGTTAGTCAAGGTGTTCACCAGAATCCCCGACTGGTTGACTAGCGCAGAGTGGACTGCAGAGTCGATGCGGTCTTGCAACGTCGGCGTGGCATTTTCTTCAGTTTTTATGGCATGGTCATGGGCTGCCACCGACGTGCTGGCTCCATCTCCAGGGCTCGGCAATACCATCTTAGTTTTCTGAATGAGAGTGCCTTGCCGAGTCCTAGAATACGTCTGCAGGTACATATTCCGAAACTGCTCGACCAGCTTGTCCATCTCAGCTATCTACTCTTCGTTGAGCTAGTCGGCGGTCATGGTGACAACGTTCTCCTCGGAGATCTCACCCTACTTCGACATGCTGCAATGATCTTGTTGCTGTTGCAAAGCTTGTGTTTTTGATGTCCCACTGGGCATGCCAAAAGCGTGTTGGCGCAGAATTTCGACCCGCCTCGCAGCCAAACGGGTTCCACGTTTCCACAGCGGCCTGAGAGGTTTGCTTTACTCCAGTGCAGGTCCAAAAGGCTTGCCTAGTTGTGTGCAGAGCGTGCCAGTTGATTTGATCTGCAATCAACAAGATAAGCAAGTAAACCATGTTAGAAAACAATGGCCGATCGGCTGATAGGCCGATGTCGCATTGTCGTGGCCCAGCCGATAGGGCAAAGCTGTATCGGCTTACTCGTGAAAAAGTAAGATTAAAGTATGAATCTAATCTTATCGGTCTTCATCGACATGTTGATGTCAATTAATGGCACCGGCCGATAAGGGATAATAAAGATAACTATACTAGCTAATACTCTAGTGCAAATCTATATGAACCAATCAACCAATATGAATATATCAATCACAGATAAACCCTAAAGAGTAATCTATAACAGATACATCTATATTCATCAATCTATTCATGTAGATGGCAGATACACATAAAAACCTTATGACAATCATGCATATCAGGTAAGACTGGCTGAAACCCCAGCGCTATCCTTAATTACAACCGAAAACAGGCTTTGAGTTAGATCTTAAAACAGGACTAAGTTGATAGCAACTCAAAGTGTGAATTGAGATTTAACACAAAGAAAATCAAGTCGCCGATTGCTTTTGGGGATGGTGATTGCATTGAAGGATTTAAATAAACACTATAATTACACTCACGTCGGCAATAAACCCTAAAACGAGTGAATCGCCGGCGAAGCATAATTAAAGCACTTACAAAAATCATCCAAAACAAGATAAACGATGATCACATCATCGAGGCTTAACGTGTCTAAAACGACACGCTATGTCACACCCTGAAGTTCTCCCAAATTGTAAAAATCGAATTTAATAATTTATCTGAGAAATTGCTTAATTAAATTTGGAGAAAAGTCCAATTAATTAATGCATTAAAGAAGTGGAAATGGCAAGGTGGAATTTTTCTTGAGTTCCCCATGTCAAAATACATTAACTATTTTCAGAGCCGTAGAAATAATTTTAACCAATTAAAAACCCTCAAGCGCAATAAATAAATCCGTGGGAATTTTCTTTCTCCTTTTTCTCTTTTTCTTTTCTTCCTTTTTCCTTTTTGGGCCGGCGGCCCATCCTCGTTTCCTCCCGGGCCAACCCGAGCCACCCGCTCGGCCGCCGCTCGCCCTTCCCCTCCTCGGCCCAAGGCGGCCCAAGGCCGTGGCCCCCCTCCGCACCCCTTCTCCTACCCGGGCCGGCCCGAGCCGCCCGAAAAGTCCGCCGCGCCTCCCCCACGCCGCGCGCTCGCTGACGCGTGGGCCTGCCGCGGTCAAGTCTGTCTCCGACTCGGCCGGCGCCGCCGCAAATCCCGGTGGGATTCCCGCCGCGCTGCCCCTATTTATTCCCCCCTCCCCGAGGCGCTCCCCTCCGCGTTTTCCCCCCCGCCGCCGCCGCCGCCCTAACCCTAACCCTAGCCCGTGAGCGCCACCGTCACCGAAGCCGTGCCGCCGCCGTCTTCCGCAGCCGGTAAGTACTGCCGCCGCCCGCCTTCTCCCTCCCGGCTGCCGCCGCGCGCGCCGACCGTGCGCCCGTCGCCGCGCGCCGCCATTTCCGTTGCCGCCCGTGCGCCACGGCCCGCGCGTCACCGATCCGTCGTCGCCCGCGCACGCCGCTCGGCTGCTCCGGCTGCCGCCGCCACTCCAAACCCTAACCCTAGCCGCCGCCGCCGCCGCCACGTGCGTAGCCGTCGGATCGGCCACTCGGGCCGATCCCGGCCGCCCCTTCCCATCCCGCGTGGCCGCCGTGTCGGCGCCACGCGTGCGCCACGTGATGCGCCGTGGCGCCGTGGACCCGTGGGCTCAGTCCACGGTGGACCGGTCGCCGCTGTCGCTGACGTTAGCGATGACGTCAGCCCTAGCCGCCTACGTCAGCGATGACGTCCGCCCTAAAGGTTTATTGCGAAATAAATAATTAAGGATTTTTCTGTTTATAGTAAAAACACAGTTAATCTTCTAAAATTCATAACTAATTCATCCGGACTCCGTTTTAGTCCGTTCAAGTCTCAGAAGATTCATAAAAATGCCTAGAATCCATTAAAAATAGTTTTGTTCTTTGTTTCAGTAGACTTATAGCATGTATTGTTGTTTGCTTTGTTTGTCACGTAGATTCCGGTATTTCCGACGCTTCCGTTTACTTCGCGGTCATTGCCGAGGTCGGCCCAGCACAGGAGCAAGGCAAGTCATACTTATTCATTTGATCATGTTATACCTGAATTGCGAAACAGTCTTATTTTCTCTAAATACTGCATTGTTTTATAATGTCATCTATGGGCTTATTTACCTATTGTACTCAGCCTTATATTGCAATTACCTTATTCCTTTGATAGCTTGGGAAATAATTTGAGTAGTTGCTACAATAGAACTTGCTTAGCCTTGCTTAGAAACATTAGTTCACTAATGGGATATTTAAAGCTTCATTAATACTTAACGATGATTATTTCATCTTGGTTCACGATGGTTAATCGTGAGTGATTTAATAATCATTTCAACTAAAATTTTGATCAATGGTGGGTTGTGAGCGCATGGTTTTGATGGTCGTGCTCATGACAATTAAGGACCGGTTCGCGGGAAACCCTGGAAGAATTACCGTACTTTCCACAAGCCAGCGTGGGTAATGGCTGGATTTGTAGTATAGTTTTTTCCTAGCCGACGTACCCAGGCGAGGGTGGGCGTGATGGAGTTGGGTCGGCGGGGGTGTACCCATTGATCGGCTGCCGGATTCACCTAGGCACGAGAGGGGGCTGCCTACCTTGGTGTAAAAGTGGGGGCGAAACCTGTGGTGTGGTGCGCTTGGTTAGGAAGTGTTGTGCGAAGGGTCCTGTCACAGCTCCTTTTTCGGTGTACCGTGGTGGTATGTAGGCGCACAGTAACGTGTTGTAGGACTGTGTCTTGTGGGTACAGTTGTACACCTCTGATGAGAGTAAAACTATTCGAATAGCCGTGCCCGTGGTTATGGGCGATCAACCAAATTCACCGTGATTAGTTGAATTCTTTAATAATTGGAATTAATGGAACTGGTGTAGTTCAGATGGTGGTATGGGCCTGTCGCAACGTGGTGTAGCGTTGGACAGTGATGGTTTAATTTTGATTAATTTACTCAACTGTTCTTACTGTTTTCAACTATTGTTTGTAAATGCATATTTTATGCAAAATAGCCTTTGCAGCTCTCCTTTGTTATTACTTGCATCATTATTTTCCTTTCCGGTATGACTTGTTGAGTACAGTGGGTAGTACTCAGTCTTGCTTTATTTTCCCCCACATCAGAATTGGAGTATGTTTCAGAGGAAGACTTTTCAGAGGAGTAGGCTTGTTGCTACCGTCGAGGAATGCCTGTGGATTGGAGTCGCTACGTTGCGAGTGTTTAGTTTATTAGAATAGTTTGTTTCCATTTTTCGCTGTGGTTTTGTAAGAGATTTTTATTGTTTTTGTAAGACGTGGATCTGTATGGCAACTTAGTCGTTTGTGTACCCTGGCTGCTTCTGGATAGAGATTTTAATACACAATTTGCTTTGGATATTCTGGTAGTGAATTTCTGAGCGTGACACGCTAGCCCCGACGATGCAGATCGTCAGGCACGAGTTCTTATCTCTGCTCCGGGGAAGCAAGAACTCGTTGGAGTTGACCTCTTGCGAGGGTTGGCGATGCGCCGAAAGTAGATTAAAACAAACTGGTTGTTGTATTATGTTGTGAGAGCCCCTCTATGTACAAACTATCGGGATATTTATACCTGAGATTACAACAGGGTCCGTGTAGGACACGATCTTATCTCTAACAAGCAAACAAGTCTTTGCGGCAGACTCTTGCCACAGATTAGATCTAAACCTACTTAATTTACAAGATACAATTGCCTAAAACCGAGCCTTATCTCTATTTGGCAACTTCCTTGAAGCTTATCTCGAGCCCAGACCAAGCCCACGCTGACTCTGTCAACCTCCGGCCTCTATCGGCCAATGGCCGTATTGAATCCATATCGGCCGATACACTCTTCCTGCTAGCGCTTCTCCCAGTCCGATACGTTCACCGAGTCCGATACGATACTTAGTCCGACTCCAACTTAATCCTTCCTCTCTACTTCGGTTTCCTCTTTCCTCTCCTGGTCGATTACGAAAATCTGCTGTTAACAGGAGGGTGTTAACGACGGATTTTGGTAAACGACTTGGAAAGAAAAGAGGAAACCGAAGCAGAGAGGAAGGATGGAGTTGGAGTCGGACCAGGCTTTGTATCGGACCCAGTAACCGTATCGGACTGGGGAGGTGTTGCTATAAAGAGCGTATCGGCCGATACGGATTTGGTTTGGTCGTGGGCCGATACTGGTTGTGAGTTGACAGTGTCAACGTGGGCTTGGTCTGGGCTCGAAGTAAGCTTCAAGGAAGTTGCCAAATAGAGATAAAGCTCGGTTTTAGGCAATTGTATCTTGTAAATTAAGTAGTGTAGATCTAATCTGTGGCTTAAGTCTGCCGCAAGGATTTGTTTGTTAGTTGTAGATAAGATCGTGCCCTACAAGGGTTCTGTTGTAACCTCGGGTATAAATATCCCGATAGTTTGTACATGTAAACTCTCTCAATCAATCACACAATCAAATCAATCTATTTTCGGCGCATCGCCAACCCTCGCAAGAGGTCTTCTTCGACGAGTTCTTGCTTCCTCGGAGCAGAGGTAAGAACTCGTCCTCGACGATCTGCATCGTCGGGGCTAACATGTCGCTTTAGACACGTTAAGCCTCGATGATGTGATCGTCGATTATCATTGTCTTGAATAGTTTTGACAGGTATCTTAATTAAGCCTTGCCAGCGGTTTACTCGTTTTAGGGTTTATTGCCGACGATGGTTTAATTCTTATGCTTGGCTAGATTGTTCAATGCAGCTGCCATCCCCAAAAGCAATCGACAACTTGATTTTCTTTGTGTTAAGTCTAAATTCACACTTCGAGTTGCCATCGACCTTAGTCCTGTTTTGAGATCTAACACAAAGCCTGTTTTTGGTTGGAATTAAGGATAGTGTCGGGGTTTTAGCCGGTCTTATCTAACATATGTGATTGCTTTATGTTTCTTGCATATGTTTGCCACTTATATGTGCAAATCGATAAGTATAGATATGTCGATCGTGGGGTAATCTTAAGATTTCTTTATGGTTGATGTGTTTATATTGGCCGATTGGCTCGTATAAGGTTGCACTAGAGTACTAGCTGGTGTAGTTACTTTTGTTATCCTTATCGGTCGATATTATTAGTTGAGATCTATATATCAATGGAGGCCGATAAGATTAGATTCATGTTTTACTTATTTTCTAAGTGAGCCGATATAGCTTTGCCCTATCGGCTGGGCTATGACAATGTGTCATCGGTCTGTTGACCGATCGGCCGTTGTTCTCTGACTTGGTTTACTTGTTTCTTGTTGATTGCAGATCAAATCAACTGGCACGCTCTACTTATGACTAGGCAAGCCATTTGGACCTGCACTGGAGTTAAGCAGTTCTCCTAGGCCGCCGTGGTAACGTGGAACCCGTTTGGTTGCTGGACGGGTCGAAATTCTGCGCCAACACGCTTTTGGCACGCCCGGTGGGACCACAAGAACAAGCTTCTCACCAGCAACAAGAACACCTCGAGATGTCGAAGCAGGCCGAGATCGTCGAGGAGAACGTCATTCCCGTGACCGCCGACCAGCTCAGCGCAGAACAAAAAGCTGAGATGGATAGTCTGGTCGAGCAGTTCCAGAATATGTACCTGCAAACATATTCTAGAACTCGGCAGGGTACCTTGATTCAAAAGTCCAAGGTGGTCATGCCGAGTTCCGGAGATGGAGCTGGAACGTCGGCGGCGGCGCACGATCACGCCGTCAAAACTGAAGACACTGCAGCGCCGACGTTGCAAGACAGGATTGACTCCGCAGTCCACTCTGCGCTAGTCAACCAATCAGTAATTTTGGTGAACACCCTGACCAATACGGTCAAATCTATCTTAGACGGGTCAATTCACCAGTTCAAGCCTCAGGGGCCGATTTTCTTGCCAGAAAATAAGTTCCCTGCATATCGGACCCTGAGGAATGATCTGAGCACGTCTCAGCCAACACAGCCGATGCCACCCCCATCGGCGCAGCCGACAATGACATTGCCACTGGTCCTCACCAGGCAGACCGGGGGCAGCCCTCAGCTCATCACCGAGGAACAATACGCTCAATGGGCTAAGGGGAAGCAACCGGTGGTTGAGCCGATGCAGCAAGTTCCCGTCAACCAGCCATCGGCCGGACAACCACAAGCCCCAGTGTTCAATAGTCCTCCACTTCAAGCTGCATACAACGTGCCACAAGGCTATCAGTAGCACCCCGCAGGACAGTATGGCGTACCGAACTCGGATCATCATTACCAACCATACTCCCCTAGGCAGTATCAAGCAGAGGGTCTGCAACAATCGTTTCAGCAAGACCTCCCACATCGGCCCGCAGGATATTGGGCCGATATGATAGCCGAAGTGATGCGGGACCATTTCGGCTTGAAGCCCAAGGAGAACTCTACAGTGTATCGGCACCCGTATCCCGAGGAATTTGACAGGGTACCATTGCCAGGCTGATACAAGATCCCGGATTTCTCCAAGTTTTCAGGACAGGACAACGTCTCGACATAATAGCATGTCAGCCGATTCTTAGCACAGTGCGGGGAGGCATCGGCTATCGAGGCGTTGAGGGTGAGGTTTTTCCCTCTGTCCTTATCAGGGTCTGCATTCACATGGTTCTCTTCCTTGCCCTGCAATTCCATCAGAGGATGGATAGATCTGGAGAAACAGTTTCATAGATACTTCTACAATGGCGTACAAGAAATGAAACTGTCAGATCTGACTGCCATCAGGCAACGTGTGGATGAATCGGTCCCTGAGTACATACAAAGGTTCAGAGACATACGAAACAGATGTTATAGCCTCAGTCTGACCGATTCCCAGTTGGCCGATTTGGCATTTCAGGGATTGCTAGGGCCGATACGCGAGAGGTTCTCCTCGTAGGAATTTGACAGCCTCGCTCAGCTGGCACAACGAGTATCGGCCCACGAGCAGCGATTCCAAGAGGCAAAAAAGTTCGCGAAAAAGATTAACACTGTTTATCAGTACGCCTCCGACGATGACGACGATGAAGATGGTGATGTCGACCTAGCCGAGTGGGCCCGGATGAGGAAATCAACAACTTGCCAGTGGGCCAAGAAAGGAGATAAAGAAGATAAATATGATTTCGACATCAACAAGGCCGATAAGATATTTGACCTGCTGTTGCAAGAAAAGCAGATCCAACTGCTAGTAGGTCACGTATTGCCATCGGCCGAAGACATCAAGAAAAGGAGATATTGCAAGTGGCACAATTCCTATTCACACCATACAAACGAATGCAAGATCTTCCGGCAACAAATTCAATCGGCCATCGAGCAGGGCAGAATTAAAATCGATGATGCCAAGCGGCCGATGAAGATTGAAGGCCACCCGTTCCCAGTCAACATGGTGCGGGCGGACAGGGCCGATGGCGGTGGCCATCGGACTGGCAAGCGGCCTCATCAGACCTCTGAGGGCCTGATCAGAAAATATCAGCGGAGGCGGGAGGAACAAGCTCAAGACCAAGCCGATCAAGACAACTCCTACGACCCACACTGGGAGTGCGAGTTTTTTCGCTTCTGCTGGAATGAGGGGATGAGGTTGCCATCTATCCAGGAGTGCCCTGCATGCAGTGGTGCAGAAGATTCTTATCAGGGCAACTCAAGCAGACAAACGCATCGGCCGGCCAAGCAACGGAAATCTGTGCATGAAAGGCTAGGGCCGATGCACCAAGATCAACACGATGAAGATGAGGAGCAAGTCCAGAACCCCCAATGGTGCCCAAGCGATGTATTCACCAAGACACAAAAGCGGCGGGTTCAGAGGTTAAGGAGGAAAGAGCAAATCCAAGAGCAACAAGCTGAAATACCCCATCGGCCAACCAAGACCAAAAAAGAGTGGAGGATAAAATCCACGGTGGCCAGGGCCGATGAGGGCACCTCCAATACAGCTCAGAGCTACTCAACTTCAAAAGGTAAAAAAATGGCATCGGCACCTGTTAACATGGTGTTTATATTGCCAGCAGAATACAGTGTGCAGGCGGCCGATGAAGCGATGGCCGATGACGAACAAGGTTCAGCCAGGCTACGGTTGTCACCAGACCAAGCCATCTTCGACAAGCCAGTTGATGCTAGCTACAGACATTTACGGCCGTTATACATCAAAGGATTCATCAACGGGCGGCCGATGACGAAGATGCTGGTCGATGTTGGCGCAGCGGTCAATTTAATGCCATACCCAACCTTCAGGAAGCTTGGAAAAGTACCTGAAGATCTTATCAAGACAAATATGGTATTAAAGGACTTCGGTGGCAACGCATCCGAGGCGAAGGGGGTCCTAAACGTAGAACTCACTGTGGGCAGCAAAACAATTCCCACCACCTTCTTCGTCTTCGATGGAAAGGGTTCCTACAGCTTGTTGTTGGGACGAGATTGGATCCATGCAAATTGCTGTGTCCCTTCAACAATGCACCAATGCCTCATGCAATGGCAAGGGGACCAAGTTGAGATCGTGCAGGCCGATCAGTCAGTACATGTCGCCAATGCCGATCTCGCAGTTTGGGAGATGGAGGGAATCGACTGCTTGTCCGGGCGAGTCTGGGACGCCGATTTCCTCAAGGTAACCGACTGCGACATCGAGACAATTGAAGACCAAGACAAGCGGTTACTTTAGTGAAGATGCACCATCCGCCGTTGACAACGACCCCTACACGGATGACGCGGTTGATGAGTTAGACGGCAAGTTGGGACAAGGTTTTACGTCGGCCGATGAATTGGAAGAAATTGATATAGGAATAGGTGATAGGCCTAGGCTGACGTATGTAAGCGCTAATTTGCCACAGGGATACAAGAATAATTTGATAGATCTTTTGAAAGAATTCAGAGATTGTTTTGCATGGGAATACCATGAGATGCCAGGATTAAGCCGATCGATTGTAGAACATCGGCTACCAATCAAACAAGGCTAACGGCCTTTTAAGCAAGCTCCTCGGAGGTTTAAGGCCGATATGCACGAAGCCATAAAAACAGAGATCACAAGACTTTACGACGCCAACTTTATCAGGCCCTGCCGATACGCAGAGTGGGTCTCCAACATAGTTCCGGTATTGAAAAAGAACGGCAAGCTAAGGGTATGCGTCGATTTCAGAGATCTAAATAAGGCGACGCCCAAAGACGAGTACCCTATGCCGTTGGCCGATTTGCTAGTCGATGCTGCTTCTGGGCATAAGATCATTAGTTTCATGGACGGAAACGCGGGTTACAACCAGATCTTCATGGCTAAAGAGGACATTCATAAGACAGCCTTCAGATGCCCAGGGGCAATCGGCCTATATGAATGGGTCGTCATGACATTTGGTTTGAAGAATGCTGGAGCTACGTATCAGAGGGCTATGAATTACATTTTTCATGATCTTATTGGCTCTCTGATTGAAGTTTATATAGACGATGTCGTCGTAAAGTCAAGAGAACATGATATGCACTTGGCCGACTTACGCAAGGTACTAGAAAGGGCAAGGAAATATGGTTTGAAGTTGAACCCTAACAAATGTGCCTTTGGCGTATCGGCCGGTCAGTTTTTGGGTTTCTTGGTCCATGAAAGGGGGATTGAAATCACACAGAAGAACATCGATGCCATTAAGAAAATCAAGCCTCCAGAAAACAAGACCAAGTTACAATCTCTGCTTGGCAAGATCAACTTCGTCCGGCGTTTTATATCAAATCTGTCGGGCCGTATAGAGCCATTCACTCCACTGTTGAAAATAAAGGACGACGAAGAATTCATATGGGGTGACAAGCAACAGAAAGCGCTACACTATATCAAAGAATATTTAACTTCTCCGCCGGTCTTAATTTCTCCACAAAAAGGAGTCCCATTCAAATTGTACTTATCAGCCGATGAGAAATCCATCGGCTCGGTCTTGGTTCAAGATGTTAACGGCAAGGAAAGAGCTATTTTTTATCTCAGCAGGAGAATTTTAGACGCTGAGACAAGATACACGCCGGTGGAGAAATTATGCCTTTGTTTATATTTTTCATGTACTAAATTGAGGCATTACCTGCTTTCCAACGAGTGCATCGTGGTGAGCAAGGCCGATGTGATGAAATACATGTTATCGGCCCCTGTGTTGAAAGGACGAGTCGGGAAGTGGATCTTTGCTTTAACAGAGTTTGATCTTCGATATGAATCGGCCAAAGCAATCAATGGACAAGCCCTGGCCGATTTCATCGTTCAACATAGAGATGACTCAGTCGCATATGCAGACATTGTGCCATGGACATTATATTTCGATGGATCCGTCTGCAGACACGGTTGCGGTATCAGCCTAGTCATCATATCCCCTCGGGGGGCAAGTTTTGAGTTCGCTTTCACTATCAAGCCTTACTATACCAACAATCTAGCAGAATATGAAGCGGTGCTTAAAGGCTTGCAGTTATTACAAGAAGTCGAGGCCGATGCCGTGAAAATCATTGGTGATTCACAGCTAGTAATTAGTCAACTTTCTGGGGAGTATGAGTGCAGAGATGATATTCTCAAAGTCTACAATGAGGAGTGCAAAGAGTTATTACACGGTTTCCGGATCGTAACGATGAGGCACATACCCAGGAAGCAGAATTTCGAAGCCAATGATTTAGCTCAGGGGGCATCGGGATACAGGCCGATGGCTAAAGAGGTTCCGATTCAGATTGCTCTCGTGCACACCGATGACTGGTGGTTTGATATCATTGAGTATTTGAGAAATCCTTCCCAATCGGCGTCACGCAGAATGAAATATAAAGTTTTACACTATGTCTTATTGGACGATAACCTATATTATCGGACGGTTGATGGTGTCCTACTCAAATGCCTAGGTCCTGAGGAGGCTAAAACCGTTATGAGCGAAGTACATGAAGGGATTTGTGGCACCCATCAATCGGCCCATAAAATGAAATGGCTGATGAAGCGCGTCGGATATTTTTGGCCAACCATGCTAGAAGATTGCTTCAAGTATTATAAAGGATGTCAGGATTGTCAGAAGTTTGGAGCAATTCAAAGAGCACCGGCATCGGTTATGCATCCAATCATAAAGCCGTGGCCGTTTCGTGGATGGGGAATAGATATGATCGGCCAGATTAACCCACCATCAAGTAAGGGACACAAGTATATATTAGTGGCTACAGATTACTTCACAAAATGGGTTGAGGCCGTTCCTCTCAAGAAGGTTGATTCCAAAGACGCTATTCAGTTCGTCAAGGAGCACATCATATATCGGTTTGGGTTACCTCAGACAATAACTACCGATCAGGGATCAATCTTCGTGTCCGACGAGTTCGTCCGATTTGCTGACAGCATGGGCATCAGATTACTCAATTCTTCTCCTTACTACGCATAGGCTAATGGGCAGGCGGAGGCCTCTAACAAGTCTTTAATCAAATTAATCAAGAGGAAAATTGACGAACTGCCGAGGCAATGGCATACAACGCTGGCCGATGCTCTTTGGGCGTATCGGATGGCTTGCCATGGTGCAATCCAAGTGCCTCCCTATCAGCTGGTCTACGGGCATGAAGCTGTACTGCCGTGGGAAACCGCCATCGACTCAAGAAGGATTGCTTTGCAAGACGACTTGACAGCCGATGAGTACCATAATCTTATGGTTGATGAATTGGATGATTTGGCACATGTTCGATTATGGGCCTTAGAGAAAATCAAGCATGATAAAGATAGAGTAGCCCGTCATTATAATAAAAAGGTCATTGCCAAATCGTTTGAGGAAGGAGACCTTGTATCGAAATTAATAATGCCGATTGGCTCCAGAGATAATAAATTCGGCAAATGGTCACCTAATTGGGAAGGCCCCTTTCGAATTCATCGATGTGTTCCTCACAATGCCTATCTGCTCAAGGGATTAGATGGCGAGATTTATGGACGAGCTCTCAATGGCAAATACTTGAAACAATATTATCCCAGTATCTGGATTGACTCATGATCGGTCCTCTAGCCGATTTATGATTACAGCCGATGTAGTCAAGCATCGTCTTTAGATGGCCGGTAAATACTATCGCCCTTAGTTCAAAATTTCAGAATATGAGCCCTCATCTTCCAAAATTTGGGGGGCATATATATATATACAGGAGTTCTCGCATTGGATTTTTCAGTTGGCAATTGACTTCGGCTCTCTGGCCGATGAGATTGTTTATAATGAGATTGTTCATATTAAAGATATATGCGGCTGGAATTTTCAAGACAAATTCGGCTGCACGGCCGATAAGGTGTGAGAGGATTTCAGAAGCAATAAATTAGGCTGGAATTTTCAAAACAAATTCGGCTGCATGGCCGATAAGGTGTATGTTTCATACATTATAAAAATAACATATGCTACATCACCCTATGAAGTCCGCAATAGCAGCAATAGCTTTACGGCGAATCTGCTCAACGTCTTCAATAGCCTGGGCATCATCGGCCATCGTCCCTGGGATCGGTTTCAGTGATTTGCTTAGGGTCGCGAGGTACTTGGCCGATGCCTTGAGCTTTGCCGTCTGATCTTCTATGACCTTGGGTGATGCAGCTATCCCGGCTTCGACTTCTTGGATTTCTTGGCGTGTAGTGGCCAGCTTCGATTCTAGCTCTGCCTCGAGACGACGGAGTTCTTCAAGCCTATTTTTCAGCACAATCGGCTCCACCGCTAGCTCGTCCAACCTGGTCTTATCGGCGTTCACTTGAGCTTTGCTAGCGGTCAGAGCCGATTCCAGTTGTTCGCGCTCTCGTCGCTCTGCAAGTCTTTCTTTTGCTCTGAAAAGCTTGAATCGGTATTGTTCCAGGAAGATGGCCGGTGTGAGGATCTCCATTAGGTCTTCGGGCAGTTCGTCTTGGATTTCTTGTACCCTGGCTCTGATGGAGGAGCAGTCTTCTACCAAACACTCCAGCGAGGCTTCTAGCCGATTCCCAATATCGGACAGTCGGTTCTTTAATTCGTCAGAGATCGGCGCCTTGGCGGTGCTGGGCAGTTCCTTGTCCTCGTCATCGAGAAACTGGCCGATGTCAAATGAAAACATATCGGCTAGGCTCTGTAAACAGCAACATAGGTCAAGGTCAGTCTTGTCAATTGGGAGCTGACGAAAGGGAATCAGGCTAGGTCTCATTACCAGAGTTGGAATATCGGTGGTTTTTGCATCGGCCTCCCTTTGCTATGTTGAGGCAGTAGGCAATGGGGTTGGCCGATGTGGTGAAGGCGTTGGGGCCCTAGGCTGAAAAGCAAGGGATTGATAAGTAGGGTTGTGGGATTAGCATGATAATATATAAATCAACTCTTACCGAGGCGACTGGAGAGGGTACTGGAGAAGGAGACGGAGTCGTCAATCGTGCTTTAGCCCGCTCACGCCGTTGTAGGGTTGCTTTCTTAGTCCTTGGCAGAGGGGCCGATTGAGTTCTTTCCTTTAGTATAGATGATGCCGCAGCCTGAGAAGGATATTAAATTAAAGCTAAGCAATTGAAAGGGGTTATGTGAGCACGGAGAAGAAATTGTGTTTACCTTGCGGATTGCATGTCTGGTCTTTTTCGGTTGGGGGGCATCACTTTGGTCATCGGCCAGTGGGATCTTAGTGGTTTCGGCCGATGGTTCCTTGGTAGCTTCAGCCGATGTGTTTTCTTCATGTATATCAGCAGCAGCTGCATCGACTTCTTCCTCCATTACTTGTTCTTTGAGAAACTCTTCTATGGAGGGATCCAGCTCTTCGAGATCTTCTTGGTCGTCAACTTTGGCCTTTTTGCTGGATTTTTGGGCTTTGCCTTTAAATGGCGCTTTCCTCTTGGGATTCTCCTTGATCATCGGCCCCTGGAGCAGTGATGGTATCTTCGGGGCAGTGAGGCCGATGATGGACTCCAGGATGGTTGATCCCGATGGAGCTATGGCTTGAGCATAGAAAATCTTCCGCCCACTGTTGCTCACAGAAGGAATCGGCTCATCTGGTACTTGGGGACTGATGCCTTGGATAAGTTCCGTTACATAGAACCTGGCCGATTGGTGGAAAATATGAGTGGCCCACTCTTGCCACCAGGTTTGGAAACTGATGTGGACGAAATTATTCAGGTGCAGCCGATCGCAGTCACCAAGATTTGGGAGCTCGATTTCCATCGCCTTGCTCATAATTAGAGCCGATGAGACTGTGCCTCTGCTCTCCAGGAGTTTATGAAGGTATAAACTGATGGGAAGTTGCCCGAGCCCGCATTGCCTAGCAGCTGTCATTGGGTTATAAAATTCATAGGACAGGCTGGTGCTCCTTCCCTGAAAAATGCCTACTGGGAGCAGGCACGGAGTCAGGCCGATCATGAACACCTCTCTGGACTCCATGTCATCGTTTACCAAGCTCAGTTGCAGATCATCTAGGAGCTCATAGTCTTGGTCCGATGTATAGATGAACATGTCCATCTTGGCTGATGGAGGGCCGGTGAAGAAACGGATGAACCATGTAGCCATGTCATCGGCCGATTGATCTGCGCCAGGGTAGACGGAGGCTGCTTCTCCATAAGACATGCATCGTCTGCTTCTGGGATCTTCGTGATCGGCATACTTCGATAGGAAACGCGAGTCCGATAGAGGTGGCCGATCAACCATGGTGTTGGTATGAATTGTTAGCCACAGTTGGATGAACCACCATGGTCCCCCGTGTGCCACGGTTTGTTTCAGCATCAAGTCTTGTGTGGCAATGTGGAGTAGCCGATATACAGCTCCTAAGAGGTATCGGCCGAGGGGTATTTGTTTTTTGCTGACCAGGGCTTGAGCCAGGTGCTGACAGTTTGTTGTGGGGCCACAGGTCAATCCGCAGAAGACGAATCTTTCCAACCATAATGTCAGGAACGCTACATGTTCTCGCTCTGAGACTGATCCTTGTTCCATGTGCTCAGAGATGTACCCAGACCAGCCTCCAATTTTCTTGGTTTTTAGTTTGTGGCTGCTGTTTATCAGGAGGCTGAAAGGATTAATCTCAGAGTCGATGTCTAGTCCTGTGAGTACCTTGATATCTATGAGGGTTGGGGTCATCAGACCTTGCTTGAACATGAAGGCGTTCAGGGTACTTGACCAGAAGTAGCTGACAGCTGACATTAATGGCTCATTTTTCTTGGTATCGGCCAGGGACAGAGTTATGCATTGGCCGATTCCAGTCTCGTCCCAGTGGACTTTGTTTGACGGCAGCAATCCTTTTGTGCCAGGTCCTGTATCCGTTTAGCTTTGATGGCCATGACCTGAAGGTGTGCTTCCACGCCGAGACAGCGGGCTTGGCTTGCCTGAAAGGGATTCTGTCCGTTTCGGCGTTGATTAGCCAGGTTGGGTCGCAGTCGCCCATGGGGCCCAGGAGAAAGCGATGGGATTTATCGTCGGTGGGGATCAAGATTTGGTTTTTGAAGACCTAAATCGTGAGAACGATGATGAAAATATAAGGCCTGGGGGGACAGAGGGTAAAACCCTAACTTGGAGAAATTGACGGGGAAAGTTATAATGCAGGGTTGAACGAGTCGACTTACCGCGGGGATCTCAGAGGCGTAGAATGGGGCGGAAGCCATTGTTGTTGAAGAAGGGATTGCTGCGGAAGGGGTCGATGTCGATGGAGTGCCGAGCGGTCGCCGGAGTTGAAGAACACGAAGAGTTTGTTGAATCGGCGGCAAAAGGGTTCGAATCTGGATCTGTGCGGTTTTCAGGTTAGACCTAGCAAAAAGTCGATGAGTTCCTTGGAGCTAATTCCGCCACATTATATAATGAAGCAGAATTGGGGGGCATGTGTTAACGATGGATTTTGGTAAACGACTTGGAAAGAAAAGAGGAAATCGAAGCAGAGAGGAAGGATGGAGTTGGAGTCGGACCAGGCTTTGTATCGGACCCAGTAACCGTATCGGACTGGGGAGGTGTTGCTATAAAGAGCGTATCGGCCGATACGGATTTGGTTTGGTTGTGGGCCGATACGGGTTGTGAGTTGACAGTGTCAACGTGGGCTTGGTCTGGGCTCGAAGTAAGCTTCAAGGAAGTTGCCAAATAGAGATAAAGCTCGGTTTTAGGCAATTGTATCTTGTAAATTAAGTAGTGTAGATCTAATCTGTGGCTTAAGTCTGCCGCAAGGATTTGTTTGTTAGTTGTAGATAAGATCGTGCCCTACAAGGGTTCTGTTGTAACCTCGGGTATAAATATCCCGATAGTTTGTACATGTAAACTCTCTCAATCAATCACACAATCAAATCAATCTATTTTCGGCGCATCGCCAACCCTCGCAAGAGGTCTTCTTCGACGAGTTCTTGCTTCCTCGGAGCAGAGGTAAGAACTCGTCCCCGACGATCTGCATCGTCGGGGCTAACGTGTCGCTTTAGACACGTTAAGCCTCGATGATGTGATCGTCGATTATCATTGTCTTGAATAGTTTTGACAGGTATCTTAATTAAGCCTTGCCAGCCGTTTACTCGTTTTAGGGTTTATTGCCGATGATGGTTTAATTCTTATGCTTGGCTAGATTGTTCAATGCAGCTGCCATCCCCAAAAGCAATCGATAACTTGATTTTCTTTGTGTTAAGTCTCAATTCACACTTCGAGTTGCCATCGACCTTAGTCCTGTTTTGAGATCTAACACAAACCCTGTTTTCGGTTGTAATTAAGGATAGTGCCGGGGTTTTAGCCGGTCTTATCTAACATATGTGATTGCTTTATGTTTCTTGCATATGTTTGCCACTTATATGTGCAGATCGATAAGTATAGATATGTCGATCGTGGGGTAATCTTAAGATTTCTTTATGGTTGATGTGTTTATATTGGCCGATTGGCTCGTATAAGATTGCACTAGAGTACTAGCTGGTGTAGTTACTTTTGTTATCCTTATCGGCCGATATTATTAGTTGAGATCTATATATCAATGGAGGCCGATAAGATTAGATTCATGTTTTACTTATTTTCTAAGTGAGCCGATATAGCTTTGCCCTATCGGCTGGGCTATGACAATGTGTCATCGGTCTGTTGACCGATCGGCCGTTGTTCTCTGACTTGGTTTACTTGTTTCTTGTTGATTGCAGATCAAATCAACTGGCACGCTCTACTTACGACTAGGCAAGCCATTTGGACCTGCACTGGAGTTAAGCAGATCTCCCAGGCCGCCGTGGTAACGTGGAACCCGTTTGGTTGCTGGACGGGTCGAAATTCTGAGCCAACAGAGGGTCACAAGGTCTGTCCTGAGCTCTGTGAGCTCAACCTAGCCCTTTGCCTCAATGTCCTTTAGCCTCCTGTTCTCAGCATGCAGCTGAGCAACGATGGAAGCTAAATGAACCATCGGAGATTTCTCTCCGTCACTCTCAAACTCCCCGCCAACCTCTTAATCACTAGTACACAAACAGTCATTGGTGCCGGTTGGAAACTGGTCATAGGTACCGGTATCCCAACCGGCACCAATTTGTCGGTTTCAGAACCGACACCTATAACGATTATAGGTGACTGTTCATCACTAACAACCGACACCTATGAGGCATATGCAAAACAAAAAAAGGCTCGATGGCTCGATCGATGCATCAGCTCAATCGAGCCATCAACAAACCATCATCCACATCAACATCCCAAAGCATCAACACTAACACGCATCGATCGACGATGGAGGCGGCGGAGCCTACCTTGTGGCCGAGCGCCCTGGCCGTGACCCGTAGGAGGTCGTCGAGCCGGGCCTGCATGAGGAAGACAAATGAGACGGACATATCGATGGAGACCTTGAGAGGGCAACCATCGGCGATGGAGGCAGAGCCCACCTTGTCCACCAACGACACCATCGTGCCGTTGGCTAGGCACGCGCTCCGATCCTGCACCAGATCAATTGAGAGGGAGGCAGATTGATCAATCAATCAATGGGTCTACCCCCCTTCATCACCCCTACCTCTATCACCGTATTTGGAGGGCGCGGCCACCGTTACCGATGTGTGCCACCTCCCCTCCTGCTGGATCTGGCGGAGGAGAAGGTGCGGCCGCGTCGCCGTCATCACCAGAGGCCGCCGCGGCCTCCCTCCCGCTAGATCTGGCAGAGGCGAGGGTGCAGCCGCCACCGTTGCCATCACTGAGGTGTCTCGCCTCCCCTACCGCCGGATCAGAGGGGAGGGTGCGGGCGCCATCGCCGTCATCACCGGAGGTCGCGACTACCGCCGCCGGGACAAAGAGAGGCGAGAGGGGACGGGAGAGACAGAGAGAGGCGAGTTAGAGATGACGACACTCAATATTATATGAGCCGACGCTCGATCGCGGCTCGTAATAGATTGGCTTGGTTTGGCATAGGTGCTGGTTTTTTAAAAGATCCGGTACCTATAATATATTATAGATGTTGGTTTTTTAATTAACCGGTACCTATAATATATTACAGGTGTCGATTCTTTTAAAAAACCGGTACCTGTAGTAAGGGTGCCAGTTTGAGCTAATGAACCGGTACCTATACTTCCTTAAAGGTGCCAGTTCTTTATTTTTTATCGTGCGAAAGTGAGAAAAGGTCTATAGGTGCCGGTTTTAAATGAACCGACACCTATAAGGCCGGTCCCTATGTGGGTCTTTGTAGTAGTCAATGGGAGGTGGAGAGAGACGTACTCTGATCAGCGGAGAGTCGAGAGAGGCCTTGACCTTGAGCCTCTCATTAGGTGCTAACCCAAGAATTAGCACGTTCCCATGTTCCACGTCTGTGTTTGCACCCAAGAAGCAGATGGGAAGCTTCGGCGGAGGGCTTGAGTTGGACGTCTCCTCCTTACTCGACCGTCGGGTCTCCCAATTCTCGAGTTGGTGATCGCTGTGAGACGATCATCGCTCTTCTGGGATGAAAACAAGGCATCGTCCCCGTTGTCTGGTAGGGGCTTGCCAACTGAGCCGGGGTCTTCTAGGTTCTTCGGGGTAAAGGTGAACACGCAGTCGAACGGGGGGCCGAAGGTAGCCAAGGCTAGTTCAGCTGAACCAACCACATGTCGGCCCCTCGTGTGGCTGGGCGGGGGCAAGATCGCTAGGGGTTCCAAAACCCTGGGTTTGCTCTTGTAAAATGTTTCGGAAAGTCTTATCAATGAAATGAGACCCTCCGTCATTTATCACCATCTACGGTGTTTTGAACCGAGGGTTTGCATGCTTGGCGTCGGCGGCATGGCATTGCATTGTTTCCACCCATTTGGACACATAGTCGAAAGCCACCAGAATGTACACGCAATCATGGGACTTTGAAAAAGGTCCCGTATAGTCAATACCCCACACATCAAAGAGTTTCACTTGAAGATTAGGGGCATCGCATCACGAGCAGTGATACCTTCATTCTTCTGGCACCTTGCACATCTCGGAATGAATTCTTTTGTGTCTTCATACATTGTAGGTCAAAACAATCCACCCTACCAGATCATTTCCTAGTGGCCTCCATGTGGTGTCACGTGGCATTTTTCGATGATCTGTGCGCCTTCAGCTGTTGGTAGACATCTTCTAAGCAGATCGTCTGAGCAGACTTGGTATAAATAAGACTCATCTCACAGATGCCTTCTGCTTTCATAGGTGAGCTTTCGCTTGTTCTACCCGGGTGGCACATATCTTGCAACCATGAAGTTGGCAATGTTTGTGTACTATGGGTTCGAATCTGTTACCTTTAGCAACATGTCGTCCCATAGAAAATTATTTATCGGTAGCTCCTGCATGTTAGTGATTTGCATACACGACAAATGATTTGCTACAGCATTTTCTACTCCCTTTTTATATTTAATTTCAAGATCAAATTCTTGGCATAGAAGAACCCATCTAATCACCTGAGGTTTTGCATCTTTCTTAGTGAGCAGTTATTTTAGAGCAGCATGACCAGTGTAAAAAATTACCAAAGCTCGAACTAAGTAAGATTTAAATTTATCAATTGTAAACACCATGGCTAGGAGCTCCTTTTCAGTTGTGGCATAATTAAGCTGAGCTCCTGTCAACGTTTTACTAGCATATCTGATAGCATAGTGATTCTTATCTTTAGTTTGACCAAGAATGACCCCTACAGCATAGTCAGTAGCATCGCACATGATTTCAAACGGAAGCGACCAATCAGGGGGTTGAATGATTGAAGCTGAAATAAGTGTTTCTTTTAGGATATTAAAATATTTTACACACTCATCATCAAAGTTAAAGAGGGCATCCTTAGCTAGCAAACTGGTGAGGGGTGTAGCTATTAAAGATAAATCTTTAATAAACCGACGATAGAACCCTGCAAGACACAGAAAACTACGGACTCCCTTAACATTGGGAGGAGGTGAAAGCTGCTGGATTACCTCAATTTTGTCTCTGTCCACCTCTACTCCCCTTTCATAGACTCGATGTCCTAGGACTATGTTTTCACGGACCATGAAATGGTACTTTTTCCAATTAAGCAACAAGTCCTTTTCTTGACATCGTTGCAAGACTTTGTCTAGATTCTCCAAACAATAATCAGAAATCTTTCTATAGACAGGGAAGTCCTTCAAACAATAATCATGTCGGAAAAGATAGACATCATGCATCGTTGGAATGACGCAGGTGTGTTGCACAACCCGAACGACATTCGTCGATAAACATATGTTCCATATGGACACGTGAACGTTGTCTTGCTTTGATCATTGGGATGGATTGGAATTTGGTGATAGCCAGAATACCCATCAAGGAAATAGAAAAAAGGAGTTGTTTGCCAGTCGCTCTAACATTTCATCAGTGAAGGGCAGCGAGAAGTGATCCTTTTTCGTAGCCTTGTTGAGTTTTCTATAATCTATATACATTCTACATCCCGTGATGGTTTGTTGTGGGATCAATTCGTTCTTAGAGTTTCAACGACCATCATGCCTCCTTTCTTAGGCACAACCTGAACTGGGCTAACCCACTCGCTATATGATATGGGATAGATTATCCCGGCATGTTGGAGTTTCAAGACCTCTTTTTTCACGACTTCTCTCATCACATTATTTTAGTTCCGTTCTGGCTCTCGAGAGGGCGCACAAGAAGGATCTAAAGGGATGCAATGTGTATAGATAGCCGGACTAATCGCTTTGAGATCTTGAAGTGAGTAGCCTAGAACAGAGTGATGCTTTTCTAGCATGACTGTGAGTCGGGAATTCTCGTCATCCGTTGGTTTGTCACTTATGATAATGGGCGAGTCCATATCACAATGCAGAAAAGCATAGCATAGGACTAGAGACAAGGGTTTATGCTTAATAGGAGGTCATGAAGGTGGATCGGTTTTGGGTAACTCGATCACCTCGCCAGGATCATTCTCTTCCACGACAAATGCATTGGCTTCATCTTCGAGGAGGGATTCAGGGGAATCAAATAAACAGATAGCCAACGCTTCCTCAATTGGCTCATACTCGGGAATAGGTTTCGTCAAAGAGTTTTTAGATTGTGAGATCAGAACTGAAAATGCCAGCTTCCCGAGCTTGATGTCGAGGACTCCGGTTTGAGGCACATCTAAGAAGAGTTTTTCTATGGGATGGCCTATGAGGAGATCGAAGTTGTAAACTTCGAATACATGGAAGTTTGTTGACGGTTGTTACATACTAATTTTGATCGTTAATATTCCTAAAAACGATAAAAAGCTAGCAATGCTTGCATGCATATTTATGTAGAAATAATCTAGTTCGACATGTACTTGGCAAAATATTTCAATACAGGAGATTACCGTATAAATCGAAGAGAAATGATGGAAAATACACGTTCAAAAGATCAAAAGTCGACACGTGGCATACACATGAATGGAAGGGCCCACAAACCCAATGAAACACATGCAAATGGGCCCAACCACCATGCCGCTCGACCAAGGACCCACCAAGAAGAGCCTTGGATGAAGGACTGGGCTCAGGGCCTAGCCAAGGGTCGGTCGACCCAGGTCTGGCCCGCCTGGCCCTCAATTTTCACATGTTGGGAGTTACCGACCTTCCAAGTCGGTTGTGACCGTTTCTGTTGGAAGAAACCATCATAGAAGGGACAGTTGGTAGCTCAAGAGAGAAGATGCTCCTTTGGATGCTTAGGATCTCCACTCTCCGAAGTTTTCTCCACCACTCTATAAAGGGTAGTCTTCCTCTCCTCCAACACACACCAAGAAGGATAAGAAGAAGAAGTTCTCCATAGTTCATTTACTTTGTTTTAGTGCTAGTGGAGATAGGAATGGAATAATGCTCTAGTTCTTCAAGTCTTCCGGGAGAATCCGGGTATGATTTTATTAGCTAATATCTATCTTGTAAGACTTTATGCTAGAATAATGAAATAATCTTCTTTATATAGTCATGGTACTTTACTCTATTTGCATAATTATTCGAGTACCAACTTTAGTCGAAACTTGCCTTGTATTAATCATATAGCTAGCTTACTGGAGATATGCAATGGTATTTACTTAATGTTCATTTATATGATTGCTCTATATCAACTGCCGAGGTGTAGAGTAATATTTAGTAATGTAAGGATGGTGCTTAGATTATTAAATATCATTAAGTGGTGCTATATGCCATGAAACTGTAAAGGTAGACCGCTGGTGGTGACAGCCCAGTACGGGTATTCCTCCATGTGTGTATATAGGGCTATGAGACGTTCCTGGTATGGGTGCTCCTCTGTATCCATAACCGGTTGGATGGCCATGACAGATTGTCGTAAGGAACTCGGCAATTAGGGGTGGTTTCTCCATATACCAGGAGGGCATAGTTAAGGGGCTCAGCTGTCACACCCCGAAATTTGCGTTCCAGGTAAAATTCGTAAATTAAATTGCGTCAAATACGTTTTCCTTTTTAACCTAGTGCAAATTTTAAATTTAAAATATATTTAATCAAGTGGAATTGGCATGGTGGGATTTTTCTTGAGTCCTCCAGGTTAAAATACATTAACAGGATTTTTAGTGGAATTTTCAGAGCTCTAGAAATAATTTTAACCAATTAAAAACCCTCGAGCGCAATAAATAAATCCCTGGGAATTTTCTTTTTTCCTTTTTTCTCTTTTTCTTTCCTTTCTTTTCCTTTTTGGGCCAGCGGCCCATCCTTGTTTCCTCTCGGGCCGGCCCAAGCCGCCCGCTCCGCCGCCGCCTCCCCGCGCCCCTCCCCTTCCCGGGCCGGCCCGAGGCCGAGGCCCAAGGCCGCCCGGAAGTCCGCNCGTGCCGCGGTCGCTGACGCGTGGGCCCGCCGCGGCCGAGTCCGTCTCCGACCCGGCGCCGCCGCGCGCCTGCTCCGTCGCGAATCCCGGCGGGATTCCAGCCGCGCCGCCCCTATATATCCCCCCTCCCGAAGCACTCCCCTCCTCGTTTTCCTCGCCGCCGCCGCCCCAAAACCTAACCCTAGCCCGTGAGCCGCCGCCGTCTTCCGTCGCCGTCTTCCACCGGTGAGTACCGCTGCCGCCCCTTTTTTCCCTCTCGGCCGCCGCCGTGCGCGCGCGCCCGCTCCGCCGCTCGGTTGCCGCCCCGCGTGGCCGCCGCGCCGCTCTGCCGCCACCGTGTCAACCCAGCCGCCAGCCGCCGCTGCGCGTGTGGGCCGTTGGATTGGCCGCTCGGGCCGATCTCGGCCGTCCCTCCCCGTCCGGCGTGGCCGCCACGTGGGCGCAGCGTGGCCGCCGCGCCGGCGCCACGCGTGCGCCACGTGGTGCGCCGCGGCGGCGTGGACCCGTGGACTCGGTCCACGGTGGACCGGCCGCCGCTACGCGATGACGTCAGCCCTAAGGGTTTATTCGCAATAAATAATTAAGGATTTTTCTGTTTATAGTAAAAACACAGTTAATCTTCTAAAATTCATAACTAATTCATTCGGACTCCGTTTTAGTCCATTCAAGTTGCAAAAAATTCATAATAATGTCTAGAATCCATTAAAAATAGTTTTGTCCCCTATTTCAGTAGACTTATAGCTTGTTTGCTTGTGTGCTTTGTTTGTCGTTTAGATTTCGGTAATTCCGACGCTCCGGTTTACTTCGAAGTCGTTGCCGAGGTCGAACCAGCGCAAGAGCAAGGCAAGTCATAATTATTCATTTGATCATATTGTACTTAAATGCTGAAACAGTCTTATTTTTCTCTAAATACTGCATTGTTTTATAATGTCACTTATGGGATAGTTTACCTATTATACTCAGCCTTATATTGCCATTATCTTATTCCTTTGATAGCTTGGGAAATAATTTGAGTAGTTACTACAATAGAACTTGCTTAGCCATGCTTAGAAACATTAGTTCACTAATGGGATAACTAAAGCTTCATTATTACGTATTGGATGATTATTTCATCTTGGCTCACGATGGTTAATCGTGGGTTATTTAATAATTATTTCAACTAAAATATTGATTAATGGTGGGTTGTGAGCACATGGTTTTGATGGTTGTGCTCATGACAATTAAGGACCGGTTCGCGAGAAACCCTGGAAGAATTATCGTGCTTTCCACAAGCGAGCGTGGGTAATGGCTGGATTTGTAGTATAGCTTCTTTCTAGCCGATGTACCAGGCGAGGGTGGGCGTGACAGGATTGTGTCGGCAGGGGATATACCCTTTGATCGGCTGTCGGATTCACCTAGGCATGAGAGGGGGCTGCCTACCTTGGTTAAAGGTAGGGGTGAAACCTGAGGTGGTGCGCTTGGTTAGGAAGGGTTGTGCGAAGGATCCTGTCACAACCCCTTTCCGGTGTACCGTGGTGGTATGTCGGCGCACAGTAATGTGTTGTGGGACTGTGTCTTGTCGATACAGTTGTACACCTCTGATCAGAGTGAAACTATTCGAATAGCCGTGCCCACGGTTATGGGCGATCAACCAGATTCATCGTGATTAGTCTCACTTTCTTAATAATTGGACTTAATGGAACTGGTGTAGTTCAGGTGGATGGTTTGGGCCTGTCGTAACGTGGTGTAGCGTTGGACAGTGATGGTTCAATTATGATTAACTTACTCAACTGTTTTTACTGTTTTCAACTATTGTTTTTTAAATGCGTATTTTATGCAAATAGCCTTGCAGCTTTCCTTTGTTATTACTTGCATCATTATTTTCCTTTCCGGTATGACTTGTTGAGTACAGTGAGTAGTACTCAGTCTTGCTTTATTTTTCCCTCACCTCAAAGTTGGAGCAGGTATCAGATGAGGAGTTTTTGGAAGAATAGGCTTGTTGCTACTGTCGAGGATCCCTGTGGAGTGGACTTGCCACGTTTCGAGTGTTTAGTTAATTAGTCAGTTTATTTTCTTTTTCTGCTGCATTAATGTAGGAGATTTTTATGGTGTTTTGTAAGACGTGGATCTATATGGCAACTTTATCGTTTGTGTACCCCTGGCTGGTCCTGGACAGGGATTTTAATACACATTCTGCTTGGAATTCGGGTAGCGAATTTCTGAGCGTGACATCAGCCATGTAAATGTATAATAACAAGTGTATACTAAAATGATTATATAGTAGAAGTATTAAAATGAGGCTTTCTTTATTCTTCTCTACCTTGGAATACTCCCGTGTGAAATGCTGCAGTGGTATATCCATGCGCTTGCGGATTTATATCTATAACCGTAAGGAATACAAACTAATATTTCGGGCGTCATTGCTGGGAATTATATTCCTAGTAATGTCGTTAACAAATATCAACAAGCATTTCTGGCTCCATTGCCGGGAAAGATATTTGGTTTAAGAGTTTACCACATGTTATTAATTGATATCTACCTATGTTTGATCACTGTCCGTTGCAGGCTAACCTTGCTTTGTTTTCTCTTTTAAGTGAAAGCAGCGTAGTGCATGACTGGTTTCAATTTGCTGACAAATTTCAAAGAGAATCCTGGAGCACTTTTGAGGAGAGTTAGACCCCATGTCGTCCCTCCTCAAGTGACTGTGTCAGCAACTAAACCTCACGATAATGGCTGAGAAGACCCTCCGCGATTTTGTCGCTTCCTCCATTGACAATGTGCCTGTCGGGCCCAGGGTCACGTCAAAGATGTGGACTTAGACCTCAAGTCTAGCCTAATTACCTTGGCACAGGCTGGCCCATTCTGTGGCAAGCCAAACGAGGACGCAAGTGCTCATCTGCAACAGTTCCTGGAGATCTGTAGTGCATATACCATTAAGGGAGTCTACCAAAACGCCATCCAACTCCGCCTGTTTACGTTCTCTCTCCTTGAGAGAGCAAAACAGTGGTTCTATGCGAACCGTGCTACGATCGACACATAGAACAAATGCTCAACTGCATTCCTATCAAAATTCTTCCCGATGGGTAGAACCAATGCCCTTCGTGGAAGGATATCTAGTTTTTAGCAGACAAGAGACGAGTCAATCCCAGAAGCTTGGGAAAGGTTGCAGGAATATGTTGCCGTTTGTCCTCATCATGGGATGGATGAGTGGCTAATTTTGCAGAACTTCTACAGTGGGTTGACTCCCACATCGCGTGATCACTTAGATGCTGCTGCTGGAGGGGCTTTCTTCTCAAAGACCATCAGAGGTGCAATTGACCTGATTGAGAAGATGGTCTCCAACATGGCGTGGAGTGAAGAGTGACTCCAACCGGGTCAGTGGGGCATGCACACCATCAAGGAGGCGAAAATGCTGCCGCCAAGCTAGACCTCCTAATGAAATGCTTGGACGACCAAGAGAAAGGTACAAAATAGGATACCGTCAAGGCCCTAGACTCTCACATGACATGTGAGGTTCATGGCAATACCGGTCACTCTAGCACAGATTGCCCAGAGACCCATGAAGATGTGATGTTCATGAACAACAACAACAATAATGGGTACCGTCCACAGGGAGGTCAAGGGTGGAACCAACCCCGCCCTTTCTACCAAGGATGTAAAAACGGTAATTTCAAACATAACCGACCCTCCTTCAAAGATCTTGTCTTTGGCCAAGCTGAAATAACCGATGCTTTATCTAAGAAATTAGCTGCTAATGACAAGGTGTTAGAGAACATAAATGTTAAGCTAGATGGCTTCGCCTTTGCCTTTCAAAACTAGCTAAGCTTTAACAAAATGCTAGAAACCTAGTTAGCTCAGCTGGCTACTCTTGTTCCTATTGGCGAATCTGGGAAGATTCTGGGGCAACCTGAACCTTCTGTAGAAAATGTTGAAGCGGTGACCACGAGGGGAGGAAAATCCACTCGTGACCCGCCATATCCTAACACTGTAGGAAAGAACAAGGAGGTCAAGGATGCTATGCCGTCTAGCATCGATGAAGAAAAAGAAATTGTGCACAAACGAAAGACAGCGCCGCACGAATTATGCGACACCAACATGTTGCCGTTCCCCCAGCACAATAGGAAGCCATCTGTGGATGAGCAGTTGCTCGCTTTGTTGAAGTAATACAAAAAATCCACATCAATGTTCCCCTGCTTGATGCGATGCAAGTTCCAACCTATGCACGCTATCTCAAGGACATCCTGAACAATAAGAGAATGATGCCCACCACGGAAGTGGTAAAACTGATGGAAGAGTATAGTGCTGCTATACTCAACTGGCTTCCTGAAGAAGAAAGATCCGGGTTGTCCCACGATCGCTTGTTCGATCGGGACGCAACACTTCGATCATGCCTTGTGCGACCTTGGGACAAGCGTAAGCGTCATGCCCAAGGAGGTATCGACAGGCTGAACTTCACGGTGTTGTCACCAACACCAATGCATATCCAATTGGTAGACTCCTCTATCCGCTATTTGACGGGTATTGTTGAGGATATTCCGGTGAAAATCCGGGATTTCTTCATCGCTGTCGACTTCATGGTGTTGGACATGGACACCGACAAGGAGACGCCGCTCATCCTTGGGCGTCCATTCTTGAGTATCGTGGAGGCAAACATTGACGTGGGAGCTGGAGAAATCCGGCTCCACATCAATGGGAAGGAGAAGAAGTTCGAGTTCAGACCAAGGGTGGAGCGATGCTCCATGGTCAAGATCAAGTACGGGCCGTACCCACAAAATATCAAAGAAGTCGAAGTGAAGTCCCTAAAGACGGACAGCCTCCTCACCTTCATGATGAACTTCCTGAAAAGAGAAGGGATGGCAAGGCCCCATCAAGGTCTGAAGCTGGCATCAATGGAGCCGGGATTATGGGCTAGAAAGCTTGTAACACCAGCACCCAAGAAGTCGCCGACCACACCAAAGGTAAAGAAATTGTGGCGCGTAAAAGAAAAGTCATATGCACCCACACCTCTAGGGCAGGGTGCTTGATCATCAATCTGAACACAACAGAGATAAGGTCTTGCTCGTCAGACTTAAAATGATGCAGCCGTTGCCAACAGGTAAATTGGTATGTATACCATATTTGATTTCTCTCAATTTGAAATTCTTGCATCCAAGCATGTTTATCTTTTCATAATATTGCATGTTGGAATTTGTTTCTAGCGCATAAAAAAATGAAAAAAAAACAATAAAATAAGGCAGGAGTAATTTTCTTTTTGACAACAAATTGATAAAATGAATTTTCGAGCAGAGATAAAATGAATTCCCACTCCACCTAACCGTTGGAGAACAACATTAAATTTTGGGGCCTATGGGGCGCACCATAGGGTCCACCGACCAAAGGAGGAGGCCGCCGGCCTTGTCCTTTTGCTGGGAAATGACTAGTGGGCCCCCTTAACAAATATGGCCGTTGGGGAACCTCTTTAAATATAGGGTGGCCATGAGAGGAGAGATCACCCTATGCACAACATTTTTCACTCCCTCTCTCAAGCCCTCTCGCTCTCAAACTTCATTCCAAGCTTTGTGGTGTTTGTCTCAAGTTTGTTCCACGCAATTTTGGTTTGATTTGAGCATTTGCAAGTTGCTTTGGTTTGATGCAAGACCAACCAGTGGGTAGAATCGATTTTGTTCCACTAACATAATCCCTGCTCAAGTTCGTCTTGTATTCTTGCTCATTTGTTGCAGCCACGAAGAAACGGATTTCAAACATGTTAAAGAGTGGATCAAGCACAAGATCAAGCCGTCACCATGAAGAATCAAGCATGTACTCCTCCGCCAAGCCCACGCCAAGACATGAAGGGCCTTAAGATGTACCCATGGAGGAGGTGGACGCTACACCAAGGCTCCTCGTCGACTTCGACATTGACCTCGCGGGTGATCGAGAAATGCAAGCCTACAACATGCTCAAGATTCGGACATTTGTTCTCACTCGAGCATATGACCCGAACTTTTTACAAAAGATAGGTATGGATGCTGATTTCCATAATGTTTGGCAAGTTATAGGATGGGATAATTTTGCATGTGTAAATGAGTCAGGTTCTTGCTTGCTTACCATTCAATTTTTATGCACCATACTAGAAGTAGATGATAGTATTATGTTTTGGTTTTTTCATAAAGAATACCACCTTGCTTGGAAGGAATTAAGTCTGCTCCTAGGCTTTGACAAAACTTGTAAAGTCAATTTTAGGAAGCCAACTCCTAACTTTGACAAGCACAGATTTTGGCAAAGTATTACAGCTGAACCATTCTATAGAAAGCCTAGAACTAATGACATCCATAATGCTACTTTGAGGCTTATGCATAAATGACTTGGCTTGATTCTCTTTCCTAGAGCTGATATTAGAATTGTGTGTGAAGATGAATTAATTCTCTTGTATGCCATGGTTAAGAAGATAAAAGTTTCTCCTGTGCAGTGCATGATCCGCCAGTGGTTAGAAAATTTTAAGTTGACCGGACTAATTGAATGTACTTCATTAATTTATCGTATAACTTATGAAGTCGGGGTAGTGTCAAATGCTCAAATTTCTTACATTACCACACCCCACTCTTATGTTAATGAGGAATATCTGGTGTAAGGCCATACACTCAAACATGCCCAGATGATTCACCTATATTTTTCTCCCTCAAATATACAAATGAAATCCCGTTACCTAATGTGGGGTTTTATTTGTATAATTGTCGAGTGCTAACCATTCCTCTCCAGTCGATAGAGGAACCACGTGTGCATATTGTTTCTCGCAGGATGACACAAAGCATGACAAGGGAAGCACATCAAGAGGTGTCATCATCTTCACCTCCGGCGCAAGCTTATGAGACCAATTGGGTTCCAACTGAGGATGCCCCCGGCTGGACCCAAGCTCCTCATCAAGAGGCCGAAAGTTCATCTTGGCTAAGCGCAAGCGATAGCTGGTGGCAAGCGCCTCTCGAAATGCATTGCGGACAATACTCATACTCCTCCAGCTCGAGTGGCCTACCTCCATCCACCAGAATGCATTGCTCTGTCTCCTCTCAAGGGGATATGGGTGAACTCACTCAGAGGATAGGAAACCTCGAGGTGTAGGCTAGAGATATCCAACACACTCTCGAACAACATGTCGTGCAGACACATGAGTGGCAGCAAAATGTTGATGCACAACTCTCCAACTTTTGCGACCAGGGGTTCAACCCCCACCACAGGTTATGAGTAAAGACGCAAGGTTCGGGGGGGAGATGCTTCTCCCCCCACTAAGGTAACTTGTATCATTTCCTTTTTCACATTGCATTTATAAACCTAAAATCAAAATAAAAAAAGAGAAAAATAAAAAGAACAAAAATATAGGATAGATTTCCCTATGCTAGGTAAGACTGCTTAGTTCTCTATGTTGAGATGATGAATAATTGCTCTGTTTTATTTCTCTTATGTGCTAGTTCATAGTTAAGTACCTTCTCAAGTTTTAGTCAGTAAGGCCAACCCTTATTCGGGAACCTGAAACTTGTGAGTAGCACGTAGCATGATCTAAGTCTAAGTTGTTGTGAGATATGATTTGGTAAACCAAAGTTGCTATTATCCTATTCTAAGTTTGACTTGAATTCCGGAGTTTTATTTCTCAAAATAAAAAAAAACCTAGCAAGCTCCTCATTTGATATAAATTCCTACCAAAGCCATATGTTCATTGCAAACCTTATACTATGGTTACTTGTACTTTCATTGAGCTTTGTCAAAATTGTTGTGACCTTTGTGAGATACTTCTCATGCTTTTATGATCAAGATCACGCGCACGCCACATGCATCCACATAAGCTAAACTTTTGCACTGGAAGCTAGCATCCATTCCATCCATCATCCACAAAATAAATACTCCACACTATTTATGCCTCTTTCTCCAAAGTACCATTCAAAGACAAGAGAGGCAAGGCTATGCAAAAAGAAAGAGAAAAACAATTTTGCTCATAGAAGTATGGATCATCAAAAAAAAAAGATAGCCATGCAGTCTCTCAAATTTTCAAGAAAAAAAGAAAAGTGGGAGAAAGAGGTATACAAAAGGAGTAGTCTTATTCCATATACAAAAGGAGTAGTCACACACATGCACATTCTTGATCAGAAAGTATGATTTGCTATCTTCTTGGGTCCTTTTTTTTGACTTAGCAACATATGTGATGCAAGTATGCCTCATTTGATCCCTACCTAGCTCATCATATATGACCTGTAGAATAGGGACAAAAGTGCAATATCTTAGTGAGGAATACAATACACATTTTTGAGTGAATGAGAGAATCACTTGAGGAACTTGGCTTTTATTTGCAAAATCTTTTGAAAACCTCCGGAATGAAAGTAGGACAAGGAATGAGTGAGTAGTGCTCTACTAACCGTTCTACCTCCCAACCGCCCAAGACAAGGAGAAGCATAATGCCCCACGGGAATTGGGCGTATGGGTAAACCTCCATGCCAATTGACTTAACTTAAGAGAGAGTGCCCATACTTTGCACTTAGTACCTTTGAGATACAAGACATTGCAGCAACTCCTGATCAACAACCAAGTTATTAGCCTTGCATGTCCTTAGCTTTCCTCGGGAGGAGCAAAGGTTTAAGCTTGGGGGGTTTGTTGACGGTCGTTATAGAACAATTTCAACCGTCAATATTCCTAAAAAGATAAAGAAATAGCAATGCTTGCATGCATATTTATTTAGAAATAATCTAGTTCCACATGTACTTGGCAAAATATTTGAATACAGGAGATTACCTTATAAATGGAGGAGAAATGGTGAAAAATACACGTTCAACCAATCAGAGATCGACACAAGGTGTACACATTGATGGAAGGGCCCACAAACTCAATGAAACACCTGCAAATGGGCCCAACCACCATGCCACTAGACCAAGGACCCACCAAGAAGAGCCTTGGGTGAAGGACTGCGGCGGGGGGCGAGCCAGGGGTCAGCCAACCCCTAGGGTCTGTCGACCCAGGCCTGGCCCATCTGGCCCTCAATTTTCACATGCTGGGAGTTAGCGACCTTCCAAGGCGGTTGTGACCGTTTCTACCAGAAGAAACCGCCGTAGAAGGGACACTTGGCAGCTCAAGAGAGTAGATGATCCTTTGGATGCTTAGGATCTCCACTCTCCCAAGTTTTCTCCACCACTATATAAAGGGCACTCTTCCTCTCCTCCAACACACACCCAGAATGACAAGAAGAAGAAACTCTCCATAGTTTATTTACTTTGTTCTAGTGCTAGTAGAGTTAGGAATAGAATAGTGCTCTAGCTCTTCAAGTCTTCCAGGAGAATTTGGGTATGGTTCTATTAGCTAATATATTTCTTGTAAGACTTTATGCTAGAATAATGAAATACTCTTCTTTATATAGTCATGGTACTTTACTCTATTTGCATAATTATTCGACTACCAACTTTAGTCCAAACTTTCCTTGTATTAATTATATAGCTAGCTTACTGGAGATATGGAATTGTATTGGCTTAATGTTCATTTATATGATTGCTCTATATCAACTGCAGAGGTGTAGAGTGATATTTACTAATGTAAGCATGGTGCTTAGGTTATTAAATATCGTTAAGTGGTGCTATATGCCACGGAACTGTAGAAGTAGGCCGCTGGTAGTGACAACCCTATACGGGTATTCCTCCACATGCGTATATAGGGCTAAGAGAGGTTCCTGGTACGGGTACTCCTCCGTATCCATAACCGGTTGGATGGCCATGACAGATTGTTGTAAGGAACTCGGCAATTAGGGGTGGTTTCTCGATATCCCAGGAGGGCATAGTTAGGGGGCTCAGCCATGTAAATGTATAATAGCAAGTGTATACTAAAATGATTATATAGTAGAAGTATAGAAATGAGGCTTTCTTTATTCTTCTCTACTTAGCCTAGCTTTATTATTGAGTGAGAGGTATATCATGGTGTCCCTTCTGTGTGTCAACCTACCCTATGCATTATTGTTATAACCCCTGCATAGACTTTGATCTACATAAGTATGATATGAATTAGTAACATGGTGTTAACAGCGGATTTTCGTAATCGACCCGAAGAAGAAAGAGGAAACCGAAGCAGAGAAAAGGAGCTAAGTTGGAGTCAAACCAGGTCTCGTATCGGATACAGTTAGCGTATCAGACTCAATGAGGTGCTGGAAGAAAGGCTGTATCGGCCGATTCGGATTTATATTGATTGGTTGGTTCATGTAGATTTGCACTAGAGTATTAGCTAGTGTAGTTATCTTTGCTATCCTTATCGGCCGATGCTGTTGATTGACATTCATGTGTTGGTGAAGGCCGATAAGATTAGATTCATGCTTTAATCTTAATTTATCACGAGTGAGCCGATGTAGCTTTGCCCTATCGGCTGGGCTATGACAATGTGTCATCGGTCTATCGGCCGATCGACCATTGTTTTTTTGATATGGTTTACTTGTTTTTTGTTGATTGCAGATCAAATCAACTGGCACGCTCTGCACACGACTAGGCAAGCCATTTGGACCTGCACTGGAGTAAAGCAAACCTCCCAGGCCGCCGTGGAAACGTGGAACCCGTTTGGTTGCAAGGCGGGTTGAAATTCTGTGCCAACACGCTTTTGGCACGCCCGGTGGGACATCAAACACACAAGCTTTGCAACATCAACAAGATCACTACAAGATGTCGAAGCAGGCTGAGATCTTTGAGGAGAACGTCGTCTCCGTGACTGTCGACCAGCTCAACGCAGAGCAGAAAGCCGAGATGGAGAAGCTGGTCGAGCAGTTCCAGAATATGTACCTGCAGACATATTCTAGGACTCGGCAAGGCACCCTGATTCAAAAATCTAAGGTGATAATGCCGAGTCCTGGGGATGGAGCTAGCACGTCGGCGGCGGCACATGACCAAACTGTCAAAACCGAGGAGAACGCTGCGCCCACGTTGCAAGACAGAATTGACTCCGCAGTTCACTCTGCGCTAGTCAACCAGCCGGAGATCCTGGTGAACACATTGACCAATACGGTCAAATCGATCCTAGATGGGTCGATCCACCAGTACAAGCCTCAAGGCCCAATTTATGTGCCAGAAAATAAATTCCCTGCCTATCGGACCTTGAGGAACGACCTGAGCACGCCTCCACAGCCGACGGCGCCGATGCCACCCCCATCGGCGCAACCAACATCAACCTTGCCGCTGGTCCTCACCAGGCAGACGGGAGGGAGCCCTCAGCACATCACGGAGGAGTAATATGCACAATGGACGAAGGGGAAGCAACCAGTGATCGAGCCGATGCAGCAAGTTCCTGTAAACCCGCCATCGGCCGGACAACCTCAAGCCCCTGTGTTCAACAACCCTCCACCACAGACTGCTTACAACATGCCACAAGGCTACCAGCAATACACTTCAGGGCAGTATGATGCGCAGAACTTAAATCATCATTACCAGCCATACTCCCCCAGGCAATATCAAGCAGAGGGCCTGCAACAATCTTTCCACCATGATCTCCCGCATCGGCCTGTAGGATACTGGGCCGATATGATAGCCGAAGTGATGCGAGATCAGTTCGGTTTGAAGCCCAAGGAGAACTCTACAGTGTATCAGCACCCTTACCCCGAGGAGTTTGACAAAGTGCCACTGCCAAGCCGATACAAGATCCCGGACTTCTCCAAGTTTTCGGGACAGGACAACGTCTCAACATACGAGCACGTGAGCCGATTCCTAGCACAGTGCGGGGAGACATTGGCCATAGAGGCGTTGAGGGTGAGGTTTTTCCCTCTGTCCTTGTCAGGGTTAGCATTTACATGGTTTTCCTCTTTACCCTGCAATTCTATCAGAGGACGGATAGATTTAGAGAAGCAGTTTCACAGATATTTCTACAATGGTATACAAGAAGTGAAACTGTCTGATCTCACTGCCATCAGGCAACGAGTGGATGAATCGGTCCCAGAGTATATTCAAAGATTTAGGGACATAAGAAACAGGTGTTATAGCCTTAGCCTGACCGATTCACAGCTCGCCGATTTGGCGTTCCAGGGATTACTGGGGCCGATACGGGAGAGGTTATCCTCTCAGGAATTCGATAGCCTAGCTTAGCTAGCACAACGGGTATCGGCCCATGAGCAACGATTTCAGGAGGCGAAGAAATTCGCAAAGAAAATTAATACAATGTATTAGTATGCCTCCGACGATGAAGATGCAGAAGATGACTTCGAAGTTGACTTAGCTGAATGGGCCCGGATGAGAAAGCCGACGACATGTCAATGGGCCAAAAAGGGCGACAAAGAAGACAAGTTTGACTTCGACATCAACAAGGCCGATAAGATATTTGATCTACTATTGCAGGAGAAGCAAATTCAGTTGCCTGTAGGTCATGTGTTACCATCGGCCGAAGAGATCAAGAAAAGAAGATATTGCAAGTGGCATAATACTTATTCACACCATACAAATGAATGCAAGATCTTCCGACAACAGATTCAATCGGCCATCGAGCAAGGCAAGATTAAGATTGATGATGCGAAGCGGCCGATGAAGATCGAAGGACACCCGTTCCCAGTCAACATGGTGCGGGCGGACAGGGCCGACAGCGGTGGCCATCGGACCGGCAAGCGACCTCATCAGACCTCGGAGGGCCTAATTAGAAAATACCAGCGGCGGCAAGAAGAACGAGCACAGGACTACACCGATCAAGACAACTCTTATGACCCACATTGGGAGTGAGAGTTTTTCCGGTTCTGCTGGAATGAGGGGATGAGGTTGCCATCCATCCAGGAGTGCCCTGCGTGCAATGACTCAGAAGACACTTATCAGGGCAGTTCAAGCAGGCAAGCGCATCGACCGGCCAAGCAAAGAAAATATGTGCATGAAAGGCTAGGGCCGATGCTCCAAGATCGTCACGACAAGGACCACGATCAACCCCAAAATCCTCAGTGGTGCCCAAGCGACGTGTTCACCAAGACCCAAAAACGACGGGTACAAAGGCTGAGGAAGAAAGACCAGGTCCAGGAGCAGCAAGCAATAACGGCCCATCGGCCCACCAAAACTAAAAAAGAATGGAGGATAAAATCCACGGTGGTTAAGGCCGATGAAGGCACCTCCAATACAGCTCGGGCTTCTGCGGCCGCAAAAGGTAAAAGCATAGCATCAGCGCCTGTTAATATGGTTTTTATATTGCCAGCAGAGTACAGCGTGCAGGCGGCCGATGAAGCAGTAGCCGACGATGAGCAGTCCTCAGCTAGGCTACAGTTGTCACCTGATCAAGCCATATTCGACAAGCCAGCTGATAGCAGCCACAGGCACCTACGGCCGTTATACATCAAGGGATTCATCAACGGGCGGCCGATGACGAAGATGTTGGTCGATGGCAGCGCGGCAGTGAACTTAATGCCGTATACAACCTCCAGGATGCTTGGAAAAGTGCCGGAGGACCTCATCAAGACCAACATGGTGCTCAAAGACTTCGGTGGCAACGCATCTGAGGCGAAGGGGGTGTTGAATGTGGAGCTCACCGTGGGAAATAAGACGATACCCACCACCTTCTTTGTTTTCGATGGAAAGGGTTCCTACAGCCTGTTGTTGGGACGGGATTGGATCCACGCAAACTGTTGCGTCCCTTCAACAATGCACCAATGCCTTATACATTGGCAAGGGGACCAGGTCGAGATTGTGCAGGTCGATCGGTCAGTACATGTGGCCAATGCCGATCTCGCAATTTGGGAGATGGAGGGAATCGACTGCTTGTCCGGGCGAGTCTGGGACGCCGATTTTCTCAAAGTAACTGATTGTGATATCGAGACGATTGAAGATCAAGACAAGCAGTTGCTTTAACAAAAGTGTGCCATCCACTGCCCAAGATGAACAAGCTAGTCCCTACACAGATGATGCAGTGGATGAGTTAGATGGCAAACTGGGACAAGGCTTCACGTCGGCCGATGAACTTGAAGAGGTTGATATAGGAATAGGTGATAGGCCTAGGCCGGCGTATGTAAGTGCTAGCCTGCCAAAGGAATATAAGAATAATTTGATAAATCTTCTGAAAGAGTTCATGGATTGTTTTGCATGGGAATACCATGAGATGCCAGGATTAAGCCGATCGATCGTAGAACATCGGCTACCTATCAAACCAGGCTATCGACCATTTAAACAATCTCCTAGGAGATTTAAGGCCGATATGTATGAAGCTATCAAAGCAGAGATCACAAGGCTTTACGACGCCAACTTTATCAGACCCTACCGATACGCGGAGTGGGTCTCCAACATAGTTCCAGTGTTGAAGAGGAACGACAAGCTAAGGGTATGTATCGATTTCAGAGATCTAAATAAGGCAACACCAAAGGACGAGTACCCTATGCCATTGGCCGATTTGCTAGTCGACGCTGCATCTGGGCATAAGATTATCAGTTTTCTGGATGGAAACGCAGGCTACAATCAGATCTTTATGGCTAAGGAAGACATTCACAAGACAGCTTTCAGATGCCCAGGGGCAATCGGCCTGTACGAGTGGGTTGTCATGACCTTTGCTTTGAAAAATGCTGGAGCTACTTATCAGAGGTCCATGAATTATATTTTTCATGATCTTATCGGTTCTTTGATTGAAGTTTATATAGATGATGTCGTCGTGAAGTCAAAAGAGTATGATATCCACTTGGCCGATTTACGCAAGGTACTAGAAAGGGCAAGGAAATATGGTTTAAAGATGAACCCTAACAAGTGTGCCTTTGGCGTATCGGCCGGTTAGTTTTTGGGTTTCTTGGTCCATGAGAGGGGAATTGAAATTACACAGAAGAGTATTGATGCCATCCAGAAAATCAAGCCTCCAGAAAACAAGACCAAGTTACAATCTCTGCTCGGGAAGATCAACTTTGTTTGGCGTTTTATATCAAGTCTATCAGGCAGAATAGAGCCATTCACTCCACTGTTGAAGATAAAGGATGATCAGGAGTTCGTATGGGGTGATAAGCAACAGAAGGCGCTGGACGATATCAACGAGTATTTAACCTCTCCCCCAGTTCTAATCCCTCCACAGAAAGGGGTTCCATTCAGGCTGTACCTATCGGCCGATGAGAAATCCATCGGCTCAGTCTTGGTTCAAGATATTGATGGTAAGGAAAGAGCTATTTTTTATCTCAGTAGAAGGATGTTAGACGCCGAGACAAGGTACACACTGGTGGAGAAATTATGTTTGTGCTTATATTTTTCATGTACTAAATTGAGGCATTATTTACTTTCCAACGAGTGCATTGTGGTAAGTAAGGCCGATGTGATGAAATACATGTTATTGGCCCCTGTGTTAAAAGGAACAATTGGGAAGTGGATTTTTGCCTTAACAGAGTTTGACCTCAGATATGAATCGGCCAAAGCAATCAAAGGACAAGCCCTGGCCAATTTCATTGTTCAACACAGAGATGAGTCAATTGCATATGCAGATATTGTGCCATGGACATTGTATTTTGATGGATCTGTCTGCAGACATGGATGCGGTATCGGCCTAGTTATCATATCCCCTCGGGGGGCAAGTTTTGAATTTGCTTTTACTATCAAGCCTTATTATACTAACAATCAAGCAGAGTACGAAGCGGTGCTTAAAGGCTTGCAGTTATTACAAGAAGTCGAGGCCGATTCTGTAGAGATCATTGGTGATTCACAACTGGTAATTAATCAACTTTCTGGGGCGTATGAATGCAAGAATGATATCCTCAGAGTCTACAACGAGGAGTGCAAGGAGTTGCTACAAGGTTTCAAGATTGTGACGATGAGGCATATACCCAGGAAGCAGAACTTCGAGGCCAATGATTTAGCTCAGGGGGCATCGGGATATAGGCCGATGGCTAAAGATGTTCAGATTCAGATTGCTCTTGTGCATGCCGATGACTGGAGGTTTGATATCATTGAGTATTTGAGAAATCCTTCTCAATCAGCGTCACGAAGAATGAAGTATAAAGTTTTACATTATGTCTTACTGGACGATGACCTGTATTATCGGATGATTGATGGTGTCTTACTCAAGTGCCTAGGTCCCGAGGAGGCCAAAATTGTTATGAGCGAAGTACATGAAGGGATTTGTGGAACCCATCAATCGGCCCATAAAATGAGATGGCTGTTGAAGCGCGTCGGATATTTTTGGCCAACCATGCTAGAGGATTGTTTCAAGTATTATAAAGGATGTCAGGATTATCAGAAATTTAGAGCAATTCAGAGAACACCGGCATCGGCTATGCATCCAATCATAAAGCCGTGGCCGTTTCGTGGATGGGGAATAGATATGATCGGCCAGATAAATCTGCCATCAAGCAAGGGACACAAATATATCATGGTGGCTATAGATTACTTCACAAAATGGGTTGAGGCCGTTCCTCTCAAAAAGGTTGATTCCAAGGATGTCATTCAGTTTGTCAAAGAGCACATTATATATAGGTTTGGATTACCTCAAAAATTAACTACAGATCAGGGATCAATCTTCATGTTCGATGAGTTTGTGCAGTTTACAGAGAGCATGGGTATTAAGTTATTAAATTCTTCTCCATATTACGTGCAAGCTAATGGGCAGGCAGAGGCTTCTAATAAGACTTTAATCAAGCTAATCAAGAGGAAAATCGATGAACAGCCGAGGCAATGGCACACAACGCTGGCCGATTCCCTTTGGGCGTATCGGATGGCTTGTCATGGTGCGATCCAAGTGCCTCCGTATTAGTTGGTTTATGGACATGAAGCTATGCTGCCATGGGAAACCAGCATCGGCTCAAGAAGGATTGCTTTGCAAGACGACTTGACAGCCGATGAGTACCATAATCTTATGGTTGATGAGTTAGATGACTTGGCACATGTCCGATTACGGGCATTAGAAAAGATCAAACGAGATAAAGACAGAGTGGCTCGTCATTATAATAAAAAGATTGTTGCCAAGTCATTTGAGGAAGGAGATCTTGTATGGAAATTAATAATGCCGATCAGTTCCAGAGATAATAAATTCGGCAAGTGGTCACCTACTTGGGAAGGTCCTTTTCAAATTCATCGATGTGTCCCTCACAATGCTTATTTGCTTAAGGGGCTAGATGGTGAGATTTATGGACGAGCTCTTTGTGGCAAGTACTTAAAGAAATATTATCCTAGCATCTGGATTGATTCATGATCGGCCCCTCAGCCGATTTATGATAATAGCTGATGGGTTATACATCGTCTTTAGATGGCCAATATACATTATCGTCCTTAGTTCAAATTTTACAACATGAGCCCACATCTTCTAAAATTTGGGGGGCATACATACATACAACAAGACTAGGATCTTTCAAGCTTATGGAATTTTTCAAGCTTAACGGTTTTTGTTGGACTGATCCAAGTTCAAGTTTCTCAAAGTTACCAGGAGTGGCTTAAGTTCATGGTCTTCAAATTTTTTCAGACTTGGACTAATCAAATTCGGCTAGTAGGCCGATGAAATCAATTACAGCAAGAAGGTATCTGTTTACAAGAAGGACATAAAATATATTACATTACCCTAAGAAGTTTTCAATAGCTACAATCGCCCTGCGACGGATTTAATCAATATTTTCTATAATTTGGGCGTCATCGGCCATCGACCCTGAGATCGGCTTTAAAGATTTACTCAGGGTTGCCAAGTGTTTGGCCGATGCCTTCAGCTTCGCCGTCTGGTCTTCAATAGCTTTCGGCGATGCAGCTATCCCGGCCTGGACTTCTTGGATTTCCTTGCGCGTTGCTTCTAGCTTGGAGACGAGGTCTGCTTCGAGGCGTTGGAGTTCTTCAAGTCTGTTCTTCAAGACAATCGGCTCCATAGCTAGCTCATCCAATTTGGTCTTGTCAGAATTGACTTGAGCCTTGCTAGCGGATAGGGCCGATTCTAGGCTCTCATGTTCCCGCCTCTCCGCAATCCTTTCTTTAGCCTTCTGAAGCTTGAAGCAGTATTATTCCAAGAAGATGGCCGGTGTTAGGGTCTCTACTAGGTCTTCGGGCAATTGATCTTGGATTTCTTGTACCTTGACTCTGATAGGGGTGCAATCCTCCACCAAGAACTCCAGCGAGGATTCCAGACGATTGGATATATCGGACAGCCGGTCCTTCAGCTCTGCAGAGATCGACACCTTGGCTGTCACGGGTGGCTCTTTGTCCTCGTCGTCAAGAAACTGGCCGATATCGAAACAGAACATATCGGCTAGGTTCTGCAAATATCGGTATAGGTCAAGATTTGCCTTGTCAAGCAAAAACCGGCAAAGAAGATCAAAGTAATCTTGGTTACCTGTGATGGAGCATCAGTGGTACTCACATCGGCTTCCTTTTGCTGTGTTGAAACAGTAGGCGAGGGGGTTGGCCGATGTGGTACAGGTGATGGAGCCCGTGGCTGAAGAAAGACAATAAGATGATGAACAGGTGTATGCTTTTATAAAGACAATGCAAAATCAACTCTTACCGAAGCAATCGAAGAGGGTGGTGGAGAAGAAGAAGGAGTCCTCAATCGAGCCTTGGCCTGTTGACGCCTTTGTAGGGTTGCCTTCTTGGTTCTTAAAGGGGCCGATTGAGTTTTCTCCTTGAGTGTAGATGACGTAGCAGCCTGAAAGGATATCAAATTATAGCATGCCAATAAGAAGGGGATTGCATGAAGATTGATGAAAGCAAATAGGCTAACCGTGCGGACTGCATGTCTAGTCTTCCTTGGTTGAGCAGCGCCGGCTCGGTCATCGGCCGATGGGACTTTGGTGGTCTTGGCCGATGGTTTCTTGGCCGTTTCAGCTGATGAATCTTCTTCTTCAGACACGTCGGCGGCTGCTGCATCGACCTCTTCCTCCATCATTTGTTCATCAAGAAATTCTTCCATGGAGGGGTCTAGCTCTTCAAGATCGGCTTGGTCATCAGTTTTAGCCTTCTTGCTGGATTTTTGGGATTTGCCCTTGGTCGGCGCTTTCCTCTTGGGATTTTCTTTAATCATCGGCCCTTGGAGTAATGATGATACCTTTGGGACGGTAAGGCCGATGATTGACTCCAGGATAGTTGAACCTGATGGAGCCACAGCTTGAGCATAGCAAATTCCCTGGTCACTGTTGCTCATAGATGGGATCGGCCCGTCTGGGACTTGAGGGCTGATACCCTGGATAAGCTCTGTCACGTAGAATCTGGCCGATTGATGGAAGATATGAGCAGCCCATTCTTGCCACCATGCTTGGAAGCTGAAATGTACGAAGGGGCTCAGATGCAATCGATCGCAATCGCCCAGGTTCGGGGTTCTGATTTCCAGTGCCTTGCTCATGATTAACCCTGAAGACACTATGCCTGCTCTCTAGGAGTCTATGGAAGTAAAAGTTAATAGGGAGTTGCCCAAGCCCGCACTGTCTAGCAGCTATCATGGGATTATAGAACTCATAAGACAGGCTGGTGCTTCTTCCTTGAAATATGCCTACTTGGAGCAGGCATGGGGTGATGCCGATCATAAATGATTCTCGGGATTCCATGTCGTCATTTAGCAGGTTCAACTGCAGATCGTCAGGGAGCTCAAAATCCTGATCCGAGAGGTAGAGGCATATATCCATCTTAATTGATGGGGATCCGGTGTAGAATCGGATGAACCAAGTGGACATGTCTTCGGCCGATTGATCTGCTCCAGGATAGACAGAGGCCGCTTCTCCAAAAGACATGCATCTTCTGGTTCAATGGTTTTCATGATCGGCGTATTTTGATGGGAAAAGGGAGTCCGATAGCGGAGGCCGATCAGCCATGGTGTTGGTATGAATAGTTAGCCAGAGCTGAATGAACCACCATGGTCCTCCGTGAGCCACAGTCTGCTTCAACATTAAATCCTGAGTGGAGATATGGAGCAGCCGATAAACAGCTCCCAAGAGATATCGGCCGAGAGGGATTTGTTTCTTGTCGACCAAAGCTTGAGCCAGATGTTGGCAATTGGTAGTGGGGCCACAGGTCGATCCGCAGAAAACAAATCTTTCTAACCACAACGTCAGGAAGGCCACATGTTCTCTCTTTGAGACTGACCCTTGTTCCATATGTTCAGAGATGTATCCAAACCAGCCTCCAATCTTCTTGGTTTTCAATTTATGGCTGCTGTTTGCTAGGAGGCTGAAGGGGTTGACCTCAGACTGGATGTCTAGTCCTGTTAGCATCTTGACGTCGATTAAAGTTGGGGTCATCGGACCTTGCTTGAACAGGAACGCGTTCAAGGTGCTAGACCAGAAATAGGTGGCCGCCAACATGAGTGGCTCGTTTTTCTTCGAATTGGCCAGGGACAAAGTAATACATTGGCCGATCCCTATCTCGTCCCAATGGACCTGTTTGGCTGCAGCGATTCTCTTGTGCCAAGTCCTGTACCCATTGAGCTTAGACGGCCAGGATCTGAAAGTGTGTTTCCACGAAGAGACGCTGGGCTTGGCTTGTTTGAATGGGATTATGTTCGTCTCAGCGTTGATCAGCCAAGTTGGGTTGCAGTCGCCCATGGGGCCTAACAGGAATCTGTGTAATTTGTCGTTGGTGGCGATCAAGATTTGGTTTTTGAAGACCTATGTCATAAGAACGACGATGAAAACATAAGACCCGGGGGGCAGAAAGCTGAATCCCTAGTTCGAAGAAATCGGCAGGAAAGTGGGAATGTGGATGCAGAGGAGATTGACTCACCACAGGGATCTCGGAACCGTAAAACGGAGTGGAAGCCATTGGTGTTGTTGAAGAGGTCGCTGTTGTGGGGGTTGATGCCGACAGAACATCGAGGGGTCGTCGCAGTTGAAGAACGCGGGTGATTGCTAAATCGGCGGCGGAAAGTTTTCAGACAAACCCTAGCAAGGAAGTCGAAGGGTTCTTCGGGGCTAATTCCGCCACATTATATAATGAAGCGGAATTGGGGGGCATGTGTTAACAGCGGATTTTTGTAATCGACTCGAAGAAGAAAGAGGAAACCGAAGCAGAGAAAAGGAGCTAAGTTGGAGTCAAACCAGGTCTCGTATCGGATACAGTTAGCGTATGAGACTCATTGAGGTGCTGGCAGAAAGGCTGTATCGGCCGATTCGGATTTGTATGGTTATCGGCCAATAGAGGTTGAAAGTTGACAGAGTCAGCGTGGGCTTGGTTTGGGCTCAAGATAAGCTTCAAGGAAGTTGCCAAATAGAGATAAGGCTCGGTTTTAGGCAATTGTATCTTGTAAATCAAGTAGGTTTAAATCTAATCTGTGGCAAAAGTCTGCTGTAAAGATTTGTTGTTTGTTAGAGATAAGATCGTGTCCTACAAGGACCCTGTTGTAATCTCAGGTATAAATATCCCGATAGTTTGTACATAGAAGCTCTCACAACTCAGTACAACAAACAGTTTCAATCTATTTCAGCGCATCGCCAACCCTCGCAAGAGGTTGATTTTGACGAGTTCTTGCTTCCCTGGAGCAGAGGTAAGAACTCGTTCCCGACGATTTGCATCGTCGGAGCTAGCGTGTCGCTTTAGACACGTTAAGCCTCGATGATGTGATCATCGCTTATCATGTTTTGGATAACCTTGACAGGTCTTTTAATTAAGCCTCGCCAGCGATCTACTCATTTTAGGGTTCATTGCCGACGACGGTTTAATTATTATGCTTGGCTAGATTGTTCAATGCATCTACCATCCCCAAAAGCAATCGGCGACTTGATTTTCTTTGTGTTAAGTATCAATTCACACTCTGAGTTGCTATCGACCTTAGTCCTGATTTGAGATCTAACACGAAGCCTGTTTCCGGTTGTAATTAAGGATAGCACTAGGGTTTAAGCCAGTCTTACCTGATGCATATAATCATCGTTAGGTTTCTATATGTATCTGCCATCTACATGAATAGATTGATAAATATAGATGTATTTGTCATAGGTTATTCCTTAGGGTTTATTTGTGATTGACATATTTATATTGATTGGTTGGTTCATGTAGATTTGCACTAGAGTATTAGCTAGTGTAGTTATCTTTGCTATCCTTATCGACCGATGCTGTTGATTGACATTCATGTGTTGGTGAAGGCTGATAAGTTTAGATTCATGCTTTAATCTTATTTTATCACGAGTGAGCCGATGTAGCTTTGCCCTATCGGCTGGGCTATGACAATGTGTCATCGGTCTATCGGCCGATCGGCCATTGTTTTTCTGATATGGTTTACTTGTTTCTTGTTGATTGCAAATCAAATCAACTGGCACGCTCTGCACACGACTAGGCAAGTCATTTGGACCTGCACTGGAGTAAAGCAAACCTCCCAGGCCGCCGTGGAAACGTGGAACCCGTTTGGTTGCAAGGCGGGTCGAAATTCTGTGCCAACACATGGTATTCTCTTAACCATATCTTTCCTTGGGATTAAATAAATACGATACCTTGGAATACTTCCGGGTGAAATGCTACAGCGGTATATCCGTGTGGTTGCAGATTTATATTTGTTACCATAAGAAATACCGACTAATGTTTGGGCACCATTGCTAGGAATTATATTCCTAGTAATGTCAGTAAGAAATATCAACAAAGTCTAGGATGATATCGACATCATTGTGCTTGATTGGCACTCTACGAATAATCCCATACCCTTCGATGGCAGGACTAGAGAGGTCCCAAAAAGTTGTTTATTGGTGCAAATGGTTCGTCCCATAAGCACATTAATGCAAAGGTTGAGGACATAATGTTTTGCACCGACGGTGAGATTATAAAGTGTTTTCACCAAGGCCATTCTCACGAGACAAGGAATTGCTTCTGGAGAGAGCTCCACCTCTCTTAACCACTCATCGCTCATGATGGTAGTTAGTTCATGCACCGTCTCTTTGAGGAAATTTTCCTTGAGATATTCTTTCCAACTACGCAGGACCAATGGTCTCTTTTGTGCAGAATAGTTTGAGGTGTTTCCATAATCTTCAAAAAGATCACTCTCAAACTAGGAGGGGATTTCCGGAGGCTGAATTTATTCTTCCTTCGGTTCCCGTGGTTCGGATGAGGACTTAACGGTCAAATCTTAGAATATGGAGTCTAAATGCTCCTATTCGACTGTCGGGGATACCTCAGGCATATCTTTCATTTCCAGGACGGTTTCGCAACAAGGGAAGGAGGTATTCTCTAGGATACGATCCAAGAGTTCTCTACCTTCCAACATTGTTTTGTATGCGAACGAACCTCCAATGTAAGTATCGTGATACATGGCAGACTCCTTGACTAAACCTGAGTGGAAATGCTGTAAAATCATGTGATCAAGTAGAGACAAGCCTGGGCCCATTTGAGTTAACAATTAGAAACGACCCAGGCTGCACCGATGGATTCCTTCTCAGTCTATCGGAAGCCGAGCACCTCCATATGTAGAAAAACTACATGGGTTAACGGAAAGAAAGCGAGGCAGAACCTACTTTTTAATTCCTCCCATTCACCATGTAATTTCCTTATGGTATGAGTGTACCATTGCTTCGCGCCTTCTATAAGAGAGAAGAGAAACAATTTCTAGTTTAAGATTTCTAGTGAGATGCCCACAATTGTCAGACATGAACACAATTTCTCAAACTCTCGCAGATGATGGTAGGGATTTTCACTTTCATGCCCTAAGAAGGATTCCCGAACCATGGCTATAAAGCTAGGATGGAGTTCGTAGCCCGATGAACGGATAGGTTTTGAAGAAGGTGGCCCACAAAACTTGGTCCTTGGAGCAGAAAGGTTTTGAATAGAAAGATGCTCCATGGTAGGTAAGAAGAGAAAGGAAGAAAAGAAAAGAAAATATATGAAGATGAACCAAGTTCGAAGATGATACAACAACTGTTCCCCCGCAACGATGCTAGAAATGCTTGTTAGTATTTACTACACACACAGATTAATCCGCAAGAGCACGGATATCACTGTAGCACTTTCCCTCTGAGTATTCCAAGGGTATCGAACACATGGAACGTGTGTGTCTATCTACGAATAGGATACTACCCATCGACGACAACAGATGATAGGATTGGCTAGAGAGGATTCCTATGGATTTAACTAGTTATCTTAAGTTAAAGGTAAAACTCTATTGAATCCTTCAGGCATCGGCCCTCTCTTGGTCTGCCAGGATGAGTGCGGCCTTGAGCTCTATGATGTATCCGAACATGGAGGGATGCAAAGGATAGACAGGGCTATCACCACTTGCCGCCTACATCACTTTTCATGGAGCACACAACAAATGAAGGTAACCGCTAACCTAGACACCACGCCTAAGTTATTGATTACTACTCTAGCCTAGCACAAGAAGTTCCTTTTTTATCCAGAGTCCTAATACTAGAGCACTTATTTATAAACTAAGCGACGAACCTGCTCCGATGAGGATATATCTCAGTTAAGTAAGCGAATCAACTAATACAAGAGATCTCGAACACTTACTTTATAAAAGAAGCATGCGTCGAGGTACAAGCAAGAAGAAGCCCGACAGCTCTAACGCTTTTTTGGAACTCCAATGGAAGAAAGCTAACAAACCCAGGAATTCTCCGGAAATTCTCGGAGAGAACTCCGATACTTTGGGGCACTCCTTTCGGAGCTTCCCCTCACTCTCTCACTAAACCCACATACTAAAGTAAAGCCTAACAAGTGAGTTGTACTACACTTGAGTTGATGTCTGTGTGTTGCAAGTGTGTTGAGCTCCTCCTTTTATAGGTATGCCAATGACAGTTGGGATGGCGGTTTGGAAGGTCGGTGCATTGGTAACTGTCATTGGGAAAGCCATAAGGGACGTCCACGTGGAAGGTGGACATAAGAGCAACTAGTGGTGGTTAGGCCGAACTAGGGGTTCGACCGACCCCTAGGCCCCACTCCTATGTACCGACTTTTTTCAGTGGCTTACAGGTAGGCCCATATGGTGGTTGAGGATGGTTTGGTCCCACTTTAGGTCAGTTTTGACTGTCAGGTGGGCCCTCCAATCCATGCAGTCGTGTATGATTGGCCGGAGATTCATTTTGTCGCATGGCGGGTTTATTTTCTTTCATAAATTACATTTATACATTTATTTACGAAAGCTAGTGAAAATGGTTAGTAGTAAACCCCTACCACTAAGTTTTATATTAATTTTGATATCTTTTACGCAAGAGTTGACAGTTAAAGTTTACACTTAACAACCATCAACAGAAACACTAAACACAAGGCAAGAAACCAAGTAAATCTATTGAAACCCTATTGAGCAAAAAAGCAAGGAAGCAAGCTTGAAACTACAGCAATAGGAGTCAGTGAGGCAGCTTACTTGGTTCTACCTTTGTGCTGACGGTGGGAGAGGTGGCAAAACAGCGCTCACTTGATGTGGTTACATCCACTTTGCCGCCGTGCAGGTTTAGGAGGGATAGGGGTAGAGCAGGAGTAGTGTGTATCAAACGGGAAATAACGGCGACACTGCTGGACCAAGCTGGCAATGACGATGTTGGCGGATCTAGCTTGCAGCGTCGGCACTGACAAATTTGGATATAATAGTACTTCACTTTGGTCTATCAACAACTTTGGTCTATTTATATATCTAAAAGATTTACGCAAGCTGCGATAGAAGAAAACCACCCATGAAAACCATTTCCGTACACGGTGTAAGTGGACCGTGTGCGCCGCCTGCAAAAGCACTATGCATAGTTCAAAATATTTCTACGGGCCGACCCAACAACAGCAGGCTGTGAAAATTGTTTTCGTAGGCAGTTGCAGGGGCGGACCCAGCGCATAGCTAAGGACAGGGCCAGCCTGTGGTGCCCTAACAGTAAGCTAGCCCATATATGGTGAAAATTTGTTGCAGCCTATGGGTTTTTGACACCTGGCCCCATGCTATGGCCTAGGGCGCCATGTGCCTAGGTTGTCCCCTGGGCGGTTGTATGCAAGCACCGCCCGTAATAATAAATTCATGTTTTTTAAAATTCATAGAAAATTCATATGTACTATGATGGAGGTAAACAACATATCTTAGTTGTCCTTACTATAGGGGCTCAACGTTTAACTAGGTATCTAGGTGGTCCTTACTATCTAAGAAGTGTCCCACTCAGAATGGCTTGCCAACCCAGTACTTGTTAGAAAAAAAGAATAAACAGTGGCGTATGTGCATTGATTACGCTGATCTTAACAAGGCATGCCTGAAAGACCCATTCGGTCTCCCTCGCATCGACCAAGTGGTAGATTCAATGGCTGGGTGCGAGTTACTCTCCTTCCTCGACGCCAACTCGGGATATCATCAGATCGCTCTTAACAAGGACGACTGCCTTAAGACTTCGTTCATCACTTCGTATGGCGCATATTGTTACATAATAATGCCCTTTGGCCTAAAATATGTTGGAGCCACTTACCAACGCACTATGCAACGATGCCTCCACACTGAACTCGACCGCAACATCAAAGTCTATGTGGACAATGTCGTCATTAAATCCTGAGTGAAAGAATATCACATCACTGACTTAACGGAGACGTCAATAGCCTGCGCGCCTTCAAGATGAAACTCAATATGGAGAAGTGTACCTTTGGCATCCCCTTAGGGAAGTTTACTCGGCTTCATGGTGTCCCACCATGGCATTGAGCCACTATCCACTCCATGGAGCCACCCGCTGATTGGAAGAAGCTACAAAAGCTAGTCGGCTGCATGGCATCACTCAGACATTTCACGTCCTGACTAGGTGAGCGCGGCTAGCTCTTATTCAAACTATTCCAGAAGTTGGACAGCTTTACCAAGACTGATGAAGACCAAGCCACCTTCGACGACTTCAAACAATATCTAACAAGTCCTCCAGTCCTCACATCTCTAGTACCAGAAGAGCGCATGCTCCTGTACATTGCCGCAACAACAAGCGTCGTCAGTATGGCCTTGGTGGTTGAAAGAGACGAAGACGGATCCGCGTCGAAGATCCAACGCCCCGTGTATTTTATCAGCAAAGTCCTCAATGACTCGAAGACCCGGTACATGTAGATCCAGAAGGTGTTATATGCTATCTTTATCACAGCTCGCAAGCTCAGTCACTATTTTCAAGGACACCCGATATCAGTTGTCACAGCTTACCCCTTCGAGACGTCATTTTCAACAAAGAGGCAACCGGACACATCGCTAAGTGGGCCCTCGAGCTGATGGCGTTCGACATTGCCTTTCAACTCCGTGTGGCCATCATGTCTTAGGCACTCATAGACTTCGTCACCGAATGGATATAAGAAAAACAGCCGAATACTCCAACCGACTCGCCATACTGGCTGTTTAACTTCGATGGCTCGTTCATGAAGACCAGCGCAGGTGCAGGAGCAGTACTGATCGCCCCCAAGGGAGAAAAATAAGCTACATTCATTAGCTCTATTTCACCTCATCGAACAATGTCATTGAGTACAAAACACTCCTGCACGGCTTACGCGTTGCCATATCACTCAACATCCGCCGAGTAGTGGCACGAGGCGATTCAAAACTTATGGTCTACCTAGTGATGAAGGACTAGGACTGTTCGGATGAAAAGATGACTACCTATCACCAGGAAGTCCGCAAACTCAAAGACAAATTCATTGGCTTGGAGCTAATCCACGTGGGGCACGACGATAACACGGACGCTGACACACTTGCCAGACTAGGCTCCCGTCACGAACCGGTGCCACCAGGGGTATTCTTGTAACTCCTACAGAAGCCATCCATTCAGAAGGCCAAGACCATGGATAATCAAGTCATGGCAGTTAGCGAGGATTGGCGCAGTCCCTTCTTCAACTTCCTCAACGACGACACTCTTCCGCATGACACAACAGATTTAGAGAAAATATCCTAGAAGAGCAAGGTCTACTCCATCATCGGAGACGAACTTTACCCCTAGGGGAGCCATCGGCATCCTCATGAGATGCATTTCACAGCATGGAAGACGAGATTTTCTCATCGACATTCATTCGGGCATGTACGACAATTACATAGCCTCCAAGACCATAGTCAGGAAAGCGTACCGACAAGGGTTCCTTTGGCCTACTGATGTCATCGACGCCCAAGAAATCCTCCGCTCCAGTGAAGGCTACCAATTCTTCGCCTGTCAAAATCACACACCAGCCAATGAGCTCTAGACCATACCAATCTCGTGGCCATTCGCTGTCTGGGGCCTTTATATGGTCAGCCCCTATAAAAAAGCACCCAGGGGTTCACACATATCTTTGTTCAGATAGACAAGTTTACCAAGTGAATTGAAGCCAAGCCAGTCACAAAGATCACAACCAAGAACACACGATTGAGATCGAATCGAATCCCCTCTTTCCAAACCCTATTTCTTTCCTTCCCACCGTCGAGCTCAATTCGGGCCTAGACTTCGTCCCTCGCCACTATAAATTGCTTCCCCTCATCGTCCTCTACCCACCGCCTCCTTTGCCCTAGCCGCTATGTAGGTTCGTAGCGCCGCCATCACCCAAGCTCTCTTGTCGAGCCTCGCCGTCATTTAAGTCGTCGTCACTTGCTGTCACCACCTTTGGGTTCGCAAAGAGGAGACCAATGTCATCCACCACTTTGCCACCGTTGTTTGCCACTGGAGGCGTCGCTGTCGTCGTCGTCCCAAGCAGCCGCTGTCTCCACCTTGTCGCCTGTCGTCGTTAGTTGCCGTCCGTTGTAGTGTCAACCCCCAGTGAGTTCCCCGCATCATGTTTGTCCTCATGGTGTCATTGATTTGTGCCACCGCTGGCACCGCTAGCGATGACATCAACAGTGACGTCAGCGCCACGTAGTCCGCCGTGTCAGTGCCATCGTATGCCACGTGGTAGACCGTATCGGTGAACCAAATCCTTGATGACAAAATAAATCCTTTTTCTTATTCAAAATTAATTCATTATTGTGTCATAATTCTATTAAAATTCCTATAAATGATTTAAATCTGTTTATTATTCAAAAATTCATAACTAATTCATCGTAAATCGGATTTAGGTGGTTCAAGTCTGGAAATTTGTCTAAAATCAAGACCTACATGTTAAAATTTTCCATATGTACTGTGTATGATTTTTTTGTATTATTTTGTTGATTTTGTTCTTTTGCTTTAGTTTTCGACGTTTCCGGAGAGGCCGTTTTTGCAAGAGAAGGTTCAGATGTTTTTGAAGATCAGCAAGGCAAGTCACACAAATCCCAAAGACCTTTTGAGCATGTTGAACCAGTTTAAAGCTATTGTTTCTATTCAACTATTGCATTGTTTTTTAATGTCATCGGGTTGGGATTGACCTATTATCTTTGATATAGCCCAATGATGTTGATCACCTATTCTTTGGAACCCGGTTATTAATTTGATTAGCTAGAACATTATATGGTTTTAGCTAAAGTTATTAGGATGCTTAACCATGCTTAGAAACATTAGCACATTATTGGGATAACTAATGTTTCGTCTATACTTAATAATGGTTACTTAATGGTAGCTCACGATAAATAATCGTGCTTGGTTAGTTAATCTTGACAACTAAAACCTAATTAATAGTGGGTTATGAGCACATGGTTTTGATGGTAGTGCTCATGATGATTAAGGACAGGTTCGCGTGCTACTATTTTGAGGCATTAACTATACTAACCACAAGTCAGTATGGGCAATGGCTAGATCTAGAGTATAATACGTTTGTCAGGAAACACCATGGTATGTTGTTATTTTATCGTGGCAAACAATAAGTCCACATGTAGCAGGCTAGTAAGTCCACAGTTTTGGGCACTGAGTAGTCTCCCTGTCTAGGTGACTGACCATCCCTACCGAAGACAAATGCTTATTGTGTGTCATTTTGAGGGGTGTATTACACGAAGGGTCTTGTCACAGCTCCTTTCGAAGGAACCGTGGTGGTACGGAGGCGCATGGTAACGTGTTGTGGGGCTGTGTATTATGGGTAAATTTGTATACCTCTGGCTAGAGTAAAACTATTCAAACAGTCGTGCCCGCCATCATGGGCAGGCCTAGCAATGTTTTTCGTGATTAGTCTCACACTACTCATTAATGATAATAAATGGTGATGATAATTGGTTAGCACCTTGTGTGGAGATATTGGATCTGTGCAAGAAAGATTGGTTGTTCAGAGATGGTTGGTTCTATGCAACATTGGTGTGCTGTTTAGTGAATGGTTAATATTGTTATGTAAGAACTCTAGTGTTTTATTACTCTCTAAGGTTTATTAAATGCTATTATACAAATGAGACTATTATTGCCATCTTTTGTGAATCCTGTGCACTTGCATATTTGTTGTATGGCTTATTGAGTATTCCATGTACTCACCTTGTAATAATTCATCAAAGGAGGAGATCTACAGTGAAGGTCATGATCTGGAGGTTTAGGCTAAAGTTCTAGTCAAGTTGCTTGTGGAGTGGAGTCATCTACGTGGTTTGCTTTTAGTTTTCACTGGTTAGAGATTTATTGATTTGAGATGAACTATCCACCTCTGTGATAACTTTTTATTCACTTAATAATATCAATTTGTTATTGTGTGCCTCGGCTGATTCCTGGACTAGGGTTTATACACATGTAAGCGTTTGGAATTTTGGATAGAAATTCCGGGCATGGCAGTGATATGGAACGAAGGATTCAACTTTTGGAAATCTCTTATGCCTTTGTTTACCATCGTTGCTGGGACTCTCCTCATCCCTCTACCTTGGCCCATCCTCCTTTCCCACCTCCTCAAGAGTGATTCCTTTTGGTTCTTGATGCCGAAAGGGGGAGAAAAACTATGATCTATCTATCTTTCGCTTTGTTGGATGGGACTAGTAGTAGTGAGGTTAGACCTCCTATTTATTAGGTTAAGGTGGATTGGGTTACATATGTATGGGATAGGCTTTGGATATATTATGTATCTTGTGTGCTTTTCAAGCTTGTTTGAAACCTTTGTGTTATTAGGATCCTTCGTGGTGAAGTGCTTGTAATTGGCTAGTAGAACTTATTTGTGAGCTTTTATGGATATTTGTAGATCTTATGCTCTATATGTGAATCTATATATTCTATGGCTATGATGGATGGTTGCTGCGATAATATTATTCCTGTGACCATCTTATGCTTGTGGATGAATATTGAATAATTACATCCCTGTTATGCTCATATGTTGAAAAGTTCAAATTATAGTGCAAACTCCTTCTATGTCATTTGTTGGCACATGTGTTTGATATGCACATGTTTAGGGGGAGGATATACTACATTTCGCATTTTGTGGCTATTTCATTCTTAATCATTATAATTTGTGGTGTTTGTCATCAATTACCAAAAAAGGAGAGACTGAAGCATCTAGGTCCCTGGCATTGATTTTGGTAACTAATAATAAGTGCTAATTTGTGGACTCACTATTTTATTTCAGTGAGATAATCTGAGTTAGGACCACATGGTGTGCATGCCATGGATGATTACCAGATATTAAAATTGATGGCACAAAGCAATGAGATGAATATGATTAATCTAGCTTTTCATTTTTATCAATCGACGCATTGAGCGATCGAAATTGCTGGGTTTTCTTTCTAGCTTTGCTGTAGTATCAAGAGGGGTGGTAACCTTGGTATAGAAGCGATCAAAATGCCTCATTAGGACAAATGCATGAGGTTGGTTGGTTCGAAATATTTTCATCCACTTCTCCGTCCACATCCAATCTAACCGTTTGCACCATGCCAGTCTAACCATGGTCTGACCAGAGGCTCTGGCTGATCTGACAAGAGTGTTAGGACCAGTCTGACCGGACGAGGCATGGTCTAACCAGGCGCCTAGAAGCTGGTTGGACGGCCATGGCTTGCCGATCTAGAGCCGATGCCGATCTGACCGAGCCGGGGTCAGTCTGACCGAAACAGTCAGCGGTCTGACTGGCCAGCCCATGCCGTTCTGACCGGCCGTGCATTAAATGCACGGTAGCGGCTAGTTTTCTAGCCATTGCACTGGAGGCCGATCCGACCGGCAGGCACCTGGCCATGGGATTTTGCCTCCAACGGCTAGTTTTGGTCGGTAGTGGCATGAATACTCCCCAACCAGCATCAAGGGACAATATTGGCACAATATTCACTTGCATATACCCCTTGCATTCACTCTCACACCATTTGAGCTCTTGTTCATTCATTGCGGGTGTTTAAGCTTTGGTTGAGCCGAGACAAATGCATTGCATCATTGAATGAGCTAGTGTGGCACTTGATCATCTCCGAGTTGGGTTGCTACTTTTTACTCTTGGAGGTGGCCGCGTCGTAGACGGCTTGCAAGAGTTGCTTAGTGTCGGAGATCGGTAATCCTACAATGGGATAGAGAAGACCCTCCCTTTGGAGATTTGGCCAGGGGGTTGTAAGATTGAAGAACAAGAACTAAGCCAACCAAAGGGGGGTGAATGGTTGTAGTACCCAAAAACCAAAACTTTTAGCGGAATTAAAAGTTACCCTCAAATTCGATATAGATCGGTCTGACCGTAGTAGATCGACCAGTCCGACCGCCCTGTCCTGAAGGTCTGACCTCCCTGACCTGAAAGTCTGACCGCCCTGTATTGCCGGTCTGACCTTCCTGTATTGCCGGTCTGACCGCCGCGTACCCACCGGTCTGACCGCTGCGATGCGCCAGTCTGACCGCGAGTGTCTTGCCGGTTAGACCGCCGAAAACCGTGCAAACACAAATTGAAGATCTCTCAAAGTAGATGACAACTTTATTACTTTTCTCTGTGTTTACAAAGTGCAACAACAGCACTCCTCACAAAAAAGTCGGCTAAACTCAAAACCCTAACTAAACTTTCAACTCAAAGCTCTCAAAACCGATCATGGGAGGCCACACCCTCCCTCTCTATTTATACATGAGGTAGGCAACCTAAAGCCACGAACCAAACTCATACAAGAAGTCCTAGTCCACCTAGGAAACCTTCCCGTACAAGAAACCAACTTTACATATTCCAATTTCTCCAAATTTGGACTCCTTCCAAATTCGACCTCGCATCCCATACGCACACAATATCTCCATCGTATGCCATTCGGAATCATCACCAACCACGTGCATTAATCTTTAGCCTAAGTATCCCGCATGATCTCTGACCGTCTGGACGTCACCTTATCTCCAAGTTGACTCTCGATCCATCACCGGCAATACTCTCCCGAGACGTAAAGATTACCTACATATGAATCAAACAAAGAAACCATATCCGAGCACAAGCTATCACACACTTGACTCATTGTTAGCACACAACAGTATTACATATGTATAGTATCGTTCTAGAAGTCATAAACACAAATTAACCACGGATATCCAATAAAACAACCCAAAACCAAAACCGACACAGAATCGACCGGTCAGACCGCAGGCTGGCCGATCAGACCGCACACACACCTCCGGTCTAACAGGCCATGCCTGCCCGGTCTGACCGGAACCACTGTTCACCGTCTGAAAATTCAATCATCTCAAAAACCACTTCGCCAATAAACTCCAAATATCACAACCAATAACCTCCGATGCCAATTGTTCATCACAATAGAAGAATCAAACACACCTTGATTTTACAATCTCCCCCTTGATGAACACATTGACAAACTCATCAAAAATGCTTGTTTTGGTGTTTGGAAAAATAAAAACAAAAATAAAAATTTCTCCTCCTTTGAAAGAAAAACAAAGAAAGAAAAACAAAAGAAAAACACTTGCATTTGCAAAGAAAAACAAAGAAAGAAAAACAAAAGAAAAACACCTGCATTTGCATTGTTGCATTGTTTGTAACTCTTCTCCCCCTTTTGATAATGATTTCATCAAGCATTGGAATGATAGTCAGTTAATATTCATGAGCTTAATACCAGACATATAGTAATTCATGTCATCTGTTGCAACAAAGAGAAGATAAACCCATCAACTATATAGCAAGCATAAACTAGAGTATAATCATAAACCAAAGATTTTACAATTAAGTTCAATAACGCAATCAAGATTCATGTATTCAAAAGATTTATAATGCAACATCGTTACAAACACATAGATTGAAAATTAAATCCATACATATAGACCTATTGCAATCATTACTCTTTCCCAAATTAACTTTAACTCAAAACAACCAAGAGAATTTTCAGAGCTTTTTCATATTTTTGCTCATTTTTTTAATTATTCTGGGTACGTCCTTGTCATCAAGACTGTTTCCAAGGATTCGGCACCCATTATTTTCTCATATCGAATACGTCCTTATCGTCAAGACTGTTTTCAAGGAATCGGTATTCATTTTTTTCACATAAATATTTTTTATTCTCTTGCACAATGAGCAATTTCAAAGCTATTTGAGGAATAACAATTCAATAAAGCATTTACATAAGCATTTACAATCCAACCTATGCATTAGTATCAATATTGCATATTTCATTAATTCAAATATGAAATTTAAGTGTCATGTATCATCTCTCTTAAAAGCAATATCTAAGCCTTATGAAAACACTAAAATTCATACAAGCTATAAAATAGACAAATAAACCTTCAAAGTATTGCTAGCATGAACAAAAACACTATATGCATAATACAAAGCTCTCTTTCAATTTGTTTCTTTTTATTGTTGCTTGATAAAACAAAGAGCACAAAAAACTCCCCCTCAAACCATGCCAAAAGGATGAATAATTTCCAACACCACGAAGAAAAATCAAGAAGAAATCAAAGATTTAAAAAAAGACATGACCTTCTTCACTTTGAACACATATGGGGAGTATGCCGCCAAAATACCTACGAACAAGATGACATCGAGATTTCCATGTTGGGGTTAGAAATAAGAAATTTTGGAATCCAACACTGAGTCACACAACCATTTGAACCAGTAGGTACATATGTACGAAAAAAATCAGAATTAGACTTACCTAAAAACTTACCTTGTAGCTTCACGAAAATCCGATTTGAATTACATGCAAAATTACCCCGAGACTGGTCTGACCACTACTGTCTAGCTAGTCCGAACCGCCTGAACACCTGTGGTCGGACCGTGCTCCTTGAACCAAAACCCAATTTTTGCCATCTTTGTTTCACAAAAGCAATCTCTTGTTCTTTTTTCTATTTACGAGCAAGTCTAAAACAAAAACCAACCAAATGTCCATCTTTTTCACAAAAAGAACAAGTGTACTTCTCACGACAAGAAGTTTTTGAATTAGACAGTTTTGAAATCGGTGGTTTCGCAATCAAAGACTTTGTTTCTTAAACCGTTGACGAACGAGAAGACAAATCCCAGCAGATATAAAAACCGTTTTCTTTGGTTTAGGTTTTATTACAACTTTACTTTTTTCAGTTACGCTCAAAACAGCAGGTTGATGATTTGTAAAATAGGCATTAGTATCAAAACCTATACCACGATTATAAGTGCTCACTTTTGATTGATCCAAAATCATAATAAGTTTCTTTTTGCCATCAGAAAACCTTTCCAAAGAACTTTTCAAATAAGAAACTTCTTTTGTCAAATTAGGACAATTTTCACAATCAATCAAAACACCTTTGTTCTTGCGACACTTAGAACACGAAAGCACCTCATCACATTTCACAATGCTTTCCTGTTTTCCATATACTCAACACGTCCTAAAGCATCTTTCAATTTCATCTCATTCAAAACGCACTTTGAGCAATTTTGCAAAATTAAAATATCCTTGTGTTGTTTAACCCTTTTTGCACTCAAAACATTGAACAAAGAACTTGCACAAAAAGCAGTTTTATATTTTTTCAAAACGTTCTTTGCCAAAATCAACTCATCAACAACACGAACATGCAAAGCAAATCCAAGAGCAAAAGAAGACTCAAGCCTTTTGGTATTTTCAACCTCAGATTTCAATTTCAAGAAATTTATAGAATTAACATCTCGTAAAGCATTAATTTCAGAAAATAAAACTTCACAAGATTTGCAATCATCATCATTAGGAATCGAAGATTTTAATCTACCAATTTCAGCATTTAGAATCTCAATAATGTGATCCTTCTCATCAAGCATATTAGAGCATGTTTTAAGTTTCTCCGTAAATTTGAAAGCAGCATGTTCTAATTGATCATAACTATACTTTTCTTCACTATCACTATCAGATTCATCTTCATCAGAACTTGCATTGCGAGCAACAAAAGCTAAATCAACAACATGCTTACCTTTGCCATTGCTCTCTTTTTCTGAGTCTGATTCATCGCTCTCACAAGCTTCTATGAGTTCTCGAATTAGCCTTTGCATGCAACTCTTCTTCTTCTTCTATTTGATATTCTTCCTGTCGACCTCCTTCTCCTTGTTCACATTATTGCGGTTAGGACAATTGAACTTAATATGATTCAACTCTCCGCACTCAAAGCACCGAACGGGTCCTCCTCGCTTCCTGTTCTTGACATTGTTCACAGCTCGAGAAACCTTGTTAGCAGCCAAAACCAAGTCCTCCTCCTCGAACTGTTCAAGTTGCTCATCGGACATGGCATTAATCAAAGCAAGAGCGGTAGAATTTGATGAAGAAGCACCAACATTCAAAGAAATCGAGGGAGAAACCAAAGCACTAGACTTAGAATCTATCTTGCGCGAAAGAATATTCATCTCATGAGTTTTGAGTTTTGTGTAAAGTGAATCCAACGTCAAAGTAGACATATCAACAGACTCTTGAATAGATGTAACCTTCATCTCCCAAATAGACATATCAAGACCATTCAAAAAGTGACGAAAAACCTCAGATTGTGTGTAATTTAAATCATAAGAAGAATCAATAGATCTAAGATCACTCAAAATCTTATTAAATCTACCAAGACAATCATCCAATGCTTCTCCAGGTTTCATCTCAAATTTTATGTATTTCTTTTTGAAAAGATCTCGACGAAGTTCTTTAATATTAGTAGTTCCTTGATGAAATTTTTTCAAAGCAATCCAAATCTCATGAGTGGTTTTAAGATGTGACATACGATCAAAATCCAAACAAGAAATTCCACTCAACAAAATATTACGGGCTTTGCAATTGTTATTAAATTCCGTTTTCAAAGCTTCAGTAGAAATTTGATCAGGAATCTCATAAGGAAGAGCAATCTTTTGCCAAACATCATAATCTTGTGCCATAATGTAAGATTGTATCTTGTCACACCAATAAGCAAAATCCGAACCATCGAAAATATGCGGCTTAGTCGAAAACTTGTTAGCCATGGCTTAAAACTCTAGATCGGTAAAAATCCAAAGAAGAAAACAAGGCTGTGATACCACTTGTAGGATCGAAGAACAAGAACTAAGCCAACCAGAGGGGGGTGAATGGTTGTAGTTGTTAACGGCGAAATTTGGTAATCGACTTGGAAGCGAAAGGGGAACCGAAGCATAGAGGAAAGATTGAGTTGGAGACAGACCAGGTTGCGTATCGGACCCGGTGGTCGTATCGGACTAGGAAAGGCGTTGCCATAAAGAGCGTATCGGCCGATACGGATTTGGTTTGGTGGTAGGCCGATACGGATTGTAAGTTGACAGCGTCGACGTGGGCTTGGTTTGGGCTCGAGATAAGCTTCAAGGAAGTTGCCGAATAGAGAAAAAGCTCGGTTTTAGGCAATTGTATCTTGTAAATTAGGTAGTTTAGATCTAATCTGTGGCTAGAGTCTGCCGCAAAGACTTGTTTGTTAGTTGTAGATAAGATCGTACCCAACAAGGGTTCTGTTGTAATCTCGGGTATAAATATCCCGATAGTCTGTATATGTAAAATCTCTCAACTCTCAATACACACAATACAATCTATTTTCGGCGCATCGCCAACCCTCGCAAGAGGTCTTCTTCGACGAGTTCTTGCTTCCTCGGAGCAGAGGTAAGAACTCGTTCCCGATGATCCACATCGTCGGGGCTAGCGTGTCGCTTTAGACATGTTAAGCCTCGATGATGTGATCGTCGTCTATCATGTCTTGGATAATCTTGACAGGCACCTTAATTAAACCTTGCTAGCGGTTTACTCGTTTTAGGGTTCATTGCCGACAGTGGTTTAATTCTTATGCTTGGCTAGATTGTTCAATGCATCTACCATCCCCAAAAGCAATCAACGACTTGATTTTCTTTGTGTTAAGTCTCAATTCACACTTTGAGTTGCTATCGACCTTAGTCCTGTTTTGAGATCTAACACAAAGCCTGTTTTCGGTTGTAATTAAGAATAATACTGAGGTTTCAGTCGGTCTTACCTAACGCATGTGTTTGCTTTATGTTTTTGCATGTGTTTGACACTTATACATGTGGATCGGTAAATATAAACATGTCGATTACAGGGTATTCTCAGGATCTCTCTGTGATTGATATATTTATGTCGGCCGATTGGCTTGTATAAGTTTGCACTAGAGTATTAGCTAGTGTGATTATCTTTACTATCCTTATCGGCCGATATCGTTAGTTGACATTTACATGTTGATGAAGGCCGATAAGATTAGATTCATGTTTCATTTATATACTATTACGAGTGAGCCGATATAGCTTTGCCCTATCGGCTGGGCTATGACAATGTGTCATCGGTCTATCGGCCGATCGGCCATTGTTTTCTGACTCGGTTTATTTGTTTCTTGTTGATTGCAGATCAAATCAACTGGCACGCTCTGCGCATGACTAGGCAAGCCATTTGGACCTGCACTGGAGTTAAGTAGATCTCCCAGGCCGCCGTGGTAACGCGGAACCCGTTTGGTTGCTGGACGGGTCGAAATTCTGCGCCAACATGCTTTTGGCACGCCCAGTGGGACATCAAGAACGCAAGCTTCTCACCAGCAACAAGATCACCTCAAGATGTTGAAGCAGGCTGAGATCGTCGAGGAGAACATCGTCCCTGTGACCGCCGACCAGCTCAACGCAGAACAAAAAGCTGAGATGGAGAAGCTGGTCGAGCAGTTCCAGAATATGTACCTGCAGACATATTCTAGGACACGGCAAGGCACCTTCATCCAAAAATCCAAGGTAGTCATGTCGAGTCCTGGAGATGGAGCTGGCACGTCGGCAGCGGCGCACGATCAAACCATCAAAACTGAAGATACTGCAGCACCGACGTTGCAAGACAAGATTGACTCCGCAGTTCATTCTGCGCTAGTCAACCAATCGGGGATTCTGGTGAATACGTTGACCAACACCGTCAAGTCGATCCTAGACGGGTCAATTCACCAGTACAAGCCTCAGGGGCCGATTTTCTTGCCAGAAAATAAGTTCCCTGCATATCGGACCCTGAGGAACGACCTGAGCTCGGCTCAGCTGACAGCGCCGATGCCACCCCCATCGGCGCAGCCAACGACGACACTGCCATTGGTCCTCACCAGGCAGACAGGGGGGAGCCCTCAGCACATCATGGAGGAGCAATATGCTCAGTGGACCAAGGGGAAGCAACCAGTGCTTGAGCCGATGCAGCAAGTTCCTGTCAACCAGCCATCGGCCGGACAACCGCAAGCCCCGGTGTTCAACAACCCTCCACCTCAAGCTGCTTATAACGTGCCACAAGGCTACCAGCAGCACACCGCAGGGCAGTATGGCGCACAGAATCTGGATCACCATTACCAGCCGTACTCCCCCAGACAGTACCAAGCAGAGGGCTTGTAGCAATCATATCAGCAAGACCTCCCACATCGGCCCGCAGGATACTGGGCCGATATGATAGCCGAAGTGATGCGAGATCAATTTGGCTTGAAGCCCAAGGAGAACTCTACAGTGTATCGGCACCCGTATCCTGAAGAATTTGACAGAGTGCCATTGCCAGGCCGATACAAGATCCCGGACTTCTCCAAGTTTTCGGGACAGGACAACGTCTCAACATACGAGCATGTCAGTCGATTCCTAGCACAGTGCGGGGAGGCATCGGCTATCGAGGCATTGAGGGTGAGGTTTTTCCCTCTGTCCTTATCAGGGTCTGCATTCACGTGGTTTTCTTCTTTACCCTGCAATTCCATCAGAGGATGGATAGACCTGGAGAAACAGTTTCACAAATATTTCTACAACGGCATACAAGAAATGAAACTGTCCGATCTAACTACCATCAGGCAACGAGTGGATGAATCGGTCCCAGAGTATATACAAAGGTTTAGAGAAATATGGAACAGGTGTTACAGCCTCAGATTGACCGATTCCCAGTTGGCCGATTTGGCATTTCAGGGATTGCTAGGGCCGATACACGAGAGGTTCTCCTCGCAGGAATTTGACAGCCTAGCTCAGCTGGCACAACGAGTATCGGCCCATGAGCAGCGATTCCAGGAGGCAAAGAAGTTTGCGAAAAAGATTAACACAATTTATCAGTATGCCTCCGACAATGACGACGGAGAAGACGTTGATGTCGACCTAACCGAGTGGGCCCGGATGAAGAAATCAACAACCTGCCAATGGGCCAAGAAGGGCAACAAAGAAGATAAATACGATTTCGACATCAACAAGGCCGATAAGATATTTGACCTACTATTGCAAGAAAAGCGAATCCAGCTGCCAGTAGGTCACGTATTGCCATCGGCCGAAGACATCAAGAAGAGGAGATATTGCAAGTGGCACAATTCTTATTCACACCATACAAATGAATGCAAGATCTTCCGGCAACAGATTCAATCGGCCATCGAGCAAGGCAGGATTAAAATTGATGATGCCAAGCGGCCGATGAAGATTGAAGGCCACCCGTTCCCAGTCAACATGGTGCGGGCAGATAGAGCCGATGACAGTGGTCATCGAACTGGCAAGCGGCCTCATCAGACCTCTGAGGGCCTGATCAGAAAATACCAGCGGAGACAGGAGGAACAAGCTCAAGACCACGCGATCAAGACAACTCCTACGATCCACATTGGGAGTGGGAGTTTTTCCGGTTCTGCTGGAATGAGGGATGAGGTTGCCATCTATTCACGAGTGCCCTGCATGCAATGGTGCAGAAGATTCTTATCAGGGTAGCTCAAACAGGCAAGCGCATCGGCCGACCAAGCAAATGAAATCTGTACATGAACGGCTAGGGCCGATGCGCCAAGAACAACATGTTGAAGATGAGGAGCAAGTCCAGAACCCCCAATGGTGCCCAAGCAATGTATTTACCAAGACACAAAAACGGTGGGTTCAGAGGCTAAGGAGGAAGGAACAAATCCAGGAACAACAGGCTGAGATACCCCATCGGCCAGCCAAGACCAAAAAGGAGTGGAGGATAAAGTCCACAGTGGTCAAGGCCGATGAGGGCACTTCCAATACAACTCGGGCCTCGTCGGCTTCAAAAGGTTAAAAGGTGGCATCGGCGCCTGTTAACATGGTGTTTATATTGCCAGCAGAATACAGTGTGCAGGCAGCCGATGAAGCGATGGCCGATGACGAACAATGTTCGGCCAAACTACAGTTGTCACCAGATCAAGCCATCTTCGACAAGCCAGTTGACGCCAGCTACAGACACTTGCGGCTGTTATACATCAAGGGATTCATCAACGGGCGGCCGATGACGAAGATGCTAGTCGATGGCGGTGCGACGGTCAATTTAATGCCATACACAACCTTCAGGAAGCTTGGAAAAGTACCTGAAGACCTTATCAAAACCAATATGGTATTAAAAGACTTTGGTGGCAACGCATCTGAGGCGAAGGGGGTCCTAAACGTGGAACTCACCGTGGGCAGCAAAACAATACCCACCACCTTCTTCGTCTTCGATGGAAAGGGTTCCTACAGCTTGTTGTTGGGACGAGATTGGATCCACGCAAATTGTTGCATCCCTTCAACAATGCACCAATGCCTCATGCAATGGCAAGGGGACCAAGTCGAGATCGTGTAGGTCAATCGGTCAGTACACGTGGCCAATGCCAATCTTGCAGTATGGGAGATGGAGGGAATCGACTGCTTGTTCGGGCGAGTCTGGGACGCCGATTTCCTCAAGGTAACTGATTGCGACATTGAGACGATCGAAGATCAAGACAAGCAGTTACTTTAGCAAAGATACGCCGTCCACCGTTGAAGACGAACAAGTTAATCCCTACACAGATGATGCAGTGGACGAGTTAGATGGCAAGTTGGGACAGGGTTTTACGTCGGCCGATGAACTGGAAGAGATTGATATAGGAATAGGTGATAGGCCTAGGCCGACGTATGTAAGTGTTAATTTGCCAAAGGAATACAAGAATAATTTGATAAATCTTTTGAAAGAATTCAGGGATTGTTTTGCATGGGAATATCAGAGATGTCAGGATTAAGCCGATCGATTGTAGAACATCGGCTACCAATCAAACAAGGCTATCGGCCTTTTAAGCAAGCTCCTCGGAAGTTTAAGGCCGATATGCACGAAGCTATCAAAGCAGAGATCACAAGACTTTACGACGCCAACTTTATTAGACCCTGCCGATACGCAGAGTGGGTCTCCAATATAGTTCCAGTATTGAAGAAGAACGGCAAGCTAAGGGTATGTGTCGATTTCAGAGATCTAAATAAAGCAACGCCAAAAGACGAGTACCCTATGCCATTGGCCGATTTGCTAGTCGATGCCGCATCTGGGCATAAGATTATCAGTTTTATGGACGGCAACGCCGGCTACAATCAGATTTTTATGGCCAAGGAAGACATCCACAAGACAGCTTTCAGATGCCCAGGGGCAATCGGCCTATACGAGTGGGTTGTCATGACCTTCGGTTTGAAGAATGCCGGGGCTACGTATCAGAGGGCTATGAATTATATTTTTCATGACCTTATCGGCTCCCTGATTGAAGTTTATATTGATGATGTCATCGTGAAGTCAAGAGAGCATGATATTCACTTGGCCGATTTACGCAAGGTACTACAAAGGGCAAGGAAATATGGTTTAAAGATGAACCCTAACAAGTGTGCCTTTGGTGTATCGGCCGGTCAGTTTTTAGGTTTCTTGGTCCATGAGAGGGGGATTGAAATTACACAGAAGAATATTGACGCCATCCAGAAAATCAAGCCTCCAGAAAACATGACCAAGTTACAATCTCTGCTTGGGAAGATCAACTTCGTCCGGCGTTTTATATCAAATCTATCGGGCCGAATAGAGCCATTCACTCCACTGTTGAAGATAAAGGACGATGAAGAGTTCATATGGGGTGATAAGCAACAGAAGGCGCTGGACGATATCAAAGAATATTTAACTTCTCCTCCGGTTCTAATCCCCCCACAGAAAGGGATTCCATTTAAGCTATACTTATCGGCCGATGAGAAATCCATCGGCTCAGTCTTGGTTCAAGATGTTGATGGTAAAGAAAGAACTATTTTTTATCTCAGTAGAAGGATGCTAGACGCCGAGACAAGATACACGCCGGTGGAGAAATTATGCCTGTGTTTATATTTTTCATGTACTAAATTGAGGCATTATCTACTTTCCAACTAGTGCATTGTGGTGAGCAAGGCCGATGTAATGAAATACATGTTATCGGCCCCTGTGTTAAAAGGATGAATCGGGAAGTGGATCTTTGCCTTAACAGAGTTTGATCTCCGATATGAATCGGCCAAAGCATTCAAAGGACAAGCCCTGGCCGATTTCATTGTTCAACACAGAGATGAATCAGTTGCATTTGCAGATATTATACCATGGACATTGTATTTTGATGGATCCGTCTGCAGACATAGATGCGGTATCGGCCTAGTCATCATATCCCCTCGGGGGGCAAGTTTTGAGTTCGCTTTTACTATCAAGCCTTATTATACTAACAATCAAGCAAAATATGAAGCGGTGCTTAAAGGCATGCAGTTATTACAAGAAGTTGAGGCCGATTCCGTCGGGATCATTGGTGATTCACAGCTGGTAATTAATCAACTTTCTGGAGAGTATGAATGCAGAGACGATATTCTCAAAGTCTACAATGAGGAATGCAAGGAGTTGTTACACAGTTTCCGGATTGTAACGATGAGACATATACCCAGGAAGCAGAATTTGGAAGCCAATGATTTAGCTCAGGGGGCATCGGGATACAGGCCGATGGCTAAAGATGTTCAGATTCAGATTGCTCTCGTGCATGCTGATGACTGGAGATTTGATATCATCGAGTATTTGAGAAATCCTTCTCAATCGGCGTCACGAAAAATGAAGTATAAAGTTTTACACTATGTCCTACTGGACAATGACCTGTATTATCGGACGATTGATGGTGTCCTACTCAAGTGCCTAGGTCCTGAGGAGGCTAAAATTGTTATGAGCGAAGTACATGAAGGAATTTGTGGCACCCATCAATCGGCCCATAAAATGAGATGGCTAATGAAGCGCGTCGGATATTTTTGGCCGACCATGCTAGAGGATTGTTTCAAGTATTATAAAGGATGTCAGGATTGTCAGAAATTTAGAGCAATTCAGAGAGCGCTGGCATCGGCTATGCATCCAATCATAAAGCCGTGGCCGTTTCGTGGATGGGGAATAGATATGATCGGCGAGATCAACCCGCCATCAAGCAAGGGACACAAGTATATATTAGTGGCTACAGATTACTTCACAAAGTGGGTTGAGGCCGTTCCCCTTAAGAAGGTTGATTCCAAAGACGCTATCCAGTTTGTCAAGGAACACATCATATATCGGTTTGGGTTACCGCAGACAATAACCACCGATCAGGGATCAATCTTCGTGTCCGATGAGTTCGTCCAGTTTGCCGACAGCATGGGCATCAAATTACTAAATTCTTCTCCTTACTACGCGCAAGCTAATGGGCAAGCAGAGGCTTCTAATAAGTCTTTGATCAAGCTAATCAATAGGAAAATTGACGAACAGCCGAGGCAATGGCATACGACGCTGGCCGATTCCCTTTGGGCGTATCGGATGGCTTGCCATGGTGCAATCCAAGTGCCTCCCTATCAGTTGGTTTATGGGCACGAAGCTGTGCTGCCGTGGGAAACTAACATCGGCTCAAGGAGGACTGCTTTGCAAGACGACTTGACAGCCGATGAGTACCACAATCTTATGGTTGATGAGTTGGATGATTTGGCGCATGTCCGGTTACGGGCTTTAGAGAAAATCAAGCGTGATAAAGATAGAGTGGCCCGTCATTATAATAAAAAGGTTGTTGCCAAGTCATTTGAGGAAGGAGACCTTGTATGGAAATTAATAATGCCGATTGGTTCCAGAGATAATAAATTCGGCAAGTGGTCACCTAATTGGGAAGGTCCCTTTCGAATTCATCGATGTGTTTCTCACAATGCCTATTTGCTCAAGGGATTAGATGGCGAGATTTATGGACGAGCTCTTAATGGCAAGTACTTAAAGAAATATTATCCCAGTATTTGGATCGACTCATGATCGGCCCTCCAGCCGATTTGTTATTACAGCCGATGTGTTATGCATCGTCTTTAGATGGCCGATATACATTATCGCCCTTAGTTCAAATTTTACAACATGAGCCCTCATCTTCTAAAATTTGGGGGGCATATATATATACAAGCACGGAATTTTCTAAGGGAATTTAAGCACGGAATTTTCTAAGGGAATTTAAGCACGGAATTTTCTAAGGGAAGGAATTTTCTAAGGGAATTTTTCGAGGAGTTCTCACATTGGATTTTCCAGTTTGAAATTGACTTCGGCTTTCTGGCCGATGAGATTATTTAGGAATTTCTAAGGAATTTTTCGAGGCGTTCTCACATTGGTAAAAGTACACAGGACTTTTCAGGATTGGATCTTTCCAGAATCGAATTCGGCTACATGGCCGATGAGGTTTGTGTTTACACAGTATGAAGACAAAACATTCTACATCACCCTATGAAGTCTGCAATGGCGGCGATGGCTTTGCGGCGAATCTGCTTGACGTCGTCTATAGCTTGGGCATCATCGGCCGTAGACCCTGGGATTGGTTTTAGCGATTTGCTTAGGGTCGCAAGGTACTTGGCCGATGCCTTGAGCTTCACTGTCTGATCTTCAATGGCCTTGGGTGATGCAGCTATTCCGGCTTCGACTTCTTGGATTTCTCGACGCGTGGTTTCCAGCTTCAATTCTAGCTCTGCCTTGAGGCGACGGAGTTCTTCAAGTCTATGTTGCAAGACAATTGGCCCCACCGCTAGCTCATCCAGCTTGGTCTTATTGGCGTTAACTTGAGCCTCGCTAGCGGTCAGAGCCGATTCCAGTTGTTCACGCTCGCGTCGCTCTGCGAGTCTTTCTTTTGCTTTGGTGAGCTTGAATCGATACTACTCCAAGAAGATGGTCGGTGTCAGAATTTCCATCAGATCTTTAGGCAGTTCGTCTTGGATTTCTTGTACCCTGGATCTGATGGGGGTGCAGTCTTCTACCAAACACTCCAACGAGGCCTCCAACCGATTGGCAATGTCGGTCAGCCGGTTCTTTAAGTCATCAGAGATTGGCGCCTTGGCTGTGCTGGGCAGTTCCCTGTCCTCGTCATCGAGAAACTGGCCGATATCAAATGAGAACATGTCGGCTAGGCTCTGCAAATATCAACATGGGTCAAGGCCAACCACGTTAAATAGGAGCTGACAGGAAGGGGATCAGAATAAGTCTAGTCACCTGAGTTGGAGTATCGGTGGTGCTTGCATCGGTCTCCCTTTGCTGTGTTGATGCAGTAGGCGAGGGGGTTGGCCGATGTGGTGAAGGTGACACAGCCCTAGGCTGAAGAAAAAGGAAATTTGTAAATAGGGTATGAGATTAGCAAGACAATACACAAATTAACTCTTACCGAGGCAGTCGGAGAGGGTGCTGGAGAAGGAGAAGGAGTCCTCAATCGTGCTTTAGCCCGTTCGCGCCGTTGTAAGGTTGCCTTTTTAGTCCTGGGCAAAGGGGCCGATTGGGTTCTCTCCATCAGTACTGATGATGCCACAGTCTGGAAAGGATATCGAATTAAGTACAGCAGTAAGAAGGGGTTATGAAAACACAGAGAGGAAATTGTATTTACCTTGCGAACTGCATGTTTGGTCCTTTTTGGTTTGGGGGCATCGCCTTGGTCATCGGCCGGTGGGATCTCAGTGGTTTCAGCCGATGGCTCCTTGGTGGTTTCAGCTGATGTATTTTCTTCTTCATATGTATCGGCGGCTGCTGCATCAACTTCCTCCTCCATTACTTGTTCTTCGAGGAATTCTTCTATGGAGGGATCCAGCTCTTCGAGATCTGCTTGGTCATCAATTTTGGTTTTCTTGCTGGATTTTTGGGCTTTGCCTTTGGATGGCGCTTTCCTTTTGGGGTTTTCTTTAATCATCGGCCCCTGGAGCAGTGATGATACCTTCGGGGCATTGAGGCCGATGATAGATTCCAGGATGGTTGACCCCGATGGAGCTATGGCTTGAGCGTAGAAGATCTTCTGTCTGCTGTTGCTCATAGATGGAATCGGCTCATCTGGGACTTGAGGGCTGATGCCTTGGATAAGCTCTGTCACATAGAACCTGGCCGATTGATGAAAAATGTGAGCGGCCCATTCTTGCCACCAAGTTTGGAAGCTGATGTGGACGAAGGCATTCAAATGCAGCCGATCGCAGTCACCAAGATTTGGGAGCTCGATTTCCATTGCTTTGCTCATAACCAGGGCCAATGGAACTATGCCTCTGCTCTCTAGGAGCTTATGAAGATGCAAGCTGATGGGAAGTTGCCCGAGCCCGTATTGCCTAGCAGCTATTATTGGGGTGTAAAACTCATAGGACAAGCTGGTGCTTCTTCCCTGAAAAATGTCTACTGGGAGTAGGCATGGAGTGAGGCCGATCATGAATAACTCCCTTGACTCCATGTCATCATTTATTAAGCTCAGTTGTAGGTCGTCGGGGAGTTCAAAGTCCCGGTCTGATGTGTAGACAAACATGTCCATTTTGGCTGATGGAGGGCCGGAGAAGAAACGAATGAACCATGTAGCCATGTCATCGGCCGATTGGTCTGCGCCTGGATAGACGGAGGCTGCTTCCCCATACGACATGCATCGTCTGCTCCTGGGGTCTTCGTGATCGGCATACTTCGATGGGAAACGAGAATATGATAGAGGTGGCCGATCAACCATGGTGTTGGGGTGAATTGTTAGCCAGAGCTGAATGAACCACCACGGTCCTCCATGTGCCATGGTCTGTTTCAGCATCAAGTCTTGCGTGGCGATATGGAGTAGCTGATATACAGCTCCCAAGAGGTATCGGGCGAGAGGGATTTGCTTTTTGCTGACCAAGGCCTGAGCCAAATATTGACAGTTTGTAGTGGGGCCGCAGGTCGATCCGCAGAAGACAAATCTTTCCAACCACAATGTTAGGAAAGCTACATGTTCTCGCTCTGAGACTGATCCTTGTTCCATGTGCTCAGCAATATACCCAGACCAGCCTCCAATCTTCTTGGTCTTCAACTTGTGGCTGCTGTTTATCAGGAGGCTGAAGGGATTGATCTCAGAGTCGATGTCCAGTCCTGTTAGTACCTTGACATCTATAAGGGTTGGGGTCATCGGACCTTGCTTGAACATAAAGGTGTTCAAGGTACTTGTCCAGAAGTAGCTGGCAGCTGACATTAGTGGCTCATTCTTCTTGGTATCGGCCAGGGACAGAGTTATGCATTGGCCGATTCCAATCTCGTCCCAGTGGATTTGTTTGGCGGCAGCAATCCTTTTGTGCCAAGTCCTATATCCGTTCAGCTTCGATGGCCACAACCTGAAGGTATGTTTCCATGCAGAAACAGTGGGCTTGGCTTGCCTGAAGGGGATTCTGTCAGTCTCGGCGTTGATTAACCAAGTTGGGTCACAGTCTCCCATGGGGCCTAGTAGAAAACGGTGAGATTTGTCGTCGGTGGGGAGCAAGATTTGGTCTTTGAAGACCTATATCATAGAAATGACGATGAAGATATAAGACCCGGGGGGTAGAGAGTAAAAACCCTAGCTTGGAGAAATCGGCGAAGAAAGCGATAATGCAGGTTTGAGTGAGTCGACTTACCGCAGGGATCTCGGAGGCGTAGAACGGGGCGGAAGCCATCGTTGTCCTTGAAGGGGTTGCTGTGGAGAGGGTCGATGTCGATAGGACGCCGAGGGGTCGCCGGAGTTGAAGAACACGAAGGGTTCGCTGAATCGGTGGCGGAAGGGTTTGAATCTGGATCTGCGCGGTTTTCAGACAAGACCTAGCTAACAAGTCGATGGGTTCCTTGGAGCTAATTCCGCTACATTATATAATGAAGCGGAATTGGGGGGCATGTGTTAACGGTGAAATTTGGTAATCGACTTGGAAGCGAAAGGGGAACCGAAGCAGAGAGGAAAGATTGAGTTGGAGACAGACCAGGTTGCGTATCGAACCCGGTGGTCGTATCAGACTAGGAAAGGCGTTGCCATAAAAAGTGTATCGGCCGATATGGATTTGGTTTGGTGGTAGGCCGATACGGATTGTAAGTTGACAGCGTCGACGTGGGCTTGGTTTGGGCTCGAGATAAGCTTCAAGGAAGTTGCCGAATAGAGATAAAGCTCGGTTTTAGGCAATTGTATCTTGTAAATTAGGTAGTTTAGATCTAATCTGTGGCTAGAGTCTGCCGCAAAGACTTGTTTGTTAGTTGTAGATAAGATCGTACCCGACAAGGGTTCTGTTGTAATCTCGGGTATAAATATCCCGATAGTCTGTACATGTAAACTCTCTCAACTCTCAATACACACAATACAATCTATTTTCAGCGCATCGCCAACCCTCGCAAGAGGTCTTCTTCGACGAGTTCTTGCTTCCTCGGAGCAGAGGTAAGAACTCGTTCCCGATGATCCACATCGTCGGGGCTAGCGTGTCGCTTTAGACACGTTAAGCCTCGATGATGTGATCGTCGTCTATCATGTCTTGGATAATCTTGACAGGCACCTTAATTAAACCTTACCAGCGGTTTACTCGTTTTAGGGTTCATTGCCGACAGTGGTTTAACTCTTATGCTTGGCTAGATTGTTCAATGCATCTACCATCCCCAAAAGCAATCGACGACTTGATTTTCTTTGCGTTAAGTCTCAATTCACACTTTGAGTTGCTATCGACCTTAGTCCTGTTTTGAGATCTAACACAAAGCCTGTTTTCGGTTGTAATTAAGGATCATACTGGGGTTTTAGCCGGTCTTACCTAACGCATGTGTTTGCTTTATGTTTTTGCATGTGTTTGCCACTTATACATGTGGATCGGTAAATATAAACATGTTGATTACAGGGTATTCTCAGGATCTCTCTGTTATTGATATATTTATGTCGGCCGATTGGCTTGTATAAGTTTGCACTAGAGTATTAGCTAGTGTGATTATCTTTACTATCCTTATCGGCCGATATCGTTAGTTGACATTTACATGTTGATGAAGGCCGATAAGATTAGATTCATGTTTCATTTATATACTATTACGAGTGAGCCGATATAGCTTTGCCCTATCGGCTGGGCTATGACAATGTGTCGTCGGTCTATCGGCCGATCGGTCATTGTTTTCTGACTCGGTTTATTTGTTTCTTGTTGATTGCAGATCAAATCAACTGGCACGCTCTGCGCATGACTAGGCAAGCCATTTGGACCTGCACTGGAGTTAAGCAGATCTCCCAGGCCGCCGTGGTAACGCGGAACCCGTTTGGTTGCTGGACGGGTCGAAATTCTGCGCCAACAGTAGTACCCAAAAACCAAAACTTTTAGCGGAATTAAAAGTTACCCTCAAATTCGATGTAGATCGGTCTGACCGAAGTAGATCGACCAGTCCGACCGCCCCGTCCTGAAGGTCTGACCTCCCTGACCTGAAAGTCTGACCACCCTGTATTGCCGGTCTGACCACTCTGTATTGCTGGTCTGACCTCCCTGTATCGCTAGGCTGACCGCCGCGTACCCGCCGGTCTGACCGCTACGATGCGCCAGTCAGACCGCCAGTGTCTTGTCGGTTAGACCGCCAAAAACCGCGCAAACACAAATTGTAGATCTCTCAAAGTAGATGACAACTTTATTACTTCTCTCTGTGTTTACAAAGTGCAACAACAGCACTCCTCACGAAAAACTTGGCTAAACTCAAAACCCTAACTAAACTTTCAACTCAAAGCTCTCAAAACCGATCACGGGAGGCCACACCATCCCTCTCTATTTATACATGAGGTAGGCAACCTAAAGCCACGAACCAAACTCATACAAGAAGTCCTAATCCACCTAGGAAACCTTCCCATACAAGAAACCAAATTTACATATTCCAATTTCTCCAAATTTGGACTCCTTCCAAATTCGACCCCGCATCCCATACGCACACAATATCTCCATCGTATGCCATATAGAATCATCACTAACCACGTGCATTAATCTTTAGCCTAAGTATCCCGCATGATCTCTGACCGTCCGGATGTCACCTTATCTCCAAGTTGACTCCTGATCCATCACTGGCAATACTCTCCCGAGACGTAAAGATTACCTACAAATGAATCATACAAAGAAACCATATCTGAGCACAAGCTATCACAAACTTGACTCATTGTTAGCACACAACAGTATTACATACGCATAGTATCCTTCTAGAAGTCATAAACACAAATTAACCACGGATATCCAATAAAACAACCCGAAACCGAAATCGACACAGAATCGGCCGGTCAGACCGCGGGCTGGCCGGTCTGACCGTGCACACACCTCCGGTCCAACCGGCCATGCCTGCCGGGTCTGACCGGAACCGCTATTCACCGTCTGAAAATTCAATCATCTCAAAAACCACTTCGGCAATAAACTCCAAATATCACAACCAATAACCTCCGATGCCAATTGTTCATCACCATAGAAGAATCAAACACACCTTGATTTTACAGGGGTGAGTACAGATCAAGTTCGTTTTGCGTGGAAATGGAAAAAGAACATAAGCACATATATAGGTTCAGGCCGCTTGGAAGCGTAATACTTTACTCTTGTGTTTGGGATTATGAGGATGCAAGAGGTTACAATACAAGCTTACTAGATGAACTACTGTTTCTAGAATTGTTCTTCCTTGGGTTTTTTCTTATTTTTTCAGCCCCTTTCTTAGTGGCATGACCCTTCCTTTTATAGCTGAAAGGGGGTTTTACAATATTGTTATCACATAGGGAACATGTTTGCTAAGTTTTATCATTGTCTCCTCCGATATCTAGAATTATTGGGAAAATTACCATGAACAACCACTTTTACCGTGCCCCGGGCACCTATCAAAGGGGCCCGGGACAACTGGGACCTTCTTCTGTCGTCGCGTGCTCGAAACTGGGCTTGGTGGGCCCAAGCCAAGTCATAATAGAGCCAATGCATGCCACCTCGCTCCACCCTGTTGCTTTGAGCGACGCGGCATCAGTAGTGGCTTCAAACCCCGCCACCACCTGGTATTAATTGTTTTTATAATTTTCTAACCTATTAGCTTTATATTATATCATATTTAAGTAATATCTATAAGAAATTATTTATTATTCTCTTCATCATTTGAAAAGAAGGTAGACTTATTTTCTTTTAGAAAACATCTTAACGACAGTAAAACTGTAAAGTAAAAGTGAGGTGTTTTTCCCTTTTTAATTGCATATATATTATCATAGTTTCTTAAATGATGAATTGGTGGGACATGAAGCTTTACTAAATGTATGGGTTTATATAACCTAATATATGTAGTTTAAGAGCCAATCCATCTACGAACATATTTCATGTAGAGTGAGTGAGGCTCCACGTAGCCTAACATGAATACGATAACGAACGAAATATAATTGCGCAGTAATATTTTTGAAATATGATGTACCATGAATACACGCCTGTTTTTTATATAAGATAAATCTAGCGATTAGAAATAATGGTACCACCGGTCTGAAAGGTATATGAGTATTTCAGAAATGTAGGTTAAAAATTTTGATTGTTTTAATATCCAATAACTTAATTGATTAGATTTCTTATGGTGGAACTTTCTTACCCAGATTTAATTCCCAGACTTAATACGGATGCTCGTATTTATGACTAATTATTCTTTCAGTGGTAGGTGATGTACCTGTTAAGAGCAAGGAGCCCATGGTCACTTCGTTAATCTTAAATATGTCAGCGTAGTTTTTTGGAGGTACTCATAAAGATACGATGTGCACCTGTGCATTCATAGGGCCATGGTGACTTCATCAATCTTAAATATGTCAACCTAGTCTTTCAGACGTACTCATAAATATAGAATGTGCATGTGTGTATTCATATGGGTAAGTGTGTACGCGTTGTGAGCGTCAATCTCAAATTTTGATCGTTTGTACTGTGTGTTAAAAAATATCCAATATTATTGATTGTTTCTCTTTTAGTTTAATAGCTTAAAAAATAGGGAGGTATCGGGCAGTATTATGTGCATGTGAGACTGAGGAGGAGATGGAGGAGATTCTATTTTTCTAATTTTTCTAAATGATTTAAGTGAAAGCCAATTCAGATGTTTCATTTTTTTCTAATTCTTTTTGTTTTCTATAGGACGTGACACATGGCGACTTAAGATTTTTTTAAAAAAAATCTAATAGTTAAAAATAATCGATACGTCAATTTAATTGGATTGTTTTAGAAATTTAGGATACATGGTGACTTATAAGCGCTGTTGAGGACGTTTAACTGATTTTTGTTATGTACAATGATTTAAAATAACATAAAATATATTATCAATTAATTTTTTTTGTTGTTATTTAGTTGCCATGCAAACGATAGGGTCTACCTTTAAATGATGTATTTGAACTTTTATATAGTAAAATATAGCTAATATGATATTGATTTATTTATTTAATTATAAATAAAACAATAGCTATCACTGTTTTTATAGTATATTAGTTAAAAAAAATAGAAAAAGAGATAATTGAATTGGAGAGGAGAGGATGGGAGGGAGGGTGAAAGGTATAAGTAAGAAGATGGAGAAGATTATTGTTTTAAGATAGATCAAATGGGTACTAGTTTTGAGTTATCTATTTTTATAAATATATTTAATCTTAGATCTATTAGAAAATACTTTGATATTATATTTTCTAATTAAACTACATAAATTGTTTTAAAAGTTTTTTAATTTAAGTAGTTTAATTAGAAAATACACTATTAATTAGAAGGTTTAAAAATCTATTTGATTTTTCCTTAAAATTGTATGAATCAGTGAACAATTGCTAATCCGTAAAATATATATGACCCAAAGTAATGAATTTATTTAATAATATAGTTAACTTGGATCTTTAATTTTAAATTTGATCATAAAATATTTTTTCATCTAACTTAAAAAAAATAGGAGAGAAAAGAAATAGGTGGGGAGGTACGTACGCACGTACGTACTGGAAGGGGATGAGGGGGTGGGATATGCACGCCTCTTTTTGTTTTTATCATTTTCTGTTTGGATAAATAAATCTAATGGTAAAAAATAATGAGTCCATCATATCCTATCTTATCTTAAATTACAACCCACTAAATCAACATCATCAAGTAATAATTATTATATCTTAAACATCATACAAGTATACTATATTATTTATAATTCTATAATTTATTAAATTTTAGATATTTAAAATGCAAGTATGTTAAATCATCATTTCACATAATTCATATAATATTTTAATATATCTCTTAAGCATTTTTATAATATACTATATACTATATAGTTCAGTCTCACTTGGCTAATGTTATTTTTTTTTCTCTCATTAAGTCATATCACATTAATTATTTTTAGCCTTTAGATAATTAATCTATGGTCCAAATTATCTTCCTTATTTTTTCTCTCATTAAGCCATATTATCTGAACTGTTTTTCACCCTTAGATTATTAGTCTATAGTCTAAACTATCTTCCTCCTTTTCTTTGCTTATAAAGCCACACCACCTTACTTTTATATTTGGATCATTATTTTATATACTATTTAAATTATCATAAACCATATCAACTTATATAAGTTTATGTCATATAGTTATCTTACGTATTATTTTTATTTATTACTATCATACTAAACTCTTGCAACACATCTAGTATTAGTAAAAATGAACGGCTAGATGTTTTTTTTATTCTCAGAATTTTTGTGATTTTTTTAATTCATTAAAATGTCATGTGATAGTGTAGGAGCGTTTTTTGAGTGCTATATGATGACTTAAGAGAGTTTATAGAATATTTAATAAATTTTTAATATATAATAGATAGATGACCGGTAAAACATCTTGCTTGACAAGTTGGAGATAACAATAGCCAAAAGATGGTTTATTACTAGCTGACCATAACAAAAATAACCCGGTGTCCCATGCATAGCAGTATATCACAACCAAATCTCTACTATACTCAAAATAAAAATGCAACGGTAGTCAATATTAGTTATAATGCTTACGAAGCTGTTTGTATCAAAATATATGTATTCAACTACAATAGCATGTCAAAAAAACATAGAAAACTGTTATTTTGTTGCTTGCAATCTTACTAGCTTGGATTTCGGGTATCCCATCTTTTAAGCTAGAGGAGTAGGGGTTGTCCCAAAGTATATACATAGGCCGCTATTACAAGTGAAAACGAAAAATTCAACTTGTGTCATGTGCATCACGTTGGAGTAACGTGGATTCGCCTCTGCTAGTTGAGTTATCAAAATAAAAAAGTCTAGCTAGTTGCAGAAATCCAGCCAGATGTCAATAACAAACACTTGGAAGAATGTAGAAAATTTAACCGAGCCGAAGAACAATTGTACTGCACGTGTTCTCTACGCACTATACACTGCTGACTTGCGCACGTGCTAGTCAACAAACAAGATTTGACTGAAAAACACATGCTTTGAAAAAACCGATGCACGGCTACTTACTACAATTTCCACCATACTTCCTTTCTTTTTTAAATAGATGACACTATTAACTCTTATATACATGTTTAAGCATTTATTACATTAAAAACATTTTCTACAAATACGTAAAATATAAATCATGTACTTTTCATGCTAAATTAAAAACAACTCAAAACAAAATTAATTATACTCCTTTCGGTGTTTTATATATAACGCTGTTGATTTTTGACACGATGTTAGATCATTTATCTTATTAAAGAAAAAAAATATAGATATCATTTATTTTGTTGTGACTTATTTTGTTATCAAAGAAACTATTTTCTCTGGGTTGATAATACTTATTATTTTGGACAAGGACACAGTCTCCAGAAATCAACTTTGACCACTATTTTCTATTATAATATATATAAAAATATTAATAAATATAGGATTTTATTAAATTATTTTTTAAGATTAACCTATGTCTCCATATTTCTATGACAAATGTTTTAAAAAGTATTCATAATAAAAAATTTAAGTTTGATTTGTCCAAAACGGCAAGTATTATCAGCCCGGAGAAAATATAATCTTATCTTATATTTTTATATATTTATATAAAATTTTTGAATAAAATGAATGGTCAAACGTTATACGAAAAATCAATGACGCGGTACATTAAAAACGGGAGGGAGTAATTACGTAAAATTTTTGAACAGCTGACTTGTGCACGTAACTAGAAACAAAGCAGACGTCAAAAAACATGCTTAGAAAAAAAAACGATCTTTTGTCGTCCAAAACAATATAAAATACAAAGCCATGCTGCCCTTAGGTTGTTGTTACCTCATGGTTATCACCCATATTTTGAGCCCCATGGCGAATCCTGTGGAAGCTGTGGCCCATTCTAACCTCCTGCTGGCCATGGCACCTCGCCGGGGAGCCCTCGGTCTCCTCCCGGCGGTGGTTGCCCCATTGGTGTCCAAGTGCCGCGCGCGGCAAAACAGAGGAATGCCACCACGTCTCAGCTTCGCCTGCTCGGCTGAGCTCGGCCTCGGCCGCCTTCCCCCCGCCGTGACTCGAGCGATGATGTCTTCTTGTTCTGGTAAGATCAGCAACAACTCTGGCTTTGATTTCTTGCATGGAGTCTTTTCATGCCATGTTTCGCGCAGCTATTAATCTTAACCTTAAGTTTATATATTAAATTATAGTGGTTCCAAATATATATTCTAAAATAGAATACAGCAATAAGAAGTGCATCTTTTAATGAGGTTTTTGTTTATTTTCTGGATTAATCTAATGCATTATTTTACTTAGATACATCGTAATAATTTATAGCTTCATAACTAGATTCCGTATTGCACTATAATCATAATATGCCAAGACTGAAGATCCTAATACATAATTTTTTGGGTACGGACTGTTACTTGAAGCCATCGTGGTTCATGTGATCTCCTCTGCTAGAACCACGGTGGATGTAGAGGATAAAATTCCTTGAACCTCTTTGGTGTTCGTAACTGTAGGTGCGGTGGTGTTTGAATCTCCTGAAGATAAAGATAAAGATAAAAATTAAGTGTTTCACGTAAAACGAGGTAGCATTAACGTATGATTAATTGAGTTTTAATTATTACAAACTTGAAAAATAGATTTATCTCATATTTTAGAACAACTTTCATATAAAATTTGTTTGCCCGAAACACATCGTTTAACAGTTTGAAAAGCGTGTCACGAATATCCAAAAGTTTATCCAAAAGTTTTAGAAGAAACGAACAGGTTGGCACAGATGAAGTTGTCACTGGCTTAATCCTAAAGGGATCGTCAATGGTCAATCGCAAGGTGGCGGCAATCTTTCGGTCGCCATCTACACTGCTCTACGATAGATACATGTTCTCCCTCCAGCACCTAACCGATCGGGGTTAGAGGTTTTAGACAGCCGTGAAGTGATCATTACCACAACACGATACCAGTATTTCTCATGGCACATAGGGAGATCAGGGGCAATTCAAAGAGAAGAATTGATTGCTGCTACCGATGAATGCACGCAAATAAGAAAATAAAAATTCTCTGGGCAACATGTGGAAACCGTCCTTAAGCTATTGCCTCCTGGTTTTCTTGTTGAGAGTCAATTTTCCCGACATTCTAATCCCTGATCTAAAGAATTCATTCTTAGTAAACTAGTTCCCTAAATCAACGCTTTAGGGTAGTAATGTTGCACCACCAGTACTTCAGTAGCTATAGCTCACTATAAGACTTCAAAATAAGTTTGTCTAATTCTAATAGGAGTCTGTTGAGCCTAGTACCCATGTATCAAGTATCTCTAAGTCATAGGCATTCAATAATTCCAATGCCGACTACACGATCTTTAATTAGTTGGGAGGTAAGTCTTTGGTAAGTGGATACACGACCATATACTTAGTAGTAATACACTCAACTTAAATGGTTTTATCATGGATTCTATCATTCACAACATAGTATTTAATGTGGACGTGTTCCGCAGTACCACTCGACATGTTGTTATTAGAATAGGATACTGCAGCTTTATTATCACAATATAATATGAGCGGTCTATCAATATTGTCAACCTCTCCCAACCTCGAGATGAAATTTTAAGCCATATGACCTGCCCTGTAGCTTCATAACATGCCATGAACTCTATGTACATTGTCTATGATGCACCTAGGGAGTGTTTGGAGCTTCTTTATGAAATTACTCCTTCTGCCAAGGTGAAGACATAACCTGGTGTTGATTTGGGCATCACCAATGTATATGTATCAAGTAGTCCTTATAGATTGGACCCACACAAGTGGTCATTTGTTGTTACCATTTCCACAATGTATGAAGATAGCAATTGACATTAAGGTAGGACCCACACTCTAAAAAAATCACATCCAAGTTCCATCGTTCTCTCAGCAAAAATGTAACAACCCGTCCTCCAGAACCGCGTAGCCCAGCCCATCCGACGGGCAGGCCCACTTACACATACCACCCCACTTACAAGTTTGTTCTTGCTTCGTGTAAATGGGTTAGTTAACCCGGGAGTGATATGGTTGATGGGACAAGCACTTATAAGTTGGTTTCATCCTTACTAAACTAACAATTAATGTGGTACTAAAATGTGTAGACAGCTTTCAAAGACCACATAAGCCACATCCTAGTTGGCTTAGGATGTCACATACAACCCTCCCTCCCTCAAAGGACCCGACGTCTCCATCAGTCCAACTTACCCACATAGCCGCATAGTCATATAGACAAATGTCCAGGAACATGACCTATCTTTACGAATGTATGTACTTCTAGTGCTGGCGCCATATGCCATGCCATGTGCCTCACACATAGCCTATATACGTCATTTTCCCGCGCACTGATCTGTACGCGAAACTGTGACGGTTGGCTTTGATACCTTTTGTAACAGCCCACTCTCTAGAACCGCGTAGCCCAACCTATTGTTGACGTAAAATCTGTCCTGTCAGGTATGCCAAAAAATGTATTGACGTAGATCCTACGTATGGCACACGAAGGCCTGGGAGATTTGCTTAGCTACAGTGCAGGTCCTAAACTTTAATGAGATGTGGGCATACCAGTCAGTTTGATCCTACAACCGACAAGATATATAAATTGACGATTAAGCAGTCGATCGGCCAATAAGCCGACGTAGCGATACTAGCCGATATCGATAGGGTCTTGGACAATTGGATATATACCCGATGTAGATAATGATAAAAAGGCAATCGACTGATGATAATATAATAAGATAATGAACCAATCGGTCAATATAAATATGACAAAGTAGATATCCAATGAACCAATCAGTCGATATGAATATTAGATGATTCGATGGTTAAAGCATATATCGGTTGGAAGCCTGATATTATTAAATCCAAATGATTAAGTAATTAATGAAACCTTTGTTGCAATCAGCTAAAACCAGCATATATATAATCCTTATAAGTCAATGCAATATTTAGATAACTCATCGACTAAAACCTCAATATAACAATGGTTGATACCTACTGACTTAAATAAATCTAACTTACAACCACAACCCTATATGTCGAACCTAACCGATGTAGTATAAGGTTGATAATTACCTGATAGATTTAAACAAGCCGAAAGGACACCGATCAAAGTGGTAATGTACTCAATTTAACCAAGACAGTAAAACTATCAAAGAAAAATTTAACACATCAGATATGATTGACTAAACTTTCGATAAAACATTAGCATAAACCTATCGGCTTAACAAGACATAGATTATCAATAATAATCTAATAGATCGGACCGAACCTATGCAGCACGAGATTGTATATGATAATCTAATACTCAATGAACCGACAAATCTGTCTAATGTGATAGATATAACAAATCTATCTAAAGCGACATTATGTTTAAAGATACATCAACTTGATCAGAATATTGGACCTAACCGAGAGAGTCCTAACTAAGCCGATGTGACTATAAATAGTAATGGAACTAAAGATAGAAATGATATACCAGATAGGCAACACTTGCGTTGGCCCGATTAGAATATTGGACTCAACTGAGAAAGTCCTAGCCACACCAGCACAATTGAAGATGACGGAACTCACTTCTTGCGAGAGGTCGAACTCAATCGATGTAACTCATTCTCGAAAATAAGAACTCGTCGAAATAAAACCTCATGAGAGGGTGGCGATGCGCCGAAAATTGTATTGATCTCAAAGTTAAATTACAAAGACCCCGGGTGTACATATTTATCCCATAGGCCGACAAGAGTCTTAATTGAACATGACTCATACTTTTCTAAAGATAAAGTAAAAGATACAAGTCCTGTTCGGGCTCTAAGCAATCTTTCCTAAAAATAAATCCTACGTAATTAATAGATAAATTAAACTGCTATGTCGTGGTCTTCATGATTCCTTGTTGAATTTGGTCTCTTCTGGATAAGCTTCCATCGGCTGCTTTACTTCTTTTCTTAACCGAATCTACTAGAGAATCTTACCAAATTTTAGCATTAAGACCTATCCAATGGGTGGGCCCACTTACGCATACCACTTAACTTACACTTTCGTCATTTCTACGTGTAAATACTATAACATCCCTACATCCAAGATCTCTAAGTCAAAAGCATTCAGTAATTCCCATGCTGGTTAATAATCTTTAAATAAGTTGGAAGGTAAGCCTATGGTAAGCGGATTAGCAAGCATAGACTTAGTACTAATGTGCTCACTTTTATTGGCTTGATTTGGGATTCTATTTTCAGAACGTGATACTTATATTGATATATTTAAGAACACCACTCGAATTGTCATTACTCGAATAGAATCCTACAGCTTTATTACCGCAATATGATGTGAGTGATCTATCAGTGCTGTCAACAATTCTCAATATTGAGATGAAAATTTGGGTGATACCACTCCCGGTAGATTCATACCATGCCACAAATTATGCCTGCATTTTCGATGATGCAGTCATGGACTGTTTGGATCTTTTACATGAAATTACTCCTTCTGTGGAGGATGGAGACATGCTCCACTAATCAAAATTTTAATAGCTTAGAACTTTAAACTTATCAGACTTCTTATATGTGAGCACATAATGCTTAGTACCTTGCAAATAACGCGAGGCTTTTTTAATGGCCTTTCAGTGGTGCACGTGATGAATATCCCTGCTACTTTAGTTGGTTTTTTATTAGTCTGAACCTTTTTAGCTTGATCCCACAGTAAATTGATGGCTAGATATACTTTTCTGATTAAGATGGAAATTTCTTAACATATATGATTAGTATAGGTGCAGAAGATATATAGATTTTGGTTACCTGTGGGCAAATACCTAATATTTTGGCTTCCTGAGAACCACTCTTGTAGTTAACATGGTTGCTTCATTCCCGTGGTTCAAGAGTAGCACTGTAACATAAATCTCCTTTGTTCGAACAGAAGATGCTGAGAAGAGGTTTGCAGGAGAGAGCACAAGCCTGAGAAACATGGTATGGACTTCACACCGAACCTCCCTATTTGTCAGCTAAATGTTTGAAGTTCATGTCATAATCCAACTACTCCACCAAATGGTGGAAACAAATTAGGAACGGGAGGCTAGAATAAGGAGGTACTTGGAGAATCCCGAGTTCTTGCCATCTTCATATGACATAGCATGGGTGGCTATGGTGCCATTCCCAAGCTCTAATCTTCAAGCTCCATGCTTCCCTCGATGTGTGGAATGGATACTGCAAAACCAACACAGTAATGGGTCGTGGGGTATCAATGAATTTGACTTATCAGTCAACAAGGAGATTCTCTTATCCACTTTGGCATGTATTATTGCACTTAAGAAATGAAATGTTGGCTCGGAGCAAATAAGGAGAGGTATTGACATGAATTCAGTTACCTTCCATTGTTTTGAAGTCCTCTATTTTCCAAATGTGAAAGAACATGAAAATAAAATTGTGTTTGCAGGGTTACAGTTTGTTGCAATCAATCTCTCCATTGTTATTGATGACCAGATTGCTGCACCTATTGGCTTCAATCTCAAATTTCCTGCTATGGTTAGCCTTGCCTGTAAGATGGGTTTGGAATTTCCTGCCTGGGAAATTAGTATTGATCAGATTCTTCGCCTCCGTGATATGGAATTGAAAAGGTAAAAGTATGAAAAAATGTTCACATAATAAATTAGTTTTGTACAACAGAAAACAAATTTGTGACTAATGTTAATACTTTTTAATAAAATTGTCCAAATATGGAATTATAATTATAATTATAAGAAAACCTTAGAGCAGGGAGACTAAAATGACACAAGCAAAGGACCGACCATGCTACTCTTTCTAAAATTAGTGCCTGATTTGACTTGAAGTGTATGTACTTCTCTAACGTTTATTTATTTTTTGCCAAACTGCTATGTGGCATCATATTTGACATATAAACCTCCCTGCAATGGTTCTAACTGTTATAAACGTTAGTCGATATAGCGGAACGACAACTAACCTTCTTGATCGCGTCAGTCATTGATCACCCAAGATATGTCAGATGACGACACAGGAACATATGATATTTGTTAACGAGATTGGCCAAAGCCTACATCCCCGGGGCTCTGATTATGGACGCTCCTTCCCAATCAACATAGCACCTAAGTCGCTATGAGTCTATGGCTTCGTCACATCATCTTCCTGTGTGTTTATGCTATATTCTAGTTGCCATAATTACATTATGGTGTCTCCCTCTATAATTAAGAGAGAGCCAACGACAGAGTCTGACTCTAACTCTATCCTACACCAACTTCTACTTTAAGTCCAACTCCTAGTAGGACTAATATATTCGGCATCTATTTTAACAAACTTCACCTTGACGAATATGCGCCACCCAAAAGTCATAGAATCAAAATGTCGATTCATTGGTACTCCAGACTTTGGTTGTCTTTTTTTGGCATCATGAGATTCCGCTATCCTTATAACTTATTCCTCTGAACTCCACCTACAACAGTGCTTCATCTTCTCATCTATCATTACAGTCATCTTGCTAAGAGAAGTTGAATTTTTTTCTAGCTGTCACATCATAGACTCCCCGAAGATCATGTTCACCTTCATCTTCCATCTCTCACCAAACATGAAGAGAAATTTTTCTTCCTTAATGTCTTATGAACTGAGCTAACAAAAATGCAACAACAACGCTTTTCACATCCGTGGACTGAATCCATTATACTTTGAGAAAATTCACCGTTGCCTTGAATCACCCAAAGAAATTACTATCATAGAGTTTTCCCTTACTCTTCAGTTTTGGTCTAACTCCATATATCTCAACTCCTTGTCAAGTCCCAGATATATCATGTTTCACCAGATAATTTCATAAGCGACCTGACCAGCCTATTGCCACCAGTCTATTTGTCTTATGTTTCGATCTGACAGGCTTTGCCCTTGTGTCTAACCAACCAAACCTGGTCCAACCGTTCGGCCCATCCTCGTCTGATCAAAACAACTGCTCGGTTGTACCAGTGTGATCAGCCAAGCTCTGCAGTCCAACTAGTTCAACACCTGTCAGTCTGCCCTGCCGACCTGATCTATCTGGCCATACACACTTGCATACTTTCGCCTTGAGCCGCCTTGCCGAGCCCTTGATCGGTCTCCATCGTCCATGGTCGAACCTTGTTAATTTGCCGCATCCTTGGAGATCTAAGTTGCCCCTCCAGGTCCCTTGGCCATGAGGTCTGAGTTGGTCCAACCTCCACATGACACCTGTGACCGAGTCCGCCTCGGTCATTCTCCACGTGACACCTGCACCAGTCCTGTACCGATCCTGCTGCTTGGCTTCTAATCGTAGTATTCAAGCAACTCCACATGTTGCCCACACATGCATATCACCAACCTGACATCTGGCCTTCTTAGTGTAATCGATGCCCTCCCTGATCAGAGCATGCACATGCACGTTCATGTGCAGCAACAAACCATCATGCACTTTCAAGCACACAATTTACATGTACTAGTTGGTGTGACCTAGATTCATACTCTCTCGGGACCTTTTTTGCACGGTTTCTGATAGTTAAGGGGTAAAAATTTCTGGTATTACGGATTGGAGACCTCAAACAGACTCAACGTAAAGTTAAGGGATGTCAGGTGAACTTATTCCTCTTTTCTTTCTTCTCTTCTCTTCTCTACTCTGGAGGCCGCTGGCAGCAGAGGACGGAGAGGTGACCGGTGAGCCTGGAAGAGAGGGGACGGCGGCTGGCGAGCGCAGTAGCGGACAGCGGAAGAGGAAGGGGGAGAGGCGACCGGCGAGCCTGGGAGGGAGGAGAGAGGCGGTGGTGGGCGGAGCGACGGCGGGAGAGGGAGGAGAGGCGGCTGGCCTCGCCAACGGGAAAGGGGAGAGAGGGGGCCAAGCAGCCCGAGCTTCACTCGTGAGCTCGTCGGTGTTGTCGGCGGCACTGACGTCCCTCCGCGCGCTCTCCCTTATCCTCGTCCTAGGCACGGTGTTGTGCGCTTGCTTCGTTCCCATCCGCCGCCTCCGTGTGCCATGACCGCTTCCACACGGACTTCGTCGTCCGCGACCACGTCTGGTGCGACACCTGTCACGCAAGTGGGAGAGGGGGAAGGCAGCCAGCCTCATCGGTGGGAGAGGGGAGAGGGGGCGCGAGCTGCCCGAGCTTCACTCGCAAGCTTGTCGGCATCGTCGGCGGCAATTGTGTCCCTCCATGCGCTCTCCCTCCTCCTCGTCCTGGGCATGAAGTTGTACACGATCGCGTCATTCCCCTCCGCTGCCTCCGCGTCCCACGATCGCCACTGTGCACGCTTTGTCGTCCGCGGCAGCATCTGGTGCGACACCTGCCTCGTCGGCTTCGAGACCCTGCCTCCACCTGTATCGCTGGTAACCACACCCCACCTCCCCTCCCTCCCTTCCTTCCTCGCGCCGAGCTGTTGACCTCGCGTGCGTGGTTGGGGGAAAAAGATGACGCTGACATGTGGGGCCCGTCGTATGCCACATCAAAAAAACCAGAGAAAAATTGGATCGATACTGCCTCGGGTCCTTTTTTTGCACAGTTTGTAATAGTTAAGGGGCAAAGATTTCTGGTATTGCAGATTGGGGACCTCAAACAGACTCGACGTAAAGTTGAGGGACGTCAGGTGAACTTATTCTGAAAAGCGAGACTCGACGTAAAGTTGAAGGACGTCAGGTGAACTTATTTTGAAAAGTTCACACGTCCCGGCCCTGTACACATTGGCTCGTCGCATGTATCGCCAGTGCGTGTATAGAACGTACTTCATACGTGTTATTTGTGCCATTGCATGCACCATTGTTGTTGCCCTTGTGTTCACCGTCCACGACCATGTCGTCATCGATCTTGCACGTCCACTGCACCGCGTCACGCTTGCCGGCTTCGCTCTATCGCTACGCCTCCATGTCGCCACAGATCCGCGATCGCCACGTGCGTTGGGCGCGCCGTCCATAGCGCTACCCCTCCGATCTTTTCGGTCACCTTCAACCACGCCCGGCCTCGTCTTACGGTCACGTTGCACCATCCTAGGTCTGATCGCGAGAAAGGTCATCACCTTCACGACATCCTCGTTGTCATCATCGATCTCATCATCATGACTAACGAACTCCCATCGATGCATGGCCCACCTCGTGTTTTCTCCTCCACATGTCTTCTCGATCCAATATTGAAACCTTTGGTTCTGATACCACTTGTTATAAAGTTAGTCGATATAGAGGAACGACAACTAACCTTCTTGATCGCGTCAGTCATTGATTATCTAAGACATGTTAGAAGACGACACAGGAACACACGATATTTGTTAATGAGGTTCAACCAAAGCCTACATCCCCAGGGCTCTGATTATGGCGCTCCTCCCCAATCAACATTGCACCTAACTGCTATGAGTCCATGGCTTCGCCGCCATCATCTTCCTATGTGTCTACGCTATATTATAGTCGTCATAATTACATTGTGTTGTCCTCCTCTCTATTTAAGAAAAAAGCCTATGACAGAGTCCGACTCTAACTCTATCCTATACCTATTCTAACTCTAAGTCCAACTCCTAGTAGGACTAGTATATTCGACACCTATTCTAACACTAACTTCTGGAATTGTGCCTTTTACAGTGACAGTCGTCTCCAATAAAAGACTATACACTATTTATTTTACCAATGGATATAGCTAAAAGAATTTGATTATATATTATCGTTGACTAACATATTCACATTAATTTAGATTGGCTGGTGAGAGATCTTTTGGGAAAGAGGCATATTTGGCCTATATTGCTGAAGGTTTAGAAGTAAGCATGCTAGATTGGAATATAGTTAAGAAGTTCCAGAGGAAGAATGGATCATTGTTCAACTCTCCTGCTGCAACTGCTGCTGCATTAGTCCACATATATGATGATAAAGCCCTCCGATACCTAGATTCTGTTGTCAATAAATTTGGTGGTGAAGGTGAGTGTATTTTTTTGTCGTGAAAGTCGTATAAGTGTGTATATTATTGCTAAATACTTAATGCTATTGTACCCTTACAGTACCGACGGTGTATCCAGTAAATATATATTCTCAGCTTTCGTTCGTGGATACTCTCATAAATATTGGAATCTCTCGGTACTTTTTTAGCGATATAAAGCACGTCCTGGACAAGATATACATGTAAGTACCAAGAATAAAGGTTTTTTATATGTTCTCCAGCAGCATGTCATCTTGACTTTATCTACTTTCAGTTTATGGTCACAAAGAGAAGAGGAAGTAATGTTGGATGTAGAAACATGCGCGATGGCATTTCGCCTTTTACGTATGAACGGATATGATGTTTCCTCAGGTACTTTCAAAGCATGAAATTTCTTGTCTTCGCAATACTCTGTTTTATTTGTCTTGGTATAACTTATTATGAGTAATCTCACACAGATGACTTGTCCCATGTTGCTGAAGCGTCTACTTTCCATAACTCACTTGAAGGATACTTAGATGATACAAAATCTTTATTAGAATTGTACAAAGCGTCAAAAGTCGGTTTATCAGAAAATGAGCCAATCCTAGAGAAAATGGGTAGCTGGTCAGGTAGTTTATTGAAAGAAAAATTGTGCTCTGACACCATGCAAAGAACACCAATCCTTGAAGAGGTGCGCGCATGAAACTTAAGATCCCCATTGCAGTTGGCCTTTAAGCTTACATTTGATTCAGTTGTTCTTTTCTCATTTCAGGTAGAATATGCTCTCAACTTTCCTTTTTATGCCACGCTGGAATCTCTAGACCACAAGTGGAACATTGAACATTTTGATGCTAGGGCTTATCAGAAGCTGAAGACAAAAAACTTGTAAGCATCTTATTTCTTGAAATAATTAGTTAAGCATGGAATCATATCGATATTTGAGATAGAAAGGGCGCATTTGGGTCTTTTTCCCACCTTGCTTAGGCAGGTGAGGATAATTTAGCTCAGCTAGGCTATAGCTTGAGTAGCCAGGCTTAGTGTTTGGTTTTACTAGGTAAATAACAAACCCATCTAAAAGTTATGCAGAGAGCATAAGGGCATGCATGATTATTTGGCTAATAAACAAATGGATAGCTTAAGAAAGGAAATCCATTCATTGACCGGAATCTAGTCATGAGAGGAATACACGGTTAAATTATTTAGTTAGAGATGATTACAGGAGGCACAACGAAGTTTAACGCAAGCAATTGCTTGCTTGCCGACAAGGGAGAGCCGATTTGGCTCTCCACAACAAGCAAGTTTTCTGCGGCGGTTATAGCCCAGACTGCCCGACAAAGCTAGCTTTTAATCTTTCTGCCACATGCCTCTCCTTGCTATGCAAGGCTAGGATTGATTTAGTTTGCCAAGGATCCAAACGTGCCCAAAAAGTTCATATACATTTTCTGAACAGGCCGTGCCATGTCAATGAAGATCTCTTAGCTTTGGCTGTTGAAGATTTCAGTTTTTGTCAATCAACTTACCAAAATGAAATCCAGCACCTTGAAAGGTATTTCACTGGTATGCTGTAGGTCTCTAGCTCGCCCACTTGTCTTCTTAACTTCCATTCTTAGACTATCTGCAAAATTTTTCTTTTGACAGTTGGGAGAAAGAAAATAAGCTGGATGAGCTCGAATTTACGCGGAAGAATCTAATAAATAGTTATCTCTCTGCTGCTGCCACCATAAGCCCTTATGAATTGTCTGATGCTCGCGTTGCGTGCGCAAAATCTATTGCCCTCACAATTGTTGCTGATGACTTTTTCGATGTTGGAAGTTCGAAAGAAGAACAAGAAAATCTCATATCCTTAGTAGAGAAGTACAATTCTTGAACTTTATTCTTTCAAAGGTAGTGTTGTTGTTTTATGCTTTACTAATGAGTTAGCCTCCCTATTTTTCTAATGGTTGTCATCATAGGTGGGATCAATATCAGAAAGTTGAGTTCTGCTCAGAGAATGTAAAGGCAGTATTTTTCGCTCTATATTCTACAGTTAACCAGTTTGGAGCAATGGCTTCTGCAGCACAAAACCGTGACGTTACGAAATATGTGGTTGAATCGGTGAGTTTCATGTATGATCCTCTAATTCTGAATTTTATATATTTTTTAAATAATGGAAATTTTTATTGAACTCAGTCAGTTATCAAAGTGATACAATTTTCGTGAGAGCGCTTTCAGGCTCTGCATAGCTAAGATGCATACCATCTGAATTTCGTATTCGAACCAAAAAAACAATAGATATATGTTGACAATGATACATTATTTTGTAGTGGTTAGATTACTTAAGGTCTATGGCAACCGATGCAGAATGGCAGCGGAGCAAACATGTGCCAACAATGGAGGAATACATGAAAAATTCAATTGTAACATTCGCAATGAGACCAATTGTACTCATAACATTGTATTTCATGGGACAAAATCTGTGGGAGGACATCGCGGAAAGTGCAGAGTACAATGAGTTGATTAGACTCATGAGCACATGTGGCCGTCTCCAGAATGATATTCAAAGCTATGAGGTATTCTTGTTCGTTTCTAACAAATTATTCATAGCTACTAGCTAGTCTTGCCATACAAATTAGGCTTATGATTGGGTAATTTCTAACGAATGATATACTGTTGCAGAGGGAATGCAAGGATGGCAAACTGAACAATGTTTCACTGCTTGTTCTTGATAGTAAGGGTTCTATGTCAGTAGAAGCGGCGAAAGAGGCAATAAACGAGTCTATATCCTTGTGTAGACGAGAGTTGCTGCGGGTGGTTGTTAGAGAAGACGGTGTTCTTCCTAAATCATGCAGGGAGATGTTATGGAACTTTTACAAGACAAGCCATGTGTTCTACTCTCGTACCGATGGATTTACCTCGTTAAAAGAAATGATGGGCGCAATGAATGCAGTAATCATTGAGCCACTGAAACTAGGTGCTACAAGTTCATCTTAATTTTGCTGAGAAATTGTGATTTCCTTGTGGTGTTTGAAAGTCCTGAAGATAAAGATAAAGACGAAGATAAAGTGTTTCACGCAAAACGAGATGACAATAACGTGTGATTAATTGAGTTTTAATTATTACAAACTTGAAAAATGGATTAATCTAACATTTTAGAGCAACTTTCATATTAAAAATTTTCGCACGAAACGTACCGTTTGGGAGTTTGAAAAGCGTGCCACGAAAGTTTATTTTTTATCTGTACTGTTTCAGAAGAAACGAACGCAGCCTCCAATCACATAATGAGGTGCAGCATCCAGGAAATATACCTACAATTCACAATATTCATAGAGATCTAAATCGAATCAGTCATGAATTAGCAAATATATGGCTCAAACTCACAAGATGTCTATTGTTTGGTTATGCCATTTTTGTAACTCTATCAAACAGATGATCCTTCAGCATCAATCTGAGGTTCATGACTAATAAAATTCCTTTTTTCCTACAGAAGAAAAACGGTACTTGCTCCCAAAACTTTGATCGGATAGGACACATCCTATTACGAATCTGAACAGAACACATCCTATTACAAATCTGGACAAGAATTTATCTAGATTCGTACAATTAGGATGTGTCCTATCCGGTCAAAGTACCTTATATTTTAGGACAGAGGTGGTAGTAATTTTATGAACCTCCAAAATGAATCATCTAATTGTTGAACATCCAACAAAACAGAAGTAGCCTAAAAAATTATCTCTGTCCCTGTTGTCATGCATTAGTGTCCAGAATTGTGTTTTCGGCCTCCTTCTAATGGAATATTCTCGTTGGGTCCCGTAGCTATCAGTACTCCTTGTCAGCATGGCGTGTGCTACATGCTCGTCATGTAACAGACTCGAATAGTATTTAATGGGTAAACACAACTTTACTAAACCAGACTCAAATAGTATTTGATGGGTAAACACAACTTTTTCTGAGCCAGACTCGAATAGTATTGGATAGGTAAACACAACTTTCCATGAACATATTTGCTAAGTGTTCGAGGTCGTGTCTTGATCGGATAGGAGGAACGACACTTGGTCCCTGCTGGAACAAGCTTCTCACGGGTAAGGGCAAAATATGTTTTCGGCCAAAACCGTGTTTATTCCAATTTGCAAGGGCCCGTCATCCTCCTATTCGGCCGAAACACGGACTAGAGATCCACTTGCAGGGCAAGGGTTAATAACTCGATTTGGACGAATACGATGTGTTTTCTTGTTGTGTTTTGTTGTATTCTCGATTTTCTTCTAGTGTTCGATCATGGTGAAAGGGAGCAAGAAAACTAGTAAGGGATCATCGAATGGTAGTTTGTGAGGTGACGAGGTCGAATACTATTTGCCTCATCGCACAAAAACTTGGAATTTTGATTTAGGCATTCAAGGCTAGACCCAGGCAACAAAGAATACGGATAGCAACTTCAAGGGTGGCTTCCAATCAAGTTTGATGTACACATTTTATAATTAGCATCCCATTTTATTTGCAATGAACACACTTAAAAAAATAGGATCAACTTCAGTCAAGGGCTCCTCCGTCCATTGTTGTGGTTTCATCCTCGCAAACGTAACCTGTCTGATGAACATCGGGTGAAACTCGATTTTTCCTATACTAATGAGTAAGGGCCAAAATCCCAAAAAAGGGTAAAAGTTCAAATCCAGTGCCATTGGGTAGGTCTTGATTTTAGAAGAATGTTGGTGAAATTTTTATCAAAATCTAATTTAAAATAAGTGAGTTATGGCCTTTTAGATATTCAATTTGAATTATTTCAAATTAATTACAAAACCATCCAGTCAGTTATTTTTTCCAATTTGAATGAATTAGTTTTCTAATTAGAAACCTTTATTTCACTGACAGGGTGGTCCCGCACCTTTTATTTAGCAAAATATTTATTTATAAAATGGAAAACACAGGGTTAAAATTGACCATCAAGTGACCTAGGGTCCACATGTCAGTGTTACATGTTTTTAAACAACAAGGTTCTAAGTACATAGTACAAACAGTGGGGCCCATTTGTTAGTGACACACATTTATAAACTTGATTTAATTATATTTTCTAACTTGGTTGGGCCCATTTGTCATATACTAATGTTAACTACTTCATTAACTTGATTATCTTCATTAGTTTTAAATTAAACTTCCCTGGTGGGGCTCGCATGTCATTCTCCCGTGTCTCTTTCTTTGGCCTTTCTCTTCTCTTCTCTTGTCGTTCTCTCCTCATTGCTCTTGCTCATGCCCATCAAACCTAGACGGGGCACGGGCGCATGCGCGACGAGGTTGGCCGATTGCGGCGATGCTGCCCTCGGTGTGGGAAGCAGGCCGCCGGGACTGGCAACAAACGGAGGAGAGAAGATCTACGTGTGGGGCTGCTTGTCCTGTTGTGACGACGGCCGAGCAAGGCGATAGTGTTGGAGAGGAAGGAGAGGCCAAAGGCGGCGGGGGCGGTGCCAGGTGCTTTCAGTGAGCTCAATGAAGATAGAAGCAGATAGGATTGGATGGAGGATGGCTGCCGGTGGCTGGTGGCCTATTGATTTGGACGTTTCTGTGTAGTTTCGAATTGGGCGCAGCCACGGGGTGAAACAGGGCCAGAGGGGCTTAACAGAAGTTTCTGCGTTGCTTCGAAAGGATTCACTGGGAGGATGCCTGATGGCAGCGAGGGGTGCAGAGCTCCACTTTCTGGCGAAATTCATAGTGTGCGCGGAGCGGCGGCCTACCCATTGCTCTATGGAGCTTCGCTTGGGTTAAGGGAAGTTTCCCCTCACATGGCATGGCTGGGGGTGGTGTGTAATGTCACAGTCAACGGCGGCTCCATGTCCGGCGTGATGGTGCGATCACGCCACCAGCAACAGGGCTTGATCGAAGGGGTCAGGATGGGGATGTCTACAGGGTCGCTAGGGGCATCGGTCGGCAAGCGGACAATGCCTGAAATCGTGCGAGGATGGCAATGCGACTCGCGCGGCTTGGCACGGGGCCAAGCAGAGCGTGTCGCCCATGGCCATTTTGGACGTCGCCGGTGGCGTGCGGCTGCAACAACACAAGAACACGGCACGGTAGGGAGAAGACAAAGACAGAGGCCAGATTCTCACCGTGCAGCAGCTGAGGAGAGGCCACACCAGGTGGCAATGGCATCAAAACGACGGGTGTAGGGGTTCCGGGTTGATGATGCTAGGGCTCGCGGTTCGTCCACGTGGGTTCACGGTGGCAACATCTCATGCTCGCTCAAACAATCGTGTCCTCCTTACTCGTGTTCTGTACAGCCAAAGTCGATGAAGGCGGTAGCATTCCAGGTAGGCGGCGGCAGCGAGGAGGTCGGCTTGCCCATGGCCCCATGGGTGGTGGCGGCATTGGGGTGAGATGGCCCGGGAGGGTGGTGGGGTTGGAAAAGGACGAGGTCGATGGGGATGATGGCATGCGTCCGGGAAGTGGATGTGGTTTGGCGGATGCTGGTGGCTGTTGTGTAAAGCCGCGGCTTCGCGGAAAAAGGAAGAAGACGGAGGGTGTGCGATGGCTTTTATGGCCTCGGTGAGGAAAGAAGAGGCCGAGCTCGAGGCGGGTTGGCTTCGAGGACAAGTAGAAGGGGCATGGTGGCACAGGAGGAGGAGGACGCATGGACGGGTTGAGGCGGCATTAACTTTCGGCATGGACGAATGCAAGGTTCTGGGATTCAACTGCATAAAATTTTTGGGCCTCACTGAAATGGACGAATTTCGAAAAAAATTTGACCGAATTTGTTACAATTTTGAACAACCCACCAGAAAACTGGGAAAAAAACCAAATGATCATAGCAGCCTTAGCGCACAAGCAGAATAACAATATTGATGCAAATTTTATAACAATCATCAGAAAACTAGGTAAAATAACCGAAGGAGATCATCCAAGCATCACCACACAAGAAGAATAACCAGAATAACAGTAGTACTAGTTTTACATCAAAGTTCATAACAAATGCAATTATGCAGTCCTAAAGCCAAGTTCATAACAGCATATGCATACTGCTAATAGAAAGTTCATAATCATAACCACATAATCGAAGTCCATAAGTCTAGTCATCACTCCATCACAGAGTCTAAAGTCTAAAATAATTACAGTCCAGCCATACATACACCGAAAAGAACTACAGCCATACACCCAAAAGCAAGGTCAGCTATCAAATGTCAACTGTCACAGGCACCATTCACTTTGATCGTGTCCAACCATGACGCGGAATCATCTACGCCCCCAAAAAAATGCTCCATACTTGATGGGCTGTACCTGAACATCATGCATAAAACATATTGAGAATACTTCTTAGTGAATCAACTAGATCAACTGGTTGGAAAATGGTATGACAGGTACAAAATATGCTCTGTTTGTCTGAAACGTGTCAAATCAAACAGAATCAGATTGGCAGTAAATTGTAGAGCACCAACCAAGACAAATTCCAATAATTTCCACTACTCCTAATCTTGAAAGGTTAAAACTGCAGCAGAAATGGATGCCATAGTTCACTCAATTAGGCCAAACAATTCACAAATAACACTACATAGGCAGAAGAACAAAAACTCATATGATGATAGAAATATTATCATTTCAGAGAGTGTTATACTTAAGCATGAAATTGCTATAATCAGCACTAGCCAAAATCATGAATGGAACGTGTAACTTACAGAAGTGACTTGCTACTCTCTCTGGTAGAGGCTTTGGATCCTCCTCTTCTTTTGCTGCAGTCGTCCAGATCTAGCTGAAGCTTCTATGTCTTGTTCAACCCTTGTTGATGTTCCCACAAGCTTATCTTGGTCAACCCTTGTTGAGGTTCCCATATGCTCATCACAATTATCATCATTATTAACATTGAGTTCATCAATACTAACATCATGATTATTACATCTTCAGCACCAGATGAGGCATCATCAAATTCATCCTCTTCATCCCCATCTTCACTTTCCTCGAATTCAATGTCCTCATCCTCCACATCCACTACTCTTGCCCTCTTTCCTTTCCTGTTACCACCAGCAGAAAAATCTCTCTCTAAGCTCTGATATAATCCATTCAAAGAAGGGCCTACTTCATCGGTGGACTTATCCAACCAGTCCCATATTGGATTTTCCTCGTCAAATACTGTAGCATCCAACATGATAGCACATGGATCAACTTTCTTTTGTTGTCCACTCTCATTCTCTTGGATACATACTTTCAAATTACATTGAATATACACAAGCTTATGTAGCTTGTCATAACCTAGTCGGTTCCTAATCTTCATATGCACCAATGATAAAGTGCTCCAGTTTCTCTCACAGCCACTGGATGACACACAATGCGAAACAATGTAAGCTAGAAACTTCTCTTCCAAATTGGAACCACCAAGCACCTGCCAAATAAGAACAGAAATCAGTAACAAATAATGTGCCATTTGATTACATTACCTGCTTAAAAGCAATATTGTTTCAAAAAAAAAAGAAACACTTGGTATGTACTCATTAGAGTGAAAACAGCTTCGAGCTTTCATATTGCTCCATAATTACAGATAAAGGTAATTTGATCAGTCAATTAATTGCACAAAGATACACTAGTTACTATATAAAGTCAACGCAAAATTCTTCCATGTTATTACACAAGATAATCTGGATATTTTTCAACAGCAAAGAGATAATTCATCTGAACTAACATGTAATTACAATGTTTTCTTAAAGTGCTTAAAGATAGAACTACAGTAGGATAGATAAGACTTACATGGAGACATAGATGACGCTCCAGCACGTGCCACATGCTGATTAAACCTCCCAATGCACTCCCGGAAATTCACTATTTCTTTAATTGCCTCAACAACATCATTCGGTGTCTCTGCCATCTTCTCTAAACCATCTGTTAGTGCCAAAGCATATTCAGGATTCTTGCTGAAGTTGTACTTAAAATGAGTTTCCGGATCAAGAACAGCAGCTACAAGTGAAAGGTGGAAAATAGAAGTTAGAAATAGAACCAGGGCAGTACATATGTAAATTCATCGATACCTACAACCATTAGTGTATTAGTTTCCATCTTGCAAACTCTCTTGGTCACCTTACTCACAAATGCTTGGAATTGATGTGACCCTTGACCAAGCTGAGCTTCCATTGGATGTATGGCTGCCATCATTCTTGTCTTGAAACCGGGGAGCCTACAATTCTTTTGTGTATCAGCATATCGCAGCAACAAATAGAGTGGCTTCCCTGCACCTACCACCCACTCAGTTCACTCGTTGTCTTCTTACTACTACTTGGTGGTAAGAAGCGGGCATGATTTCGCTTGTTCCTTCAACGGTATGCTCGTCCCTGTCTTTTCTTTTCCACGGATCAGATGGGTTGAGTCGTGAGCACTGCTGGAGAACTCATCTTTAGTCCTGGTTTACAACCTTTTTATTTCCGGGTATGCAACCAGGACTAACAATCCGGGATTAAAGATGGACATTTTTAGTTCCGATTGAAATAACCGGGACTAAAAATCCATCTTTAGTACTAAAGAAGATAGTGTCACGATACTACCATCTTTAGTACCGGTTGGTGTTACTAACCAGTACTAAAGATATATTTTTTTTAAAATGTTTTATATTGCTTGCTACATGTTTATATATCTACATATATATGTATAAATACATATATATATATTAATATATATTCATGTATATATATATATATATAAGTGATATATACATGTATATATATATGTCTTTACATATATATATTTATATATATATAAAGACATATATATATATAAGTAAATACATACACATAGGAGTAATATATATTTGTATAGCATCACATATATATAATTGCTGGTATATATTACTTATGTACAAAGGAATTTACTTATAAACATATAGAACCATTGTTAATTTCTAATGTTCTATTATATATTACAAATTAGGACAATTTATCTCGAGGAATAGGTCTTCCGTCGTCGTGGAATTCTCTCGTCGGATTAACAATCTCATCCATAACAAATCCTATGAGTTGTTCTTGAATAGCCTTGATGTAATCCTCCTAGGGGAGTTGGTCCTTCATCCATATAATCTATCGTTTTCAAAAATTGAGATATGAATATATTAAATCAATGAGAAGAGTGTAAATAATGTACGTGCAGGTGTTTACATACTTCGATATCCTTATTAGTGTTAATGGCGTGTGACATGCGGTGAATAAATTCACAAACACAGTAGCCGCACAAGTTGGTCCCCTGTTACTGTCGTAAACACTAAAGGAGAAATGAACTTATAAAATATTTCTATTATAGAATAAATGAGATTAATAATTTTGGACCATGTACGTACCGGAAAGTTCATCATCGTTGACAATTCTTCCATGAATTCCCTGCGAATGTTTGCATGAAATCTTGCCCATACCCTGCAATTGCAAACGAATTAATGACGCTTTAATCCACATAGTAGCGATAGCAGCAATCATAACAAGAGTACTAGCGGATCACATTACCTATTAAGCATATCAATGATATCGTCAAAAACATCTCTATCTTTGTGCATAGAGTCCATGACAATAATCTGGCCTCTGGTAATCTCTATGACAAAAAGGACCCAGTGGAATCTGCAGATTTCGTGAAATATCATATACATATCAATTTATAAAAATGTGAAGGAAGTTGCTACAACAATCGGTAAAAACTCACTTTGTATTGTATGGCAACAGTATGTACTCCTTGCAATGTTGCTGCACCAGAAATTTGTAAATGTTATTCTCGGTTTTCACTGGCCAACATTCTAAGGTCTTCTCATTGATTATGTACGGGTCCATGAAACCGCACTTGAAGTATCCTTCTTTACAGCATCTTTCAATCTCCATTATACGGTGAAAAAAAGACGTTAAATTTTTGATGTCACATATGATGTGCAAATGAACGAAATTAAATTAAACGACATTTACAGAACCCAACAACTCATAAGAGAGACGTCAAGGGCGTCTTGATGGTATACGTCGTGGCAATCATCCCAGTGGATCCACATATCGTATGTCCCACAGAAGAAATGTTCATTTCTAACCCTTGCCACAAACATCACCCTACCCTTAGCTAAATTCATGTACCATTCATGAAAATGGTACATTTGTGTAGAGAGCTTAGAGACCAACTCTGGCTTAACAAGTGATTTGCCGAGTACGTACTGGTGTTTTAGTTCTGAGTTCTCTATATGGGCCTTCCCCAGCAGTTGCTCCTTGCTCAGATTTGTATCGGCCATAAATTGTTGTAAACTGATGTCAAGGTCCGATGGCATCGGGTCAATCGTTTGTTTCTTTTGCGTTCTGAGTTGGGGGATAGCCTTTGCCTTTGTATTTCTTTTCCCAAAGGACTTTTGAACTCAGCGGTCATAGTCTGATAGTAAGTTCTTTTTCGTGGATTCGCTCCTTTTCTGAAAGAAGGCCTTAGTCATCGGGTCTATTGGAATCTTCTTCTCTGGAACCCATGGCTTGAAGTGATCCTCCACTTGTTTTCTCAAGATCTCGTCAATCTGCTCGTCTGTCCTATCGTACGTTCTTTTCTTGAGAGTAGCTAGTTTTGGCTCGTCAAGTCTTGGCTTCTTCGTTTATTGTGTGGACTTTGGCGGCGCAGGACGAGGTGGAAAAGACAGCTTAGTACTTGCAGCTGGTTGCGGCATTGAAGACGAGGCAGACTGTGTAGGCGGTGGAGACCGCGGTTGCGAAGGAGACGGTGCAGGCAGAGGAAACCATGGTTGCGGAGGAGACGGTGCCGGCAGAGGAGACCGCGGTTGCAACAGAGACCGAGGCTGCGGTGGTGGAGATGTAGGAACGGGCGCTGGTACTCGCCTGGGAAGCACGATGTAGCGCTTGCACCATAGCATAATGGTGTGGGCTGTCTCTCCTAGTTTCGTCTCCCCATCTCCTCTGGGGATATCCAGCTCGAGATCCTCAATGCATGGGACCACCAGCTCAACTTCGTCCTTCGAGTACCGAGGTGGAATCGGGCTACAATGGTACGTCTCGTCTTGCTCCACTTGTATGGCCATGCCCTCCGCCACCTTCACGAGAATTGAGGTTAATTAGTAATTAACATATGCACAAACTTTCGCAATATACAGGCCATATATCATAAAACTACGAGCATAACTTGATTGATATGTTCCTGAAGGGAATATGTAGGCTCACACGGTGTCCTCCCCATGATTTCATCAATGGGGTAGGGTGGTTTATCGACAGCTGGCCTGCTGCAGCGTCGATGCTCTGTTTCTCTACTTGCCCTGTAAAAGCGCAGCTGCTTCGATTGCCTGAGGGGCTCACCATGACGTGAGGAACGGACGGCGTAGGTCCACCTGTCTTGCCACCACCTCTTGCATTCATGCGTCGTGGGTTACGACCTTCAATTCCAGATCTGCCAATTTTGCATCCATAACTCTCTTGCTCTTCATGTGACTCCGGGACGTGTGGATGTCCTCTTAAAGCCCATACTTCCATGGAACCACGTCTTTTTTGCGCGTTCGTCTTGGGTGCTCCAGATTTTCCAATGCGAGCATAAGCTCATCCTTCTCTCTATCCGGATGGAATCTTCCCTCAGAAGACGCCTCTAGGGCATCGACGAGACGGTGAGCTGCTTGGCATATGTCATCGCCAAATATTAGGGAGCCATCACCGGGATTCAGTGTCCCTCCCATGAGCGTCGTACCAATGTTTTGAACGTTCAGGCCAATCAACTATGGCTGGAATGATTCCTCTTCTCGCTTGTTCATCCTCCATTTTCTGCCAATTGGGCACTACCTTCTTGTAGTCGCCCGACCCTAGCCGGTGAAAGTACTTCTTCTTGGAGACATTGGCTTTGTTCTTCGCTATTCTGGCTAGCCCTTGCTCTCCTGTCTTGTAGGCCACAAATGCATCGCAACGATCCTTTAGTTTGGGGAATGTGTCGAAGTCCAGTGTCAAATCCTTCAGGATATATCTATTGTACAAATCTTTCTTGTAGCCTTGAAATTGTTAGGCCATCTTTTTTAGCGTCCAATCCTTCACTTTGGCCTGATTTGCCTCAGGGATAGTGAAGGTCTCAAACATGGTCGTCCACAGCATGTCCTTCTCTGTATTTGGGACATATGTTTGTTCCACATCCCCTGGTAACCTTGTTTGGTGCTAGTTTTGTATGATGATGGGCATGTGAACTCTCCCGACCCAATCGCTGTGTGACACGAACTTCCTAGCTGCATCGACGGGGGCAACTGCTTCATCGTTTGGGTTCACTTCAGTTATGATGTGTCGCCCCTCCACCTTCCTCGTGACACCTCGTTATCCGCGTGCCCTCTTCGTACCAACGCTCGGTTGGCTGGCCTGTTGCTCATCTTAGTTCTCCTCCTCATTCTCTTCCTTATTCCTCTCCTCATTCCCCTCATTTAAATACTGGTTGGGGTCCTCGTTCCCCTCCTCATCCATCCAGTACTGGTTGTTGCCCTCATTGATCTTGTCCAAAAGGAACTGTTCGTCATCGTGACCTGTCATATGTTCGTAACATTAAATAGTACAAAAAATGTTATTATTATCCACATTGTCGACAAATACGAAAACTTCTAAATGTCACCTATTTTAAAAAAAATGCAACCTATATTTATATCGTTATATATATCGATATTGTCAGCAACTACGAAGAACTTCTAAAATTCACTTAAGAAATATGCAACCTACATGTATATTGTTATATATATACACATTGTCCACAACTACGAAGAACTTCTAAAATTCACTTACTTATATATATCCACATTGTCCACATGTATATTGTTATACGCATTTTATTATGATTAATTAAGTATTTGCTTTTTTTTTTGAAAAATAGATTAATATGATTTTTTAAAGTAACTTTTGTATAGGAAATTTTTGCAAAAAACGCATCATTTAGCAGTTTGAAAAACGTCCACGCAGAAAACGAGAGAAGTGAGTTGGGAACTCACTAGAAATAACACAGCCTTAAGAAATATGCAACCTACATGTATATTGTTATATATGTCCATATTGTCGACAACTACGAAAAACTTAGGTATGCATACATATCTACATTGTCAACAACCTACATGTATATTGTTATATATATCCACAGCCTTAGGTATGCATACAATTAGAATTAACATGTCAGATCTCATAAATCACATATCTTGCCTTAGCGTGTTGCTTGGCGACCTTCGAATCAAATTCAACTTGAGTGTCACCCGCGCCCAACCCTCACAACAAAACAATCGTTAGATAATTACAACATTTGGATTAAACAACTAAAACATAGCCCAAGTTGTAAATATATTTTTCAAAAATTATCTATATTTTAATCATTTATAGAAGTTTTTTAAAATTCTGAACATACTTTTAGTTCCAAACATGTACATTGGTCCTAAGTCTAAATTCAGAACATTTGTATATACATCGTTAAGTCAGAGATAGTGATTCAAGATACTAGGTGAACAAAAGACTTCGCTCTTTCATGGCTACAAACAGATAATTTCCGTAACAAATTTTGTCTTGACTCCCCATACATAGGAGTCAAGACAAAATTTGTTTTGGAAATTATCTGTTTGTGTTCAGTCACGAAAGACCAAAAGACCGAGTGCTTGTGTTCAGCCAATATCTTGAACCAGTACCTCCTTGGAATGAGTGAATGTCAAGCAAACGAGCGAATGAACAAAGCACTAGAGAACATGGTTCGTTCGTTCGCTCGTTCATTCGCTCGTTTATTCGGTCGTTCGGTCGCTTGGCTGTTCGCTCGTTCGTTCGTTCCCTCGTTCGTTAATTCGTTCGTTCCCTCGCTCGTTCGATCGTTCGCTCATGCGTTCGTTCGTTCGGTCGGTCGTTCGCTCGGTCGTTCGTTCGTTCGCTCGTTCCCTCGCTTGTTCGGTCGTGCACTCATACGTTCCCTCATATGTTCGTTCGTTCGTTCGGTCGGTCGGCCATGGCGGCGGCGGAGGAGGAGGAGCAGCAAGGTGGAGTAAGAACGGTCAGCGCGGTGCCGGAGGAGAGAGGGGTGGAGGGGGAGAGATGGTGGCCGAACCTTGAAGGTGACAAAATGACGATGGTAGTGGCGACGGTGAGGACGGCGATGACGACGATGGCGGCGGCGGGAGATCAATGACGACGATGACAACGGCAGTGGCGATGGTGAGGGCAGTGACGACGGCGGCAGCGACGATGATAACGACGGCGATGGCGGGAGTTGGAAGATGATGGAGATTGACGTGTGGCGACGAGAGATGAGATCGAAAATTGCTAAGTGTGGAGATCGGAGAAGACAATGCGTCCCATATATATGCAAACTTCTTTAGTCCCGGTTGGTGCCACCAACCAAGACTAAAGATAGCTTTAGTCCCGGTTGCAGTCAACAACCGGGATTTAGTCCCGTGTTGGTGCCACCAACACCTATCTTTAGTCCCGGTTGTTTTCACCAACAAAGACTAAAGATATCTTTAGTCCTAGTTGGTGGCACCAATCGGGATTAAAGATCATTTCCCGCTATTTCTAAAATTTTTTTGTCCTGGCTTTGGATAACAACCAAGACTAGAAACTTAAAAAAGTTAACCGTGGCTAAATTAATTTCATTAAAAATAGGTTTAAAACAGTAGTAATTAACTTTAGCCCAATGAACTGCATTAAAAAGTGCATTAAAAATATAAGAAAATCATAAAAATAATTAGAAAACATTTGAAATAGTTTATGTCAGTGTTATGGATAAGGCATACCCAATGATCTTAGATTGGCCTCGGCGGGGCCCATCATATACCAAGTCTTATACCGAATCATGCTTCATATACGAAAGGTGTTCCGGATAAGGAAGGAGATGTAGGATCGAAGAACAAAAACAAAGCCAACCAGAGGGGGGGTGAATGGTTGTAGTATCCAAAAACGAAAACTTTTAGCGGAATTAAAAGTTACCCTCAAATCGATGTAGATCGGTCTGACCGCGCTATGCCGTCGGTCTGACCGGTATTGATTCCCCGGTCTGACCGCTCCAAAATTGCCTCTACCTCCTGCCACTGTCACCGGTCTGACCACTACGTCCCCGCCGGTTTGACTGCTTCGATGCACCGGTCTGACCGCCTATGACTCGCCGGTTAGACCGCCGAACCCAAGCAAACACAAATTGAAGATCTTTCAAAGTAAATGACAACTTTATTATTTCTCTCTGTGTTTACAAAGTGCAACAACAGCACTCCTCACGAAAATCTCGACTAAACTCGAAACCCTAACTAAACTTTCAACTCAATGCTCTCCAAAGCGATACCGGAGGATCACACCCTCCCTCTCTATTTATACATGCGGTATGCAGCCTAAAGCCACGAACCAAACTCATACAAGAAGTCCTAATCCACCTAGTAAACCTTCTCGTACAAGAAACCGACTTTACATATTCCAATTGTTCCAAATTTGGACTCCTTCCAAATTCGAATCCGCATCCCATACGCATACAATATCTCCATCGTATGCCATATGAAAACTTCACCAACCTCGTGCATTAATCTTTAGCCTAAGTATCCCGCGTGATATCTGACCGTCCGGACGGTACCTTATCTCCAAGTTGACTCCCGATCTATCACTGGCAATACATCCAAGCACAAGCTATCACCAACTTGACTCATTGTTAGCACACAACAACATTACATAAGCATAATATCCATCTAGAAGCCATAAATATGCATTTACCACGGATATCCAATAAAACAATCAGAAACCGAAACCGACACAGAGTTGACCGGTCAGACCGCGGGCTGGCCGGTCTGACCGCACACATACCTCCGGTCTAACCGGCCTTACCTGCCCGGTCTGACCGGACAAAACATCAGTCCCTGTTCACCGTCTGAAAATTCAATCACCTCATAAACCACGTCGCAAATAAACTCCAAATATCAAAACCAATAACCTCAGATGCCAATTGTTCATCACAACAAAAGAATCAAACACACTTCAATTTTACAGGAGAAGCAAAGTTCAAGTTGAAAACTACAAGAACTACTCGGATCGTATTTATATTTGTCTCAAGTTCTACTTGGACAAGGGAACATCTTTGGGTATAAATACAAGACTTCCTGGGAGGAGAGGGGACACGCCCAGTCAGAATAGAGGCCAATATACACCGCTAGACACCAACGTCAGGGACAAGCCTAGACATACCCAATCTGAAGCCACAGAGTCCGACAAGAGGGATCTAACGTTATCTCTTATCTCGTCGAGTTCGTATTCGAGGAGGAAGATTACCCCGTCATTGACTACGTATGGTGATCCATGCCACCAAGTCGACGACTACTAGATAGGTTATCTCAAATATTGTACTCGTGTAATTCTAATGAATAGGAGCAACACAAGCTTCGGTCAACAGGAGTAAGGCTATTACCTTACAGATAAGGGGCTCGAACCTATATAAAAGTCCTTGTCTCCGTCTCTTTTAAATCAATCTCACGTATACACTCGTACCAATGATTCTCATACTCTACAAATACCGTAGTTGTGATATAACCCATCGACATTGGCGTGCCAGGTAGGGGTTTTTTTGTGCTAAAAGGTTTCGACGAGATGGATTTCAAGAGACGGATCGGCTTTAGGGAGATACGACCCTACCAAAATATGTACTCCGACGGATCGGGACTCTCGTCATCTCAAGCTTTGTCAAGTCATCGCCGCTAACAATTTCATCTATCAAGATCAACCAAGCTTCAAGATGCCGCCGCCGCCACGGACAATATCAATTCAATATTGTCGGTCACAAAACCTTCGTCCGTGCCGATTACTCCCAAACTGATATCCGCCGCCAAAAAATCGCACTGATTCAAATCAGTTGACCACTAAGATACGCATCGACCAAGTCACCGTATTTGTAATCCCGATTGTCACCGTCGGCTGTCCCAGATCATCGGTGCAGTGTCGCAAGTAGATCGCGCGCCTGGCCGCTCAGCCAAATTGGTCGAGTACGCAGCGTTGTCGGGGCTCCCGACAACATGCATACACTGTATCAACGATGACACGCTCGAGACAACTCGTTGAGGCACGTCAATTGACCACCGACATCTGGATATTGAACCGAGCACAAACTCAGAAGTCTGATGCCCTTCATGACCCGACACCTGTTCGGATTTACTCGTCAAATATCAACTGGCTATGTATGCTTTCATCCAAGAGGTGACCTACATACATACAGGACACTCCAACACATGTGACCTTCTATGACGAATTTCTTATGACATTACACTTCTACGAAAACAATCTTTCATGACGTTTGGAAAAACTTTTCTCTGGCGGCTACGAGGTGAAACCGCCAGCTCAAAAGATAGGGGGGTGGGGGGTCTCGGGCCGCCAGCGAAAACACATCTTCGCTGGCGGCCTCCTAAAGCTGGCCGCCAGTGAAGATGTGGTATTTTCTCTGGCGGCCATCTTAAGACCCCGCCAGAGAACATATCACATCTTCGCTGGCGGTAAGGTGACGTGGCCCGCTAGCGAAAAATCCTACATCTTCGCTGGTGGCCCACTTAAGCTGCCTCCACCCCTAAATATTTTCTATGGCGGTTCGACTCAACCGACATATGTTGACCGCCAGGGAAAATACCATCACCTATAACACCAGTCCAGCTAGCAGCCATGGCATTTGAGCACGATTTTCCCTCTCTTGTGAACAAATACATAGGGGGAAGGTTTTGATCTTCAATCTTTTGGAAGATATACTGCACCAGAGGTTACATATACTTTCTCTTACTCTATTTGTAAAGTTTTTTTTTATTTTTGTTGGTTGTTTGTTGAGATTTTGCATAGCAAAAAGTATGTGACACGGGGAAAGAAAAGTATTTTTTATTTGTTATTTATAGCTTAAAATGGGCAAACTTTGTAAGAAATATTGTGCATGATCGATGTTTCGTATATATATCTAGTTTTGATATGTTTATTTGTAGCAGATCTATATATTAGTTAACTGCAGAGAACGCTGAGAAGAAGAGAAAAAGAGCTAGTTTTTTATTTTTTTCTAGTTGTTTGTAGTTTGTAGATTTTTGGCTAGCTTTAATTATCTTGTCTAGATTATTGTGGTTATAAATATTAATTAGTATAATTTTAATGTGACATATTATCAAAAATATATAAAGTGACGAAGTTGTACATATTTTTTCGCAAATAATGCATAGATGGCGGACAAAGCATGGATGTATAGAGAGAGATACCGGTCCTCATACATTGAAGGAGTTGACATATTCATGAAAGCTGCTAAGAAGAATGCTGCATCTAAGAAGACGAAGGAAATTAGATGTCCATGCTTACATTGCAAGAATCAGAAAATTTGGATCGACCCATCTATAATCGAGCAACACTTGGTGATGCATGGATTTGTTGCACGCTACACAAATTGGTCACATCATGGAGAGATCCCAAGCAAACAAGTTCCCAACCGGGCGATAGTACAGGATGAAGTGTTCAACTGGGACGAGGATTTGATGGTAGTAGCAGAAGAAGGAGAAGAGGAAGTAGAGCCCATTAATGTTGATGATGATGTTGGTGGCGATGATGGTCAACACAGTATAGTTGATGATGTCGATGATGGTAATGTTTGCGTAGATGATGGTAATTTTGATTTTGAAGAGATGTTGCGTCATGCTAAACCTGAGGTTGTAGTTGGGTCCGCTCGTGGGTTGGAGAGCTTCGAATCATTACAAAAGGCAACAAAGGTTCTTTTGTACGATGAGGCAAATGGTTGCATGAAGGATTTCACATTGTTGCGGACGGTGCTTGAACTTATGAGATTGAAGGCCAGAAATGGTTGGTCGGACAGTAGTTTCAACGATTTGTTGGTTCTGTTGAAGAAACTATTTCCGCAACCCAACTCCCTGCCAACCAGCACCTATGAAGCGAAGAAGCTTATTTGCCCTTTATCTCTGGGTGTGCGAAAGATATACGCGTGTGTTAACCATTGCGTACTGTTCCGTAAAGAGTACGAGGATTTGGACAGATGCCCAACGTGCAACACTAGTCGATACAAAACAAGCCGTAGCCAGTCCGAGGGTCAGGATGTTACCCATGACGAGGTAGAAGACAACAACAAGAAGAAGATCCCCCAGTTGGTCATGTGGTACCTTCCGGTGAAAAATCGATTGAAGCGTTTGTTCTCGAACCCGAGGGATGCCGAACTGATGCGCTGGCATTATGAAAAGCGAAAAAAGGATGGGATGATTCGACATCCGGCAGATGCTCGACAGTGGAAGGAATTTGACAGAAAGTACCATGAGTTTGCAGAGGACCCAAGAAATGTAAGGTTTGCATTGAGCACCGATGGAATGAATCCATTTGGTGACTTGAGCAGCTCACACAGCACGTGGCCAGTACTCCTAACCATGTACAACCTCCCTATGTGGCTGTGTCAGAAAAGAAAGTATATTTTGTTGACCATCCTTGTACAGGGACCACGACAACCTGGCAATGATATGGATGTGTTTCTAGAGCCTTTGCTGGAGGATATGGCTGATCTGTGGAATCACGGGGTCCGGGTTTGGGATGAATTCATGCAGAATTACTTCACGCTTAATGCAATTATCTTTGTCACCATCAACGACTTGCCCGCACTGTTTTCCCTATCAGGACAGCTCAAGGGGAAGACAAGCTGCGTTATTTGTGTTGATGGTACAGTGTACAGGTATCTTCAGGGATCGAAGAAGCTAGTGTACATGCGGCACCGACGTTACTTAAGAAAGAATCACCCGTACCGCTCCAAAGCAGAATATTTCGACAACACTATTGAGGATGGTGATCCACCAGAACCATGGAAGGGTGATAAAGTGTTCACAATAACGAAAAAGCTCAAGGTTGTTTTTGGGAAGGCCAAAAAGAAGAAAACCAACAAGCGGAAGAGCAATGAGGCCAAAGAGCCAGTAAGCGCTAGCGGGCCATTCAAGAAGCACTCCATTTTCTTTAAATACCTTCCGTACTGGCAAGATTTAGAGATACGTCATTCTATCGATGTCTTGCACCTAGAGAAAAATGTCTTCGATAGCACCATGGGTATTTTACTAGACATACCTAGCAAGACAAAGGATGGGCTGAAGTCCCGTAAGGACCTCGTGAATATGCAGATAAGGAAAGAGTTTCACCCTGTAGATGAGGGTAACGAAAAAGTGTATCTTCCGCCGGCCTGCTACACCTTGACAAATGAGGAGAAAAAGGCAATGTGCAAATGCCTACGTGGGGTGAGAGTGCCTACTGGTTTCTCCTCAAACATTAAGCGACTGGTATCGATGAAGGATTTGTCATTTTCAGGCTACAATTCCCATGATTGCCATGTAATGCTCACAGTATCCCTTGCTATCGCCATCAGAGCAATCGAACCATTACACGTTAAGGTGGTCATCACAAAGCTGTGTTACTTCTTCAATGCAATCTCACAGAGAGTAATTGATCTTGACGAGTTAGGTCCTTTCCGCACTTTCGCTATAGAGACCGTGTGCGAGTTTAAGATGTGTTTCGCGCCGTCATTTTTCAATATGATGGAACACCTCATAGTTCATATTGTGCCTCAGATTATTGCACTTGGTCCTCTGTACCTGCATCAGATGTGGCCAGTCGAACGGTACATGTCCATTCTAAAAGGCTGCGTACGGAACCATGCCCACCCAGAGGGATCGATGATAGCAGGATATACTACCGAGGAAGTCGTTGAGTGTTGCATTGATTACCTAAAAGAGGGGAAAGCAATTGGTTTACCGGTACCTCGACATGAAGGTAGATTATCTGGAAGAGGGACAAAAGGGCAGAAAAGAATCCACGACGATGATTACAAGAAACTGAAAGAAGCTCATTTCACTGTGCTGCAACAGCTCGCGATAGTGGAGCCGTACATAGATCAGCACCTTAAGGAATTACAAGCAATGAATACAGAGCGTTCTGATGCATGGATCATGAAGTGACACAAGGCTACCTTTACTGAATGGTTCAAGAACCTCGGCCTACCAGATGGCGATACTACGGAGGAAAAAACTATTAAGAGGTTGGTGACGGGCCATCAAGTGTTTACACCTCATGGCAAGCATATGATCTGAATGGGTATACATTTTATACCAAAGCGAAAGACCAAAGGAGTGCATGCCAAAACAGTGGCCTTTGAGTAGAGGCAATCGACACAACTGGACAAAAGAGCACATACTATGGATTCATAGAAGAAATCTGTGAACTGGACTATGGATCCAACATGCAGATTCCACTGTTTCGGTGCCAATGGGTAAAACACCCATCTGGCGTGGTTGTCGACATTTTTGGGCTGACAATCGTCGACCACGTCAACGTAGGGCACAAGAATGACCCATGGGTACTTGCCGATCGGGCCGCTCAGGTTTTCTATGTGACTGATCCATCTCAGTTGAAGAAAGATATAGTTGTCTCGGGAAAACAAAAGATTTTGGGAGTTGATGATGTCCAAGATGTTGAGGCATATAATCAGTACGAGAACATGACACTCTTCACGGACTTTACAAACAACATTAAGGTCGCGGAAGCAATGATTGGTGATTCCCCGACGCCATACATGAGGAATATGGGAGTAGGGAAGAATGTCAAAGGTTAATCTACATATGTAATTATGGTGACTTAAGATGGATAATGAATTTTTGTACGGATGATTACTGACTCTTTTTGTAATTAGTTATGTGGATATTTTTACATTTAGTTGTGGAAAGAAATAAATATTGAAATGGGCCAACAGTTTTTCCTGCCGGTCGAGGACACTTCCGGCTGCCAGCGAAAAAGGTTTTCGCTAGCAGCCAGGTAAGCCGGCCGCCAGCGAAAATGGGTTTCGCTAGCGGGCCGCCTAATCCGGCTGCCCGCGAAAAAGGTTTTCGCTAGCGGCCAGGTAAGCCGGCCGCCAGTGAAAATGGGTTTCGCTAGCGGGCTGTCACACCCCGAAGTTCTCCCAAATCGTAAAAATCGAATTTAATAATTTATCTAAGAAATTGTTTAATTAATCTGGAGAAAAATCCAATTAATTAATGCATTAAAGAAGTGGAAATGACAAAGTGAAATTTTTCTTGAGTTCCCCATGTCAAAATACATTAACAGGATTTTTAGCGGAATTTTCAGAGCCCTAGAAATAATTTTAAATCAATTAAAATCAAATTCAGAATTTAATTAATCCCAGGAAATTTTCCTTTCTTTTTCTTTTTCTTTTTCCTCTTCTTCCTTTCGGGCCGTCGGCCCAGTCCAGCCCAGCCGCGCCGCGCGCGCCTCCTTTTCCCTCGCGGGCCGGCCGTAGGCCGTGGCCCGCGAGCGTCGCGCTCGCCCGCCGAAGTCCATTCTCCCTCCCCCTCCTCTCCAGGGCCACCGACAGGTGGCGTCGGTGCCCGCCCATCTTCCCCGCGGCCGGCCGCCCGTTGCCCCTGCGCGCCCGCACCGCCCGCCTTCCCCGCGCGCCCCGCGCCGCAACCGCCGCTCGCACCCCTCCCGCGTCGCCCGCACGCCACGCGCCCCCGCTTCCCCACTCCGCATCCCCTCTCCCGCGCCGTAGAGGGCGAGATTCACGGCCGAATCTCGCACCCTCTCTCCTCTCCCGCACCGATCTCACACCCTCTCTCCTCTCCCGCACCGAACTCCGGCGAGAAATCCGGAGCCCACGCGCGCGCCTTAGCCCCGGATCCCCTTTAAATACCCTTCGCCGCGCTTCCCTCTCCTTTTTTCCCCAATCACCGCCGCCTCTCGCCAACCCTAGCGCCGCCGCCGCCGTCGTCGTTTTTCCCTCCGGTGAGCCGCCGCTTCCCTCTCTCTTTTTTTTTCTCTCCGCTTGGCCGCCGCCGTGCGCGTCCTCGCTCCGCCGCCGCCGCTCGGCCGTCGCCGTGCGCACCCTCGTTCGCCCGCCGCCGCTCCCACGCAACCGCTCGCCGCCTTCGGCTGCTGGCTCCAGCTGCGCCGCCGCCGCGCGCCATGGGTGGCCGGCCGAGCTCGGGCCGTGCAGCCCCAGCGCCCGCGCGCGTAGGCCGTTGGACCGGCCACTCGGGCCGATCCCGGCCGTTCGCCTCCCGTCCCGCGTGGCCGCCGCGTCGGCGCCACGCGTACGCCACGTGGTGCGCCGCGGCGCCGTGGTCCCGTGGACCGAGTCCACGGTGGACTGACCGCCACCGCCGCTGACGTCAGTGATGACGTCAGCCCTAGCCGCTGACGTCAGCCCTGGGATTAATTGCGCAATAAATTAATTAAGGTTTTTCTTTCTATAGTAAAAACACAGATAACTTTAAAAATTTATAACTAATTCATCCGAGCTCCATTTAAGTCCATTCAAATTTCAATAAATTCATAAAAATGCAGAGAATCCATTAAAAATGGTTTTGTGCTTTGTTTCAGTAAACTTATAGCATGTATTGTTGTTTGCTTTGTTTGTCGTGTAGATTCCGGCAATTCCGACGCTCCCGTTTATTTCGAGATCGTCGCAGAAGTTGCTTCAGCTCAAGAGCAAGGCAAGTCATGCTTCGCATTGATCATATTGTGCCCAAATTTACAAATACCTTATTTTTCTGTAAATGATGCATTATTTCGTAATGTCATTTTATGTGGGTTATTACCTATTGTACTCAGCCAATTATATTGATTATCATGTACCTTTGATAGCTGGGGTAATTAATTAATTATTCGCTAGTTTAGGAATGCTTAGCCATGCTTAGCTAACTTAGCTCATTAAAAGGGATCACCTCAAATAATTAATTAATGTAGTCCCTATGGTGACACTTTGGTTAGGAGCCACCATGGTAATAATAATTAATTAAAATATGCTAATGGTGGGCTGTGGGTGCATGGTTTTGATGGAAGCACCCATGGCAATTAAGGACCGGTTCGCGGGAAACCCTGGAAGAAAAACTGTGCGTACCACAAGCCAGCGTGGGCAACGGCTGGACTTGTAGTGTAGCTTTCCTCTAGCTGACGTACACTGGCTAGGGTGAGCGTGATGGAGTGCGGATGGACCCTGCGACGGTCTATGTGCCTACCAGATTCACCAAGGCATGAGGGGAGGCTGCCCACTGCCTTTTGAGGGGTGGGGGCGAAACCTGAGGTGGTACGATTGGTTAGAGGGGGTTATGCGAAGGGTCCTATCACAGTCCCTTTTCGGGGTACCGTGGTGGTATACCGGTACGCGGAAACGTGTCGTGGGGCTGTGTCTTGTGGGTACAGATGTACACCTCTGATCAGAGTAGAACTATTCGAAAAGCCGTGCCCGCGGTTATGGGCGATCAACTAGATTCATCGTGATTAGTCCCATCTTCTTAATAATTGGATTTATTGAAACTGGTTTAGTTCAGGTGGTTGGTTTGGCCCTGTCGCAACGTGGGGTAGCGTTGGATAGTGATGGTTAATATTGATCAATTTATTCAATGTTTTTCTACTGCTTTCAACTACTATTTTAAAATGCTTACTTTATGCAAATAAACCCTTGCCTACCTTTGGAATACCCTGCATCATACCTTCCTTCCCGGTATGACTTGTTGAGTATAGTGGGTAGTACTCAGCCTTGCTTAATTTTTCCCCACACCAGAAGAGAAGTATGCGTCCGATGGAGGCTTCTCAGAGGAGTAGGCTTCGTCCGCCGTCGAGGATGCTTGTGGAGTGGTGCCAGCCCGCTGCAAGAGTCCTGCTCTTAGTTTAGTTTGTTTTCGTCTTTCTGCTGTATTTTCGTAAGACTTTTACTGTGTTTATAAGACGTGGATCTGTATGTCAACATTGTCATCTGTGTACCCTGGCTGGTCCTGGACAGGGATTTTAATACACATTCTGCTTGGAATTCGGGTTAGCGAATTTCTGGGCATGACACGAGCCGCCTAATCCAGCCGCCAACGAAAAAGATTTTCGCTAGCGGCCAGGTAAGCCGGCTGCCAGAGAAAATGGGTTTCGCTAGCGGGCCGCCTAATCCGACCGCCAGCGAAAAAGGTTTTCGCTAGTGGCGAGGTAAGCCGGCCGCCAGCGAAAATGGTTTTTGCTATATGTATGGGCGCGTGGGAGTCTCAATTTTTCCTAAATCCCGAAGGTGCGAAAACCCTAGAGCCGCCACCAGGCTGCCGAAATTTTCAGCCGCCGCCACCAGGAAAAACCTAGCGCCGCCGCCTCCTTTTTGCGCCAAGAGGCAGGAGCTCTCTAGCCGCCCCTCACCGCCGCCGCCTCCTCCTCACCGCCGCCCGGACACCTCCTCACTGCCGTCGTCGGCCGCCTCCTCACCGCCCCCGCCGCCTCCTCACTACCACCGCCGGCCGCGTCCTCACCGCCACTGCCAGCCTCCTCAGTTCCCCCGGCAGCCTCCTAACTGCCGCCGCCGCTTGCCGCCTCCTCACCGCCGCCGGCCACGTCCTCACCGCCACCGCTGGCCGCGTCCTCACCGCCGATGGCCGCCTCCTCACCGCCACCAGCCGCGTCCTCACCGCCACCGATGGCCGCCTCCTCACCGCCACCGATGGCCGCCTCCTCACCGCCGATGGCCACCTCCTCACAGCTGCTGCTAGCCTCATCACCGTCGATGGCCGCCTCCTCACAGCCGCCGGCGGCCGCCTCCTCACAGTTGCCGCCAGCCTCCTCACCGCCACCGGCAGCCTCCTCACCGTCGCCGCCTCCTCTTCTTCCTCTGCTCGCCACCTCATCCAGGTACCCCTGTCGCCGCCTCCTCTTTTTTCGATGAATGGAATGGATGAATGAATGATGAAAGAATGATGGATGAATGAATAAATGATGAAAGAAAATTTTGGATGAATGGATGGATTGATTGTATGTATGTATAGATGAATGGATGAATGGATGGATTGATTTATTGTATGTATAGATGTATAGATGTATAGATGAATGGATGAATGGATGGATGAATCGATGAATGGATGGATTGATTGTATGTATGTATAGTTTGTTATTTTGATTGGATTGAATGGATGGACCTTTTTTTTTCTGTATTTTGCATTACTAAACAGTATGTAAAATCTGATCATTTCTAATCTAGAATTCTACATAGCTTGACATGCTGCTCATTGATGAATAGAACTTTGCAGTTCATGTAATTACAATGTAATATAATTTACTTGTTCGTAGTGTAGATACAATGGTGTTAATAGATGATATTACTTGTTCGTAGTGTAATTCTCTAATTTATTAACAGAATTTATTACTCAATTTTCTATTTATCTTGGAATTAGTATGTATCTAGAATTATCTCTAGAATTAAATTTTTTTATAACAGAGAGAGTATGGAATAGAAGCAAATACCATCTAATGAAGTCATTTAATTCCCCCCTCACTTATAGTAGTGATTTATTTTCCTTTTTAACTCTTTTAAGAAAGATGTAACGATTCCATTCCGCATCTAATATAAACTCACCTTAAAAGGATATCAATGGAAAAATCGACCGAAGCGCAACCCTCGGGTGCCAAGGGCAAGCAAACTCCACCGATGGTCGAGGAGGATATTTGCACACAAGTAGTCGCGGAGGAATCATCGCCGTCATGATCCGGTGAGGAAGGGAGTGGATCGTATCACTCGCCGAGTGACCCCCATCCTTCTCCTGCAAGGAAGAAAAAGGGTGGGAGCGACAATGAAGAAGTCGACTCCGACTACATCCCCCGCGAACTGGTGGTACGTAACATATTATATATGATTAGTTCCGATCGTATTAAGTATATATATGGATTATAACCGATGTCACGTGAAATGCAAATATAGAAAAATGCTCCAAGCCGATCTAAAAGGAAAGCCCAAGCCGCACCCGAAGCGGAAGCCGAAGCTGGAGCTGTCGTGCGCGTCTCATCTTCAAGTAAACCCAAAAAAAGAAGGGGCGAGCGAGGGAAGAACATGTTGTTGAAAGAAGTCAGCGTGTTGACGCGGATCAATGAGAAAGGGGAACCCCTATCACCCGAAGATTCATGTTCCAAGTATAGCAACCAATGCGGGGCGATAGTTAGGGATATCGTGGAGATCACATGGAAGGATTGGAAGAAAGTTCCTAACACTAGAAAGAACAGCTGTTGGACGTTGCTGCAAAGCAAGTTTTAGTATCCGCAAGGGACAGACGACGATGCAGCGAAGGTCTATGCACTCAAGACCATGGGCAAGTTGTGGCGGAACTGGAAAACAGACCTTAACAAGAAATATGTTCAGAAGGGACGCACGCCGTTTACGGAGTACGGAAAGATAACACCAGCCCAGTGGGATGAGTTCGTTGCCCTGAAGACATCGGCGGAGGAAAAGGAGAAGAGCCAGAGGATGTCTGAACTAGCAAGAAGGAATGAATATCCTCATCGTTTGGGATCGACCGGTTACTGTCCAGCGGTTAAGAAATGGACAAATCACAACTCACGAACCAGGAACTGGGTGCGTGAAAGAACACCGGCCTTCACCCCGGAGGGGGATGTAGTCTTCAAGGATCCAAAGCTCCAGGAGGTAGCTGTCAAGATGAAGAACATCGTCACATAGCAAGAGGTCGGGATGTTCGTGCCAGATAGAGATCGGGACGAGCTGACCTATGCATTGGGCAACCCGGAGCACTCTGGCTGTGTCCGGGGAGTATCCTCAAAGACTAGCTAGAAGGATGGATTCAAAGAGGATGCTCATACCTACAAGAAGCGTGATCGCTATAAGGAGGAGATAGAATCCCAGGCTAGGGCAGCAGCTCGTGAGGAATGCCATAGATATTGGAGCCAGAATATGATGCACGGTGGTGCCGTTTCACAGCCTGATCCGAGCTATCCGATGGACGATGTAACGAAGGATACTCCTTGCAAGCTCTTGATTCCGGTCGGCAAGGCAGGAAAGAAAATACAGGTTGCAACTGGGAGGTTCATACCGGGCCGCAGATTCCATTGCCAAGACATTCCGGATGACTATGCCAAGGTAGAGGTCCGGACGGTCAATGAGGCTCACCGGATGCACGAGATCGACATTCCAACACCCGAGGGGATTGTGTACCTTGGAGATGCCGTTGACCAGTTTGTACTGTGGCACAAGAATGATATTCAACTAGGGTCAACGGATGGAACGGATCATCCACCAAGGATACCTGTGTCACCGTCTCGTCCACCAAGGGACGAAGAACCGAGGGATCCTCCAGTTTCATCACCTCCACAATCAGATCATCTAGTTGCATCACCTCCAAGATCAGAGCCTACTGTTGCGTCACCTTCAATTGAAAAGGAGACAGAAGTACAATCAGGGCTTGAAAAGGACCAATCAGAAGTACAAGTTCAGGAAGTGCCTCCGGCACAGCAATCAGAGCGTGCACAATCAAGGCCTAAGTGGACAATGCCCGATGAACTAGACCCATCGCAACCACAGCCATCGCAACCGGAGGAACCTAAGGGTGCCAATGTGCCAGTGATGGTAAGGACACACAAGCACAAAGGAAAAAGTGAATCGAAGAAAAGATATATGATAACGGCATTCCGAGGAAGGGACAAAGATATCAAAGATGCCGATTTTGATGACAGAAAGTTAACAGGCCTCAAGCAAACCATGGAAGATTATCTCAATTATATTAACTGCCCGGATGTGCCGCATGAGTTTCAGAATGGCCAACCATTCATCCATGCCTGGCAACTAACAGAAGGACCGTGGCAACTAAGGAGGTGGCATGAATGGTACATCAGGGCAAGCACCATAAAAGGCCTTTCATCGTTCACAGTTGCTGTGCAGGAGAACATCTTCCGGAGCGGGCCATGCCTATTCCAAGTCCATTTCTCCGATATGCATGCCCTCTACCGTCGAAAGAGGCTCGACACCAATTTGGTCGGCATCTGGTGTCTGTAAGTGCATGACTGGAACGTGTCAATAAATCATTGTATCTATGTGCGTACCTAATTTGACCTTACATTTTTTGAAGGATGAATTACGTGGAAGCCGAAGCGATGCGAAAGCCTGTCGGCTACCTAAACCCGTGCCAGATAAGCAAGCCGAACCACACCTACCTGCTAGACGAGAACAAGCTACCGGCACATGTTCAGGCGATGACGTGGCAAGAGAGGGACGCATATATAGAACAAAGGCATCAGGAAAAGATTCTCGATGTTGCTACTTATGTAGCTATAGCACTTGAATCTACGCAGGACAAGGAATGCGTTTACGCGCCATACGCCTGAGTAAGTTTTCATATCAACTACGAGTATATACATATAATCACGGCTGGACTAACCATTTCTTTTGTAGCGACCATTAGATAGTATTTCTTCTCTATACAAAGTACAATGAAGTCATCGTCTTGGATTCTCTTGATAAAGACAGCAATACATATCAAGAAATGCTCAGAATTATCGATCTGTAAGTTATATGCATGGACGTTTCTTATTCTTATATATTCTCATGACATGTTGTTATCTTCGACGAATTTAAATTAATTATCTCTGCAAACAGTGCATATAAAAGGTATTACTAGCAAGGCGGACAACGAAAAAACTCCAGACAACGCATACTCATCCGCAATAAGTGGCTGGTAAGTAAATTTGGATGCCAAACAATACTACTTAATTTTTATAAATGCATGTGTTTTTCTATTTAATTAACTAATATACTTTATAATTGATGTTGAAAGTGTCATAAGCAACCGGTGGGAACCGTACTATGCGGATATTACACCTGCGAATACCTTAGGGTCAATGGGAGATATTGAGCGAATTACGACGATGTAAGTACAAACCGTCAATACTCTTGTTAAGTTAATCGCTAACTTGCATTACTGTGAATAATTTCATAATTTGTCATGATCTCGATGCAGCTTCCAAAAATTCCCAAGTCTGAAAGGGAGCTCGATGATAAATCCATTGAGAACATACAACGGGACATGTACTACTTCATCCACCATGACGGCGCACATCAGCTTGGGAGGTTTTTCGACCACGATGGAGTTTTGGCCCTGCTGGAGAACGAATGTCTGTCTAACTGGAGCAGGAGTATAATATAGATAGGTTTCACGTGTATGTATATCGGTCGGGTTGTAAGACATTTAACTACTTGTATATGTGGTGTCGGTCCAATTCTATCTATATAGGTGCTTAGAAATTGTATATATATATATATATGTATATATTAATCTTCATATATTATTTCCGCGTGCATGTATATTAATCATCAATGGCGGCTGCACGAAAGAGAACATACTTTATCGATAGCTCGATTAGTTATATCATCCATGTGTGACTCTAAAATACATGAACAAAGGTAAGAAAAAAATAATATATAATATTGTTTCAATTTTTTTTATAAATATTGCATCTTCGCAGGCGGGCCACGTGTCAAAAATAGGACGATGTCCTATTTTTACTGGCGGGCCATGTGTCTTTTCCCAGAAACTGATGGGCTTTTTTTCTAGCGGGCCACGTGTCCTAAAAAGAGTGTAAGCCGCCAGAGAAGAATATTTTCGCTGGTGGCTGTCTTAAGCCAGCGGCCAGCGAAGATATGGCTTCGCTGGCGGCTGACGTAAATTGGCCGCCAGAGAAAATAGTTCTTCTCTGGCGGCCGACATAAAGCGACCGCTAGCGAAGATATTTCTTTACTGGTGGTCTATAACCGCTAGCGAAGATCTTGATCTTCACTGGCTTTTGCTTTGTGGCGGCCCCAATTGCCGCCAGCGAAGACCCAAAATGACCGCCACGAAAAATTGTTTCCGTAATAGTGTTAGAGCTATTCGTCATTATACCATTTCGTTTTATGACGTTCTGTAGGAGATAGTGTAGCCTAGTGACGAAAAGAAGGACAAATCGTCGTAAACTAGTACATAGGTGCATCATGACGAAAGTTATTTTGTCATAGGAGGTCAACCGACAAAACGTCATAAGTTCCTCAAAATGGTGGTTCATCATAAGTGTATTTTTTTAAAAAAAATTGAAAGCAAGTGTTTAAACTGTATTGAATTTGTATGCATTTCAAAAATGCTTAATTTTTTAGAATTTACAATAATGTGGAAATCATTTAAACTAATGAAATAAACAAGGGAATAATTTTTCTTAAGAAATCATGGTGTGAGATAATTTTATGAAATTCTCCATTAACTAAAATACTCTTTGGAATTTTCGTGAAATTTTCAGAGCTACATTGCTAATTTCAATAGTGTAATAATAATTTCAGCAATTATTTAAAACATAAAAGGAAAGAAAATCCCTCAATCAGTATTGGGCTGATTTCAGTCCATTCGAGGAGGAGGGTGTTGAAAAGTGGCTAAAATCAGCCCACCTATTGGGCTCTAGTCTTGGGCGATTTTAGCGCATTTTTTATTTACCCCTCGACCAGCAGATAAGTGAAGGAAATGGGCCGAAATCAGCCCAACAGTGATGGAGGTATTTTATTTGTTTTTCACTTAAACTAATTCCTAAAATGATGTTTATGATATAAAAATTAAATCTTGAGATTCAACAATTTGAAGAAAATTTGAGGGAGTGTTTTAATATATGGAAAATTTAAGAAAAATAAATCTATCCATGATTTATTAAGGGAATTTTGCTTTTTATTCTAAGGTCATTCTAGTTTTAATAGTTTCTTATTTTAAATAATATCCAAATTTTATAAAAAAAGTAAATTTTAGTTATGTCACCAACCTTTAGTTTAATTAAGGCCCTCAAAATGTTTCATATACAAAATGAAAATGACATAATCCACGTCTTCATTTGTGAGTATCCTTCTAATCAACCTCGTACTCATTACTATTGGTTTGGTTAAGAGTTCACTTAAGCATTTTTAGTATAACCTTGTTGATTTCATATGTTTATTTGCGCTAAAAGTTTAATTATCAATTTGTAGCCAATAATATATTTCTTAATTTAAGTATATCTCTACGTTTTTGTTGGGATCACTTTAAATTTGAACTAAATAATATTCATAAATTTTCAATTACTCAGGAATGCAATGTTTCCATTTTGAACTTCACACGCACATATGGAAAGTTTTTCATCCACATTTCATGCATGCATAGAAACATAATAATTCAATGTATTTTTTATCCATAAGTACAGTGAAATGTATGGAATTCATTCACTTCCCGCTAATGAATTCTAAACGGGTATATACCCATTAAGCTAATATACCCCGAATGATTAATCTGGTCATCAGGGATCCTACGGCTCAAAACCATGGAGCGCATACTCCATATACCCCAAATGATCAATCCGGTCATCAACTTTATTTCATAATTTATTATTATATACCTAACTAATTATTTACTTAGATAGTACATACATAGAATCAAAATCTAAAAAAAGATATTCAAATCTAGTTCAAACTTGTTTGAACTTGTTAGTAAACAAGTTAATATTGATACCTAAATTTTCTTTAAATTTTTCATACTCATTTAACTTAGATAATATACTCAATTCGAATCTTGTAACCCGGGCACCGTGGTGCCCCAATTAAATATATGTGTCTGTGTATGTGTCTGTGTCTGTCTGTGTGTGTGTCTGTGCACGCGCACGCGCGTGTGACCATTCAGGATTTGAAAAGCTTCAATCATTTGAATCAAATGGCCACATAGAAAAAAATTCTATAGGATTTGAATCGTATGAAATTCCTACATAAATCATAGATTCAAAGTGGCCCTTACTTGATTACTAATTATTTTTGGATATTATTTGTATTTTTACTTCACAAAAAAAAGGGAGATTCGGGGCTTCGGCGCCAAACTTTCGGCAAGGTGGGAGCCAATTCGCGCCCAGCCAAAATAAGTTTTTAACGCGAAATGACCATTTTATCTAAGTAGTTTCGTAATTGTACTACATACACCAAGGTTATTGTAGTAAAATCACATCTGTATTGCTTCATATCCACTCACCCAAACCCTAGCCGATCCCTAAATTAGAGGAATTCGCCGCCGCCGTCGCAAATCCATCCACGGCCCGTGCCGTCGCCGCCGCCACCGCCAAGTCCACACTGCCCGTCCACTCCGCCGTGCAGACATGTCGACGACACCCGTCCCATCCGTCGTTGCGAAGTTCAGCTGGCCGTCCTCTCCGCCGCATGGAGGGGTCCGCACCGTTCGTCTTCTCTGCCACCGCAGATGGGTGCCCAATGATCGTCCCCTCTGCCGCCATGGTACCTCCATCGTCCCCTCCTGCACCAAGTGACCTCCGTCGTCCCCTCCACCGTCGCACCCTTGGCTAAGAGTTGGATTTGTTTTGCATCTGAAGTTTACTCTCTTTGTGTTGACAATGCAATACAGACTCACTACAGTCTTAAAGAACTATAAGCAGGAGCAGTTCCAAGGGATTCTCCGATGTCCATTGTTTCAAGAACTAATGATGGGATTCTCCGATGTCTATTGTTTCAAGAACTAATGATGGTAGCTGAAAAAAAAGGTAATTACCACTATTAGAAGTTAGAACTGAAAACTTAAAGTTCCATTCAGTTTCCAGCAAGATTGAAACCCCTGTAGAGATGGTATAGATCGGATAGGCTTTTTGCTTGGTATTCTGAAGACTTATCTTTTTTAGATGTAATCTGTGGCGCTTTTATCTGCTATATCTTTTGAACTTGAGCGCACCAAGACGCACTCTCTTTACTGTCTTTTGTAATCCTGTGACATTTCTTTAATGGAAATGGAGGGCATGCCCTTTGCTCAAAAAAAAAATTCTGATGACTATTTCTTGGGAACATATGCTGTGAAACATACCAAGGTCCAACCAAACTAAAAAAAATCATAGAAAATTCTGACAAATATCTGAATGTATTTAGTAAGAAGTTAAAATGATTGGATGAGTGGTGTTCAAACAAAGTCAAAGTTTGATTGCAGTATAGCTCTGATCTGCAATAGGTTCTAGTTAACCATTAAGGTACTAAATTCTGAATAGATGTTCTACCTAAAGACTATTGAACCGATATCCATTTAATTTTGTTGCCTTATGTATTTCATGTTGTTGCAGCTGAGGAGCAGATAGAAGTGGAGTAAACATTGTGATGATATTATCAGCTACCATTAGATTACTTCAAGGTTCTATCACTAGCTACTCTTACATTGGTTTAATTATATATACTCCCATAGATGTAGAGTTAATAACTACATACCTGGAACATCATTTGTTGAATTCCCTACCAGAGGAAAAAATTCTTTTATGCAGAGGGACTGTAGGATACAATATCCAGAGTACTCTCTCTGTTCTAAAATAAATCAACCTCGTACTAGTAAAATGTAGCTACATGGGCCTTGACTTAGTTTCAGTTAGGAAGTTTCTTTATTTTCTCAGGCAATATAACACTACCTCCCAATAGATGAGAACTTTAGAGGTCCCTTGTTTTCCTAGAGAATAATGCAAGTCAAGTGTGCTGAAACAAAATAGCTTGATAAGTTGACTGAACCAAACATTATTTTGTCTGGTATTTCTTGTGTCATGTCTGGTAGATTTAGTTAGCCGTAGCTTGAGATTCTAAGGAAATATAGCCATACCTTCCAGTCCATAATTTTTCTAGAGAGCAATGTCAGACCAATCCACATTAAAATTCATGTTAATGTACTGCTATAATGCTACTATGAAATTTATAAAGAATGTTGTGCTTCATGTTGAAGATACTGCTTGAATATTTTGTATTCATCTATAATACTAAGAAAATTTTGTATTTGGAAATATTGGTTACTTTACATTTTGAAACCAAAGCTGAATTGCACTAGCTCAATCAGCTCTATTAATTTGTCATATCTATATGCAGGCATCTTCCCTTTCTAATGACGAAGTTTAGTGACTTGTGATGTTTTGTAGGCTTGATAACGATGAACATGAGCATCATAAACTTAATGATGAAGTTTTGTAGGCTTGATAATGATGAACATGAGCATCATAAACTTAATGATGTATTATACCCCAATCATAGGATCCGTACATATATACTGTATTCGATGGCTAGGCATTTCGATCACAGAATCCTTACATATGGTTTTTCTTAATCCTAGTCACATGAACGACATATAGCATTTTTATTCATTAAAGGGGAAATTTAAGTCTAGTAGTTAGCAGTCATTTTGTTATACGATTTAAAGTCAGTTTTGTGGTTTTTTGTGGTTTTATTATGCAGAAGAGTACTTGGCAGTCCTTTGCAGAAGTCGACTCTGTTATGCATAGTATTAAAATAGAATTGGTATATGGATGGTTTATGTTCAAAGTTAGTTTCAAAACTAGTAAAGTTCAGGGGATAAGAGGGCTGTTGACACAGAAAAGTTGTGTGATGCGCAATTAACAGGTGTTGATTTAACTTGAAATTTATGTTCCGTAAACTGGGGCTTAATTCCTCAATTTTTGTCTCACAGATGCCTAGGAGGACTATATTGAGGTTGTTGCGGAGTATTTTGGTTGGCTGATTTGGACATTGATTTTTGGTGAGTTACTTGTGGCTCGACCTAGTGTGGACTTGGTCAGTGAATCAGTTTGCTCTGTGGCTGCATTTGGTCAGTTAACATAGGACCTTGTTTTGCTATCTAGGATATGGTGGAATTGTTAAAACCAAACCTAGTTTGTAATTGTAGCTGGATTTGGTGAAGATGTACTAAACTTGTTATTATTTTGCTATGTGAGGTCAGTGATCATGTGTATGTGTGAATGGGCTCTGCTTGCATGTGACTGGGCTCTGCCTGTATGTGACTGGGCTCTGCCTGTATGTGACTGGGATGATAAATAGACTTGTGCTATATTAAATGTTAAATGGGCTTATAAATATCCTACTATAAGGGTTGTTATATCTTGAATTTTTATCATTTTTAATTTTATTTATTTAAAGATTTGCAAAAATAATTTTTCGTTTCGAAATATTGCAGAAGTAATCTCCAATCGCCCTCTGGGAGAGCAAGATTTAAAAATCGCCCTCCCAGAGGGCGATTTTTATGACGTGGCAGACGGCCGTTGGGCGTCGTTTGCCGCGTCCTGGCTTTTTTGCATTTAAGTCCCTTGCCGCCCTCGGCAAGGGCGTTTTTTGACTGTAGCACAGGGGGCCGCCTGCAAAAGGGTGGCCGCTCTGGCAATTTTGCAGGCGGCCTCCTTGCCGCCCTTACAGAGGGCGATTTTTGCCTGCGCAGGGGGCCGTCCTTAAAAAGAAATTTTTTTGATTTTTTATAAAAGTTAAACTATTTTCATTTTGATTTTTTATAAAGTTAAACTATTTTTATTTTATTTAAGTAAGGTTATACAAATATAACAACATTTGTAACATTAAAAACTATCAAAATATATGTAACGCTAAATATAATAAAACTAAGTTGATAATATAAATGTTGCCATTTTTTTTATAAACTTGATTAAACTTTTAAAAAGATTGATTTGAAAAAATTGAAACGACTTGTAATATGAAACATGTAACAGATAAATTGTAGTATTTTTTTTTTGTAAAAAAACAAATTTCCTTGTAATTTGTTATTGAAATACATCAAAGCTGATCAGTTTTGTGTTCTCGATGAGAATATGGAAAAAGTGCAACTAGAACTATAGAGGGGTGCGGCAAATTTGCAGGTAGCCCCCTCGCCGTCCTTGCAGAGAGCGATTTTTGGCGTAATCTCGCCCTTTACAAGGACAATTTTTGATCGGCATCCCATAAAGCCCCAATGGCCCGAGGAGGTGCTCATTTCAACCGGTCACAATTGAAGGAAAAAAAAGAGAGAGCTGAGCAAGAAGGAGAAGAGCCGCGAAGCGTTGTTGCTGTGCTTATTCGATCGCAGGTTAGTACAATATCCCGACGTATGGTTATATTTTGTGTCGCATACTAGTGTAATTACCATGTATTTGAAATTTGTGAGTAGATCTATAGCACTTAGATGTGGACCCTAAATTTTTTGCGAGTAGATCTGTAGCACTGTGAGTAGATATGTTGAAATTTGTGAGTAGATCTGTAGCATTTAGAAGTGTGAATAATTTTAGGCTAGATTTGTTGTGCACACGTTTGGTTTGTAGTAGTACTATATTTGACCGTATGAATGGCGTTTACAATATTTGATAGTTGTTTTTTAAACTGTAGGATGCCAAGGCGTGGAAAAGCTACCAACTCAAGGTAACGTAAATCGTTTCTGTGATATTTTGTGTTATTCGTTGTGCGTGAAATGAGGAATCCTAGATTAACGGGTTAGGGTGTTTCATTTAGTTATCGCCCGAAGACTGGAAATGCCTTCGACCCATTGCCTTTGCCTAGCGGTGTTCCAGTGCCCATGTGCTGGTGCGGTGATCCTTGCAAGGTAGCCAAGTCCGATGAAGAGGAGACATACATGTAGAGATACTGGATGTGTGCCAATTTTGAGTTTGAGCCAACACCTGAGATACGCCGCATTAACTTAATGGTGAGGAACTGATGTTTTCTAATAGTTATTTGTGCTTAGTTCGCAGGTTGGTTTTCGTAGCGCCCCGGTAGTTTCCGAACGCAAAGCACTGGTTAAATAGTGCGCGTCACTATGCCTGCGTCAGACGGAGGCTGGACGTGGTGACGACGCCGTTTCACCGCAACGGGTTGGCACAGACAGAGCAATATTACGAATTCGCGTCAATTATTATGCATATTCGAACATGTATTAGATTTAATTATTATTTATACAGTTCTCAAGTCATAGCTGAGCTATTTTTACATTTGGACTTTTTTCCTTACTACGAAACTATTTTTTAATGCCGGACGCAATATTACAAATACGCGTCGATTATTATATAACTGAAATATGTATTGCATGTAACACGTATTTTAACTGTGTTTCCAAGTCATTGCTCTGGTTTTTCATAAATTATACCTTTTTTCCTAACTCCGTTTAAATTTTCTCATGCCGCATGCCGTGCTATAAATACGCGTCAATTATTATGTAATTGGAATATGTTGGCGCTCATTACTTATTTATGCAGTTCGCTGGTCATTGCAGCGCTTTTTTATAAATTGAACTATTTTCTTAACTACGTTTTAATTTTGTAATGCTGGACGCAATATTACAAATACGAGTCAACTATTATGTAATTGGAATATGTATTGGATTAAGTTATTATTTACACATTTTCTTAGTCAGTCCTGAATTTTTTTAAAAATTGGACTTTTCTTCGTAACAACGTTTCAATTTTTTCATGCTACGCGCAATAGTACGTATACGCGTCATTTATGTGCTGTGATTGTTACGTACCGGCCAGGCTATGTACAAATTTAAATTTTCATCAGTAGTTTTGCAGTAAATTTCATGCACTCCTTTCCGTCTCAACCATCTCAGCAAAAACGACTGGCTAATTTTATTTTGACCGATTTACATCTCTTCAAATATTATTGACAATATATTCGTACGAAACACCGTAAATTTATTTGTTCCGGCTAACATATTTTCCTCGTGTGCGCATAGAATTAGAATTTGTCCAGTCGGCAGACCAGCGACGACGACGGCAACGCCTCCAACCACCAAGCCGTGACTTCACGTTTTTTGTCGGTGCCTCACGGTGCCGTCAAAAACTGAAAGCAGGAACGGTCAAACATACAGTGCCAAACAATACTACGCACACAGTAATCAACAGTATATCTACAGTGTTTTGAGTTCGTAAACTACCGGGCGCTACGAAAACCAACACGCGAACTAAGCCTTGGTGTATTAAGTAGTGTTGAACAACTTATTTGATTAGTAAACATTGCATTTGTGGCAGACCCCTCCACCGCTATGTGATTTTGAGCAGTGGATCGACACCGAGATCAAGCCACAAAACAAGGAGCGGTTGGAGTACATGCGGCAATGGGATGCAGAACGCAAGGAGAAGATAGAGCAGAGACACAAGGAGGAGGCCGTAGAAAAAGAGCACAAGGCTGAGGCGGAAAGGAGGCGTGTTGCTACGTACAGGGAGGAGCGGGAGCGGAAGCTTGAGCGTGCGCGGCGAGCGAAGGCAGCAATGGAGGAGAATCCCGATGCGCAGAGGAAGGGAAAGTGGCCTCGTTGCACTCAGTAGTATGCATGAGTTGGTAGTTGTATGGTGTATCGATGAATAATGTTGCGTAACCTCGCAATGTGTAGCGAACTAATGAACTTGAAATGTTATTTCGCGTGTCTTCCATTTTCCCTTCCCTTCTCGCCGTTGTACTCCGTTTGTGTTTCGCATTCACTTACTTTGATAGCGACCAATCGTAGCCCTCTGTTACGCGCCGAAAGTTTTTCGTCGTTTCGTTGAGTAGATGTAGCGAATGACATGAAATGTTTTCGTGACATATGAGTGCGGCGATCGAATAGAGTTATATACAAAGAGGTAACACAAAGTTACTAACTGTAAATATTACAAACATGTAGTACTAGTAGCCTACTGGCGAGGCCTCTTACCCCTATCCCTCCTAATGTGCCCCTGAGAGTACATCAGCCTCTCAGCGGGCACGGCACGACTAGCGCGGACATCTGGTGCGGGCGTGTGCTGCGGCTGCTCCTGGCTCTGTGGTGGTGGTGCTCCACCAAGCTGAGAGGCGCCGAGAACGTCCTGCTCTGGCTCCTCCAGGTCGTCGAAGTCGTCGCCCTCACCAGACCCGCCCGCCTGCGACGAAGACTCGCCCGAACGAAAAATCCCCGCCGGGTAGTATCCTCCTGCAGATGTCAAAAGTTAAGCAACATTCCGTCCGAATAGTACGTTTGTAGCACTCATCGAAAGATGCTTGCTTACCTGGTGGCTGACTGAAGGGAGGAGGGACGGACGAACCGCTCGCTCGAACAAAGGCCGACGTGCTGGGCGGAGTCGCGAACGGCCGAGGGATCGACGATCCACTCGCTCCAGCAGAGTGTCCTGTCGGCAGCGTCGGACCTAGTTGACATTCAGTTTGTAATAACATGGCGAAGGTTTTGCATAGTGAGAAGGTACGGAACTAACCTGTGGACGCACCAGCACCGTGCGATGTCGATCCTGGTGTCGGGCCGCGTGGACGTGGAACAGCAGCTGCCGGTGGAGGTACCGCGTCCATGGCTGAACGACAAGAGAGGACGCGCAAGATCGAACGCATCTTCGTCTGCATCCGCTCGAACGTCACCCTCTGCTCAACGTCGTTCAGGTGCAGTCCAGCGTCCAACCTCAGCATCACCGCGTTGATGTCGGCGTTCATGGCGCGTGCAGCGTCGACCTGCGGGAATCATTATTAATTAGGTTTGTCAGTCTCATATGTACCAACCGCGTAGTACGAAAACAAGAAGTCCGAGAAACATGGACGTACCCCCAGGAAGTACTCCTGGTCACGGTGCACGGGGTAGGTGTCCCTGACGCCTGCCTGGTGTAGCTGTGGAGCTGCCGCGGTGAAGGTGACGCGGGCACGTGTGCGCGGCAAGTACCACCGAAGGTAGGCAGTGTAGTTCTCCTCCGAGTGTGGGTGGACCTCGGCAATCACCTCCTCGGTGGCTACCAACCAGTCCTCGACGTACGGCAAGATCTGAGGTGCCCACAGTGTCCCTGCGTGCTGTCCCCGTCGAGTCAACCTGCAAAGAACATAATGGTCATCGAACGTTCCGCGCGTAGTCGACATAACAATAGTAAAGGTGAAAGAGAAATACTCACTGGTGGTCCTGGGGCGCGACGGGTATCGGTACGTTCACTGGAAAGCCCTGCCTCAGTCCGAACTGCCTCATAACACGGTAAGGGCAATGAGGCTCGACGAAGATGTCGAAAACCAACGGCACCACCGTCAACCAATACGCCGCGTCACGCGTGCACAAGGCAGACAGACCTAGAGGTGCTCTCTCCGCGACCACGTGGTGCGTGTAGGGCTCCCAGACGACGTCCGAAGGCTGCAGACGGTCGAACTCGAAGACAAACTCCGGGTAGCTCCGTCTGACCTGGATGTGGGCGTAACGGCGCTGCGACACAAGGAGAACCAACTCGTCAGAACATCAGTCGCACATAATCTGAAATTTGAAATGAAAACAATTTGTACTTACATTGCGGTGGCACCAGTACGTGCCCATCGTCGGCCCGTCGGCTGGGTGGTCGGCTGCCGGTCCTGAAGCGTACGCAGCGGTGTCGACGATCGGTCGGTCGATCGCGAACCGCTCAGCTGCCCAGAGCTGAATAAGCAGAGGGCAGGCCGCGAAAATCGCTCCAGGATCCATCTTGCAGCAGGCCTCGCACAGCGCACGGTACGTGGTTGCGAGGACTGCCGAACCCCAGCTCCACTGCGGCACGGCCCCTAGCTCCGCATCCGCGATCGCCCGGGCGTAGTGGATCAGGCCCCTGTCTACTGCGTGCCCGGTGGTGCTGGTGAACATCACCCAGCCGAACATCCACAGTAGGTACGCCTCTAAGGACCGTCTGAGCGAGTACTCGTCGGCGTCGGGGTGGAGCTGGTCGGTCTACAACAAAAAGCAAACGATGTTAAAACTCGTAAGATTTCTAGGAAAGTAACAAAGTGTAATTTTTAGCATTTTTAATTTTTATTTTTTAAAAGATCTACAACTTTATAGTTAACAACTTTTTCATTTAAGATCGTTTACATATCCAAACATTCGTTACAAAATCTAAAACCTATTTAAAAGAATCTCATATCTACATTTTAAACGATATCGGATGGAGATAAACTTTATATGAAAGTTATAGATCTCACGAAGATCTACAGCTTTGTTATTAACAACTTTTTTATTTAAGATCATTTACAGTGTCGAATAAGCATTATTAGTTTTGCAAATTTTTGAAACCTAAAATTATTTTTGCAAATCTTTAAAAAATAAAAATTAAAAATTGCTAAAAAGTGTAAAAGTTAACTTACTGTGAACTGCAGCAGCCAAGCCTTCGTAGGCCCGGCGGTGGTGTACATGTTCGGGGGAGCAACTCCAGGGAGCCCAGGTAGCCTCATCACGAGAGCGAATCGCTCCATGATATCCTCCCTCCAGCCACCAGCACCGTCCACTGGGCCAACAGCCTCCCCGGCCAGTGGAAGCCCAAGCAGGTACGCGACGTCCTGCAGCGTAGGTGCCATCTCCCCATAGGGGAGATGGAAGGTGTGCGTCTTCGGCCGCCACCGATCTACCAAAGCAGCCAACAGCGACCGGTCCGCATCCCAGCGCTTGGCCGGGTCGTTCTCATCCGCCCGTGCCTCAACAAGCCTGGATATCGCTATCAGGCCTGCCTCGCGCAACCTGCGTACCGTCGAGTTCAACATTAGTACCACATATTTCCAAATAGCCAAAAAATTCCATCAAGTAATTAAGTTTTATCATACCACGGAACGTGTCGCGGATCGGCACGCAACAACTCTCGCGATGGGCGTGGACGAAAGGTGGTAAGATGCGCACCCTGCACCGCCGACAAGTACGAACGGTGGCTCCTGTCCAGTCCCCTACTGAGGAGAGCTGGTGTCTTGTCCGCCATACCTGCATACATAAGAGTGATTACAAATAAGCAATTGATAAAGAAAAAAAACATTACACAAATTGTTCATTACAATGGTAATTCGTAACGCTAAAGGTACACTACACAAATGATAGCAACATTACAATAGTTCATGTTTCAGAAGGATAAATATTACACACATGACAAATGACAACAACATTACAATAGTTCATGTCTCACAAGGATAAATATTACACACATGACAAATGACAACAGCATTATAAATACTACATCAATTGGATCACCGCTAGACTAAAAGGCTGACAGGAATAATCAAGTCATTGCATCGCCAGCGGATGACGTAGTCGCCGCACGAGAACGCCTAGGACGTGGTCGCCTCATTGTTGTTCCTTCTCCCGATGGACGGCGGCCATCGGTTGCCTGTCCAGATAGATCAGAACCTGGGACGGTTGGAGATTGCGAATTCTTCGGGCATTTCTTGTAAGTATGCCCGCGCTCATCGCATTTGCTGCACCGTAGAGTCCTCCCCCCTGCCTCCGACTCGTCCATGTCGTTTCTGATGCGTCTCGATTGATGCCGGCCCTTTTTCAGCCTTAACTTCGACGGATTTGGAATGTAGAACACCTGTGGCCTCAGAGTTGTATAAGATCCAGATATCCCGAACCCATATATCTCCTCCTTCCATGTATGAAATATTGCTTCTTTCCTGTAGTAGGGTGACACATAGATATCGGGAAGTATGCCACAGTCCCCAGCTGCTGCAAGTACGTGTGAGCAAGGCAGATGTCTAAGCTTGGGCTTCATGCAGCTACAACTGCAACCGCCCTCCGCATGAAGCACACATTCCTGCACAGCTTGAACGCGGTTGATGCCGCGCCTTCGCCTGTCCACACACATTATCTCATACCTATGAACTTGGGTACCTTGGGGAATAACTCTGTGCTTCATAGCCTTTGCTATTTTATCTTGCATATACTTTGTCACCACACTCCCAAATACAATGTTGTTATCTTGCATCGAAGGGGCAATTTTCTTGTATCTGTCCCTGAAGTATGCCTGAGTGCCATGAAGGATAAATTCCATAATACCGACCAGTGGGAGTCCTCGCACTCCTCGCATCACCCAGTTGTATACCTCGGCCAGGTTGGTTGTCATTATACCATACCGAGACCCGTCAGTGTCATACAACAGAGACCACTTTTCTTTCGGTTCATTCTCTATCCACTGCGAGAAATTATGTATTGATGATGCCGACCTTCTCATTGTTGGCGGGTCATCATGTAGTGGACCAAGAGGTACTGGAGGATCGTCATCCTGTGGCCGACGAGATTGCTCGTCGGTTTGCTTTGTTGTCAGCTCATCCAACCTCCTCCACAACTCATTGAATTTTTTCTCCTGATTTTGACCACATAGCCTCTTAAATAGATCCATCAGGTGTTTGTTCTTGAATTGCTTTTAGAAATTGGCTCCCATATGACGCATGCACCACCTACTCCGAACATCATGCCACCTAGCTGGAAGTCCCCTCTCCGGCCAACCATTCTGCAGGTAGTCAATTGCCTTCAACATGCCCGCATGACGATCATGAATGAGGCAAACATTGGGCTTCATACGCACGACTTAGCAGCGAACTCTCTCCAAGAACCAATACCAACTTTCGGTGTTCTCACTCTCGACAAATGCAAACGCCATAGGTAACACCTGGTTGTTCCCATCGGCTCCAATCGTCGTCAGTATCTGACCTCTGTATTTGCCTGTCAAGAAGGTTCCATCTATGCACAACACAGGGCGACAGTGCACAAATGCGTTGATGCAAGCACCCAGTGAGAAAAAGGCTCTTTGCAGCACGCTCTTGCTCGGGTCATTAGACAATAGAAAGGTTTGAATGTCGTAATAGGTATTGGGGTTTCTCTGAGCAATGGTGCCTAACAGACGAGGCAAGTTATCATAGGATGCTTCAAATGTGCCATACCTCATCTCCAAAATCTTTTGTTTCGCCCTCCAAGCCTTGTAGTAGCTTATAGTATACTTGAATTTGTTTTCAATGTGCCTAATAATGGAGCCCAGTTCAAAGTCCATGTTACAAACCATATCGCTGTACATCTCACCGGCAACAAAAGCTGAGGTGATATTGCGGTGATACTTATCAACCCCTGGCAACCAACATGTGTGCTCACCAACAATGCTCACTTTCCAATAATCATTCCATTTTCCCTTATATGCATGAACGTGGCACGGACAATCATCCTTCGTGCACTTCACGTCATACACACAGTTGGTAGACTTCACCACCCTAAACTCTCTATGCAAGGAGACCGCCCAATGTTTCACCGCCTCTTTCATGTCTTCCTTATGCGCATACCTGGCACCTTGGATTACCTCGTTATCCTTGTATTCAAAGGGTGCTTGCTGCCCCTCTGAGATAACAAGTTGAGAGAAATCAGCTTTTGTCCAATCAATGGGCAGTACATCTTCCTCCTCGTCCGATGATTCATCGCCCACCGCCAGCTTATTTTCAGAATCTTCTCTCTCCATTTCCTCAACAATTGCTTCGATTCTCTCCCCCTCATCCGCCACGCCTATTGCCTCCTCCAACCTTGCTTCGTTACCCCCAGTTCGCATCGATGGTCCAACATTCTCCACAGCATTGCTAGGACCTTCACCATCCTCTGTTTGCACTGTAACACTGCTATTGATTTCATGCAATGCCACAAAAATAACAAGGGGCCAGGACCTTTCAAATGCCATCTCTACATAACGTCTCCAGGACTCGGTGTTATCTACAGGCATTAGTTCCCAATAATATCCTTCCGTTGCACGACTGACTACAACGGATAGAGACATTGTGTTCACTCTTGTATCCACTTTAAATCCACGTAGTAACCAACTATAGACCGACTCAAATGTTTTATCGGTTGGCCTATCGATGCCCTTTGATTTCATACTAAATTCTGACAGATCAACACCATCTCGACCATATCTAACATTGCCTTTACCGTGAACTATCTGAAATATGACCTTGCTTGCCTTGTGCCTGATAAACAGGTTCAAACTTAATTTACTTCATACTACGAATATGTTGCCTAGATCAATCTGTGCCTAAATTAAATTCTATATTAAACAAAATTCTACACAAAGAAATGTATACATACATAAGGACATATCCTATATATATGTTCATCTAAATCGGTTTGTCCTAGGTCAAATTGACTAAAATAAATCATGCCCTAATTTTTAAATCCATATTATAGTGCTACACAACTATTTAAATAACATAGACATAGATCAGAATGTATTGTACGTAGGTTCTTCTAAATCGGTTCGTCCTAGGTCAAACTCCTTAAATTAAATCGTGCCCTAATTTATAAATCAATATCTTACTAAACAACTATTCAAATATTCAAAAAAAAAAATTCTTTTCTTATATATTCTACACAAAATAAATAACACAAACATATAGTGGGATATTGTATTTACCTGCGATCGAGTGTGCACACCGACAGAGCTTCGCCACTCTCTTTCTTCTTCCTCACCCCTCGTTCTACTATTTTTCTCGAGTCTCGACGGCTGCGAATGACGGCCGCGGAGTTGGAAATGAGGGTTTTACAGGGGAGGGCAAAAAATCGCCCTCTGTAAGGGCGGCAAGGGGGCCGCCTGCAAAATTGCCAGGGCGGCCGCCCTTTTACAGGCGGCCCCCTGTGCTACAGTCAAAAAACGCCCTTGCCGAGGGTGGCAAGGGGCTTAAATGCAAAAAAGCCAGGACGCGGCAGACGGCGCCCAACGGCCGTCTGCCACGTCATAAAAATCGCCCTCTGGGAGGGCGATTTTTCTGCAATATTTTCAAACGAAAAATTATTTTTGCAAATCTTTAAATAAATAAAATTAAAAATACAAAAAATTCGTTATATCTTCAGCTTATACGGGCTTTTGTAATGGACTTTTGAAATGAGCTAAAATATAGCTATCTTATATGGGTCATTTATATATCTTATTGGGCCTACAATTGAGCTTAACCCATAAATAGATTGCTCCGTGCATGGACCTTAACAGCCCACAGGAAATTTCATGACGATTAAGATTCTCACAATTAACATGCCATGTCAGCTCCATATGCCATTGTATTACAATTTTATGACGTTTCTTGTCCTAGATGGCAACTGCATAGTCATCCAGGCTTAGTGATTTGTGACTTTTTTAGATTCATAATGACGAACATGAGTGTCATAAATCAATGATGAAAGAAGGATTGTCACTAGATTAATGACGAAAAAATATGTTTTCGTCATAGAACATGATTAGAGACGTATGATAGGTGACGATCGATTTTTCGTCATGCGATCGTCACAAAGTTTGAAATGTGACATAATTTTCGATTGTCACAAAGTTTAAAATGTGACATAATTTTCAATCTTTGTGACGTAAATGGAACGTCACTTATAAGATCTGGATCTCTTGTAGCAAGGACCAAGGAGAATTACTACGGACAATACAGTCAAGCGATCAAGTCAACAAGCAGAGCGTTCACATGTGGTCCAAAGGAGGAAATTGATACTGTATTATCAACTACTGTCCTTTGCTCCATATACCCCGAGGCGTATCACAAGACTCCGGTATTCTATATAATATCGAATGAGTACGTATCAAGGTAATCGGTAGATCAATTTTAAATTAATCTATTAATGTTGTAGATATATCCGGCATATATCTACTCACGTACGCAAAATTTTATATATAATTCATCGTACCTTATTTCCAAATTCAAAATTTGTTATGTCTACTTAGAGCATGTTTTGTATACAATGTCTGTTGTGCGAGCGTCTTCTATGTTAGGCCGATAATGACATAATATTGGGGGCTCGCGCTGTTTCTTCTGTATAAATCATGCTTGTTTATGGTTTACGTAATATCCGATATTTAATCTGAATCTGCTCATTATATCATGATAATACTAGAAAATTTATACAGTTTTTTGAATACACGTTCGGTATTCTTTGCTATATATTTTGCCTTCTAGAAAATATTTTTCACCAACAATCGAGCGCTCGAGTAGGCAGCTGTCGAGTACACCCCATTATCGAAAACGTTCTCGAACAAATGTGGAGTTGTCGGACCAAGCCTACAAACAGAGACCGATGACCTATCTCTAATTTAGCGCCAGTCACCTCTGGACGATTCAAGAAAAGGTTGTTACAGAGAATCCCCTCACGAACGTTGTCGGCTTGATCACCCAGTGTGATTGCGAACGGACGTCCGATATGCTACAAATTTGGTATGTGAGTCATGTTAGCCATATAAGATGCATATGTAATAACCAACTTTAACACCCCTAAGAGTTTTTGAGGTACGACTACACACCTGGTCTGAGTACAGGCGTTGTAGCAATCTCACCACCTCTATGAGTTCTCTGCGAGTAGTCGAGTGTGACTACCCACCTAGTCTGAGTACAGGCGTTGTAGCGATCCTACCATCCCTACGAGTTCTCTGCGAGTGGTCGAGGTGCCACCTGGTCTAAGTACAGGCGTTGTAGCAATCCCACCACCTCTATGAGTTCTACATGGGTGGTCGAGGGATGACTACGCCTGGTTCCCCTCGCGAATATTGTCGGCTTGACCACTCGGCATAATTGTAAATGGATGTTTGATATGCTACTAATTGGGTATGTGAGTCATGCTGGCCACATGAGATGCACATGTAATAACCAACTCAAGCGCCCCAAAGGGTGGCCGAGTACGACTACACACCTGGTTCTCAACCAGCATTGTAGCGATCTCGCGAACTCTCCAAATCTTCTACGAGTGGTCGAGTACGACTAACACTCGTAGCGATCTCGCCAACACTTCAAATCTCTTGCGAGTAGTCAAGGTACGACTACACACCTGGTCTGAGTACAAGCATGATAGCAATCCCACCATCTCTACCAGTTCTTTACGAGTGGTTGAGGGATGACTATGCCTAGTTCCCGACCAGCGACTGTAGTAATTTTCCTCCCACTTCTCCAAGTTGCCTTCGAGTGGTCGAAGGATAACTACACCTGGGGCTCGGCCGACGGTGGCAGTCATCCTCTCACCATCTCTCCATGCTGCCTTTTGGTGGTCGAAGGATAACTACACCTGGTCCTCGGCTGACGGTGGTAGTCATTCTCTCACCATCTCTCCGAGTTGCCTTCAGGTGGTCGAGGTATGTCTACACCTGGTACTCGACCAGCGGTTGTAGTGATTCTCCCACCACATCTACGAGTGGTTGAGTACGTCTACAGACATGATCCTCGACCAGCGGTGTAGCGATTCTCCCACCATATCTACGAGTAGATTGAGTACATCTACATATCTGGTCCTCACACAGCGGTTGTAGCGATCCTTCTACCAACTCTACGAGTGGATTGAGTACGTCTACATATCTGGTCTTCGACCAGCGGTTGTAGCGATCCTTCTACCAACTCTACGAGTGGTTGAGTACGTCTACATACCTGGTTCTCGATCAGCGGTTGTAGCGATTTGTCCACCACCTCTGTGATTTGTTGAGTAAGACTGCACAACTGGTTCTTAACCAGTGTGGTAGTCATCTCATCACCCCATGTGCATCAATCTCTATAAGTGTTTGTACATATAAAATGTGCAATATTTGTCCATTGATCTCCTTTCCTTAGATCTTCTCGTCTCGAAGTTGATCCTACCGACCTTTTACGCTAGTCTGACAAGCTTCCGAGGTCCCCCAGACCTCGGCTCGGGACGCCCAGAGATAGTAAGGTCTTGTCAGGCACTGCAGAGCCAAATGACCATGTCAGAATTGGTCATGTCAGAGTGCTCTATAGATGCGTATTAACTAAGCTGTGTAATCGAGAATTGGTTTTCGCTGGGGGATAGGAATTCGCTGTTTCAGCATAGTTTGTTATAAAATTTAAGATGCCTTTGTGGAAAATGACTTTTCCATAAAGACAACTGGGGGCTAGGAAGGGTATCATACTCCTATTGCTGAAGGCAGCTCCGACGAGAGTACTCTTTTATTGTCATAAATAGATTCAGTTTATTTTTGAGTTTTCAATTCACATTTTACCTCCAAGCGTTTGCTCGGAGGCTTTTTCCATCTAATAATTTGCTATGAGTAATTGATTTCAGAACAGTTAGATATCAGAGCAGTTAAGTCAGACATAAGGACTTTGTCGCATACTCTACACCTACTTAGCTGTCCGAGAACAGTTGGTTGAGTTCGATAAGGGTTACTGGGTAAAGCAATGGTGTACCCACCGAGTTGGAATCTTTTTTGAATTCAATCCAAATTCTCGATCAAGGCTGGACAGGGAACTTAGTCGCATACTCCACACCTTCTCGGTCATCTAAGAATGGTTAAGTGAGTTCGACAACTGTTGTTTCAAGGTCTTTGGTTGAGAACGTCAACTCATTCATTTGCATTGAAGTCGGGGGCTACTGTCAGTGCTATGGATAAGGCATACCCAATGATCCTGGATTGTGCTCGGCGGGGCCAATCATATACCAAATCTTCTACGAAATCATGCCTCATATACGAAAGGTGTTTCAGATAAGAGAGGAGAAGCAGAGTTCAAGTTGAAAACTACAAGGACTACTCGCATCGTATCCATACTTGTCTCCCTAGTTCTACTTGGTCAAGGAGACAACTTTAGGTATAAATACAAGACCCCCTATGAGGAGAGAGGACACGCCTAGTCAGAATAGAGGCCAATACACGTCACCAGACACCAACGTCAGAGACAAGCCTAGACATACCCAATCTGGATCTAGCATTATCTCTGATCTCGCCGATTTCGGATTTGAGGAAGAAGACTACCCCATCGTCGACTACATGTGGTGATCCATGCCGCCAAGTCGACGACTACTAGATAGGTGTGACATCCTGGCCCAATTGGGATTTGGCCTGTGTAGCCCATGAGAGCTGTGTGCACATGTTTAGTACCACCTTGCTAGTTTAGCAAGAGTGGAACCAATTTATAAGGCCTCTTTCATCCAACCATATCACTCCCAGGTTAACCCTTTTATATGAAGCGAGGACGAAAGTGTAAGTGGAGTGGTATGTGTAAGTGGGCCCGTCCGTTGGATGGGCTGGCTACGCGGTTCTGGAGGGAGGGCTGTTACAAATGGTATCAGAGCTGATCCTTGCGGTTGCGCGTACGGGTCAGTGTGCGGGCATATGGCGCATGTCACATGTGGGCTCTGTGTGAGGCACATGGCATGGCATATGGCGCCGGTACTGGACGTACGGACGTGCACTAAGAGGGGTTGTGTTTCTGGGCATTTGCCTATATGCCTGTGTGGCTATGTGGGTGAGTTGGATCGACGGGGACGTCGGGTCCTTTGGGGGGGTGTATGTGACATCCTGGCCTAGTTGGGATTTGGCCTGTGTGACCCATGAGAGCTGTGTGCACATGTTTAGTACCACCTTGCTAGTTTAGCAAGAGTGGAACCAACTTATAAGGCCTCTTCCCTCCAACCATATCACTTTCGGGTTAACCTTTTTACATGAAGCGAGGACGAAAGTGTAAGTGGAGTGGTATGTGTAAGTGGGCCCGCCCGTTGGATGGGAGGGCTGTTACAATAGGTTATCCAAAATATTGTACTCGTGTGATTCTGATGAATAATAGCAACACCAGCTTCGGCCAACAGGAGTAGGACTGTTACCTTACAGATAAGGAGCCCGAACCTGTATAAAAGTCCTTGTCTTCGTCTCTTTTGCATCATTCTCATGTATATACTAGTACCAACGATCGTCATAGTCTACAAATACCATAGTCGCGATATAACCCGTCGACAGTTTAAAACTGTTATAAAATTTTAAAAATCATATATAATTAGCCAATGCCTGATTAAGTGCATTAAAAATAAAATAAAGTGATAAAAATAATGAGAAAATATTTAAAATATTTTGAAAATTGTTATAAAATTTAAAAAACCATATATAATTAACCCATGCCTGATTAAGTGCATCAAAAATAAAAAAATTCATAAAAATAATGAGAAAACATTTAAAATATGTTGAAAATTGTTATAAAATTTTAAAAATCGTATATAATTAACCCATGCCCGATTAAGTGCATTCAAAATAAAATAAAATCATAAAAATAAAGAGAATATATTAAAACTTAATTGAAACAGACGGACCTTCCATACAAAAAAAAATAATTTACATCGTCCATACACCAACCTAGGTCAAATATAAATCAATTGAAAAAAAGGGATCTTCAATACATGAAAAATAATTTACAACGTGATGGTTGACCTCACGTACTTTCTCACGTTGTAAAAATAATTTACAACGTGATAGATCCATACAACAGGTTGACACAAAGGTTCTTAGTTAGGTGTATCATTTGTGGACGTGTGCATTTAACACACAAACAGGTTGGTTTACTTATTATTACTGCATCGTCTCATGCATATCTGAAAACATTTTTATCACCCCAAGCGCTAGTATTGTTCACGCACCGCCGAACAATCATTCAATGAATCAACGGAATATAATGATCAGTCCACGACTCGAGAATACACAATATGCTACAGTTGATCATAATAAAAATAGAGGAATCTTCAATACATTAAAAATAAGTTACAACGTGATAGTTGACCTCACGCACTTTCTCCTAACAAATGTTCCTTCGCTATGATCGTTGCGTGAGTAAGGGGTGTCCTCGTTTGATAGCAGAATGCTCGGTTCAACCATCACCACGAATGGAGGTTGGCCGTCAAACTGATCGTAATCTTCGACAGTCTTATCCTCGACTCCGACGATTTTCCTTTTTCCTAGGAGAACCATGTGGCTCTTTCTTCCTCTTTGGTTTGCTAGACATATCCTTCACGTAGAAAACTTGTGTTACATCATTGGATAGGACAAATGTTTTGTCTGAATATCCAACCTTGGTAAGGTCAACTATTGTCATCCCGCAGTCATCAATCGTTATACCTCCACCAGTCAGCTAAACCCATTGGTACCAAAACAGACGGACCTCCAGAGGTCCATAGTCGAGTTCTCATATCTCGTCGATGGCACCGTAATACATGCTAGTTGTCCCATCGTATCTCATGGCATCGATACAAGCAGCACTGTTCTGATTCCTGCTCTTTTTGTCTTGGGCTCCTATGTAAAATGTATACCCGTTCATCTCATATCTTTGGAATGTTGAGATTGACCAAGATGATCCCCTCACCAAGAAGGCTAGTTGTTGGTTAATCATCTTGTTACCCATAAGATATTGTCGCAACCATGCAGGGAAAGTATCATGTGATGATGTGTAATCCAGGCATTGGACTAACCGATGTTTTTGGAGTGAACAACCGCTAAGTACTCCTCAATGTAAGGAGCTACCAACGAAGATTGTTGCAAAATCGTGAAATATGCTTTACGGAATAAATCGTTGTTTACAGTCATTATTGCTTTCCTTCTAATAGTCTCCTTTCTCTGTAGTCTCCTCTCGTGGCTTGACTTGGAGACCTCGATTGGATGAAGGTATTCAATAAATTCTATGCAGAACTCAATAACCTCCTCTGTTCCATACCCTTTGGTGATGCTTGCTTCCGGACGAGAACGGTTACGAATGTACTTGTCTAAAACGCCCCTGTACCTCTCGAAAGAAAACATGTTGTGTAGGTACACAGGACAGAGAATACCGATCTCTTTGACAAGGTGACATAGAAGATCCGTCATTATATTGAAAAAGGATGGTGGAAAGATCATCTCAAAGCTAACAAGACATTGCACCACGTCATTTTATAGGGCTGTTAATCTATCTAGATCGATGATCTTCTGCGAAATTGCATTCAGCAAAGCACATAGCTTTGTTATTGTTACTCGGACATTATCAGGAAGGATACCCTGAATTATAACAGGAAGCAGCATTGTCATCAACAAGTGGCAGTCATGAGACTTTAGGTTTGTAAACTTCTTCTCTTTCATGCTTATTATTTCCTTTATATTCGAGGAGTATCTAGATGGTACCTTGATATTGTCCAAGCATTCAAATATACTTTCCTTCTCTGCTTTGCTCAAAGTGTAACTGGCTGGACTTAAGTAATGGCTTTCTTTCTCCTTCGGTTCCAAATGAAGGCCGTCCCGTTGTTTCATATGCTTTAGATCATTACATGTTTTAAGTGTATCTTTCGACTTCCCATATACACCAAGGAAGCCTAGTAGGTTAACGCAAAGGTTCTTAGTTGGGTGTATCATTACATGTTTTAAGTGCATCTTTCAACTTCCCATATACACGTCTAAAACTTCCCAATAAGGTAACTCCCAAAAAATAGACTTTTTCCAAATCGCCACGTGACCATCTTCACTTGCTATAGGTTGGCTACCAAGTCCCTTTTCAAATACTACTTTCAGATCTTTCACCATAGCAAACACGTTTTTCCATTACAATGTTTAGGCTTAGTACGTGGTCTGCATTCTCTTCAAAATGTTTGCCTTTCTATCGTACAGGGTGACTTGCAACAAGAAATCGATGATGGCTCATGTACACAACCTTCCTATAATGCTTCAAATACATACTGTCAGTATCATCCGTACAGTGCATGTAAGCCTTATACTCCTTGTTTGATTGTCCGGATAGGTTGTCAAGTGCAGGCCAATCGTTAATGGTTATGTACAACAATGCTCGTAGGTTAAATTGCTTCTATTTGTCCTAATCCCACATAGGGACACCTTCTTTCTTCCACAAAAGTGTTAGATATTCAACCAATGGTCTTAGATACACATCAATGTCGTTACCAGGTTGCTTTGGACCTTGAATAATAATCGGCATCATGATGTACTTCCGCTTCATATTTTTACAAAATTTTTAACATATTTTTAATGCATTCTATATATTTCTAACTATTTTAATGTTTTTTAAATGAACTTAGTTTTCTACTCTCTTATCTTCATTTTCTATATTATTCTTTTGTTGTCTTTTTTTATCATTTATATTGAAATGTTTCTAATTTTTTGAAGTACCTGAATTGTCCCTAAACAATTTTTCTCTCTCATCTTTTTTCCTTATATCTTTTTAAAGAGAATAGTGTATAGAAACATAGCTATAAAAATAAAATATTGACCATATATTAATAGAAGATGAAGTTGCTAACCTTTTAGATTCCTTCGATTTGTATAATATCACCAAAATATTTTCAGAACAAATTTTGGCAGCACCTCCTTTCCTCTTCCTTTCACTTTGCAGCAATGGCTCAGGCTGAAATTGGGAAAAGACCTGTATGAAGGACATTATCTTTAGTATCAGTTGGTGACACCAACCGGTACTAACGATCCACACTTTAGTACCGGTTACTAAAGATAGCAACCGATACTAAAGTGTTGATATTTAGTATCGATTGGTGACACCAACTGATACTAAAGTGTTGATCTTTAGTATCGGTTGGTGATACCAACCGGTACTAAAGATCCCGAGGGCCCTGACAACGTATGACAAAAAGTGAACCGGTGCTAAAAATGATTTTTAGTATCGGTTGGTATTACGAACCAGCGTGCCATTGGGTATTTTAACTGGTGCTAAAGACCTTCTTTAGCACCGGTTCGCAAGAGATCCGAGATATTCATTGTTTTTGTCAGTCGAGCAAAGATAAGTTGTCTGGTAGTGGAGGTTTAATAGAACGGGCGTGACAGGTGTGTACGTGTCCTCTATCCATCATTTACCATCTCTAACTTGTTAAATATTTTTGTTTCTGGCCATTGATAAATACATTTTTCTTTCTGGTCATTGATAAATAACTGAACTATCGACAGTACCATCACAAGGACTCCCGGCTCCCTTGAATGGTACGTTTTTTCCTGGCATGTGTTTTGACGTCTGGTTCGATAGTTTGTTGTCTAGTACGTGCACAAATCTGCTGTCTTAGTGGCAATATGACACGGACACAGTTCTTCGAGTCACTTTTCTGCATTCTTCCAGCAGGTATGTCTTTTTGACATATCTGGATTTTTGGTGTCGACCATGTGTTTGAAAAAAGGTTTGTTTGATTTTTCTGGTCTTGATTGGCTGCTTATTATTGCTACTAATTAAATTCCGTTTCATCAGTTGAAACTAGACACATATTCTTATGCTGTTTACGCACTTATGTCGTCCAGGGCAAATTAATGTGACCACAAGTATATTTTGCAACTTTTTCGAATCTTCAAAATAGTTTCTTCCAGATTTTCAAAATCTTTTATAATTTTCATTTTTTTCTAATTTTTCAAACTACACATTATGCAACTCTTAATCCGTCATCACTCAATTATAATGGTAGCATATATCACATTCTTTCTTCAGTCCAATGCACTACTACGGAAAAGATTTTTGCAGACGGCCAGATCTGATTGTCGCATGCGGTTTGCTGGCCCGTATGGACATAAAGGTCCGCGAAAATGACTTTTTTCGCATGCGGCCGGTCCAACCGCTGTTGGCAACTTTTTTGGTCAAAAACCGCTAACACTACTGACACCTAAACGCCTTGCGGTGTATGGAGTCGCCAACCACCTCGATCTAGCAAAAAGCCAAATCAAGATGGGTTTTGTAGAAAACGACTAAACCGGCTAGCGAAGCTGATTTAGAGATCAAAATCAGCCTCTAGGCCGATTTAGATTGATACGAGGATAACTACCCGTCTCGTGGGCAAACGGAAGGTTTACGGGACAAACCTACAAAGGGAAATCGCACTCTCGCAGCGACGGCGGACGGTTTACGGCGCAAACCGACAAAGATGGACGAAACTAGAGTAAAGTAAAAAACATGGCTGAAAGTAAAGGTAAAAGAACGATTCGATTGTATAGATTGAAATTATGCGGGGGGTAAAATCGAACCGGCCTTGACCCTTATAAAGGGGTTGGTCTTGCCTCCTACAGGTCCTCCTCCACGTCCAACTCGGGGTAGCAACCAATGGAAACTCTAAAATTATCTTCCCGAGTAAGGAAACCCGAGACCTGACGAAATTCGTCTCGGTCTCGGACTCTGCCGGTCTGACCGGCCACATGCCGCCGGTCAGACCGGCCCCACTGTCCAGTCTGACCGGCCTATACACGGCGGTCTGACCGGCCTCTGCGAAGAAAACCGGATCCTTTTCAAATTCGGTCATATTTTCGTATTTCGATTCTAGGTGCCAAATTTGGGTGTAAACACATGCCCCCCTGTCTTTTTGGTGAACTTGTGAACCTAAAAGCATGGACTCAAGGCGATAATCCAATTACCGGCCATACAAGATTCTTTGTGCTTAGTAAATCGTTCTCTTTGTCTTGTCCTAACAAATCAGCACTCTACTAAGAACGATTTACACAACTCGGTATAAACATTCTTAACTAGACGGTTACCCATTGAGTACTTCACCCTTAGACCCTTACGGTAAAATCGTCTTTTGATGTCATGTCTCTAATCTTGAAATGATTTCACTCAAAATATAAACTTTGGCTATCATTTTCCTTTTATCTCTTTAGTCTCTTCCAAAGTCTTTAAACTTTTATCGGTCATTCTATCACTATTAACATCTTATAACCATTGACCGATAAATTACCTCACCCAAACAAAGAGAATCAACCGGCTAAATAATTTATCCCCCAAGCCGATTAATAAATTCTACTATGGCCAATATCAACTATATCCATAGCAATTTCAGATTGATCGGTATCTAAACATATACTTTGAAAGTACTAACTCCATGGTTCGGCAACAAAAAATACTTAAATACTTACCACCGAACTCCCCAAGAGACCTTCTCCGATTAACCGAACTGCTTAGATTTTTTAGATATTCAACTAGTAGAACTCTCCAATGGATAATCTTGAAGTCAAAAAACATCAACTGAATTTCATAGGATTAATTCGGCTATTTAATAAAATTTAAGCTCATGCCCCCCAGCTATGCACTACGGGCTGCAATCCCTAGTCAGACCGGCATTAAAGCTGCGGTCAGATTGGTTTTGTGCTCGGTCAGACCGATGGAGAAATCACAGTCGGACCGGCAGTGAGGCATCGGTCAAACCGGTAGTAGAGCATCGGTTGGACTGGCCATGTGTTTTGATTAGATTGGCCATGCAATTGTGATTGAACCGGCCTGGTCTTAGAGTTACCTTGCATACTTTCTACTCAAGCATCGGCTTTTAGTATATAAAATTAGCCTCTTCTATCTTTACAGCCAGATACTTGTTGTGTCAAATTATTGGTCAATATAATTCCTCAAATGGCTATTCAAAATAATTATCAAAGCATACAAAATTCTCAGCCACTTGTCGAAGGACCAATAATGAATCACCAAATTTAGATGTCTTACACAGATGAATTCTAATAGACTAGAAAAGCAAATAGTCGGCTTGCGTATGTATGAAAAATATTATGACAAGGCCAATGTTGCAAAAACATAGAAACTCTAGGTAATATTAGATCAAGTCATCACATTGGCCATTGACATAAGCCGAATTATTATGAAGCAAAACCTTCATGATGCAATGATTATGAAGTCGATATCTTAAATGATGATCTATAAAGCACATAAGATTTGGCTTTTTAATAAATACAAAAAACCCATTAGCCAAATCATACTTCAAATAAATTATATGCCAACTTGCCAATTCCATCACTCAGAACTGACATTTGCAACATGTACGTATAATATTGATTACAAACTAGCATTTGCAACATGTACGTATAATATTGATAACAAACAAAGACACATGTGCTAAATAGCAAGCATTGTTCTGACAAGGCATAAGCATAATATAATAATGAACACAAATAAACACATATCTCGCCTTAGCATTGAACAAACGGTGGCTCAAAGACCTGTTGTTGTATCCATCGCCGTTCATCTCTCTTGATTTCTTTTTAAGTGTGTTAATGCCTTGCCCCGCAAGCAAAATCGGTTTTGTTGATTACACGATTTTGAAGGCAAGAAAAACACCGTAGTAACATCCATAGCAACATGTGGAAGAAACTTATCTCTAATGACCGATGACTTTTCTCTCATCAAATTGAATTTACTACTACTCTGGGAAATCATCGGTCTCTCAACTCGTACCTCCTTAAGTCTCCACACTTGCTTAGATGTTGTTCGAGGCTCTAAATTGTTGCATATTTGGTTTCTCATGTCTTCGGCCTTTGTTTCCTTTTGATCTTTGGTCCGAAGACGTTGTAGCCTCCTCTTTTGAGAGCAGGATAAGCCGGAAGATAACCACTTCGGCTTTGGTTGTGTTCCAAGACCTAAATGATGATCCTTGATATTTTTAGTAGAAGTGGAAGCTCCTGTACTGCTCTCACATCGCCTACTAGCCTCTAATGCCCCCCGATCAGACCGGCCATGGAGCCCAGTCAGACCGGCACCATGCCGTATTGGCTCAGTTTGTTCTAAACATAGCTGACCTGACCGGCCTCGGGGCCTGGTCAGACCGGCTGTAAGCCATCGGTCAGACTGACCTGTAAACTCGGTCAGACCGGCCGTAAGCTGGCGGTTAGACCGGCTAGATGCCTCGGTCAGACCGCTGCTGTCAACAGTCACAACATCAACTTTGGTCATCATTGCTTCTATAGTTTTGGATGCATCTCCATGAGGTACTTGGACATCTCGGGACTTCTCTTTAATAGTGACAACCTCTGGAGTCTTAGTTTCTTTCCTTACCCACACCTTCTTCACCTTTTTCACCTTTGGTCCACCAGATTGATTCTTTTGCAGGAAACGATCTTGTCTAGAGCTAGATGAACTATTTGGTATTGACCTAGGTGATTCCTTCCATCCTTGATGATTTGGCATATGGGGTTGAGGCATCCATGGCATGTAATATACAAAAGGATAACCAAACGGTGGTATTGGATATGAATACCATGGCATCACAACCGGAGGTTTGTATGGAGTTGATAGTTTAGATGGCTCCGGTTGTTTTGGCACTTGATCAAATCTCTTCCAAGGAGACAATCTTGATCTTTTTGAATTACTAGACCGACTATCAAATCGTTGACCGGCCAATCCCTTCTTGTACTTAGCCATAAGCATCTCAAAAGTGAGCTTTGGCTTTTTAGTCTTAGTGGAACTAGATAACTCATCATTTTCAACCTTATGATCTTCGGCCTTGTTATTGTTGAATTTAACCACTTCATGCCGAGGATCCCCAATAACAACACTCTTCCCTCTTGTGGACTCGGCTTGACTTGGCCGAATCAACACTCTCTTATTGTCAAAGTCTATAGGAGCAATAGGGAAGAGATTAGTAGCAATTCCTGTCTTAGACATAGGTGTGACCGAAATAGATTTACAAGTGACCGATGAATTATCAATCGGTCTTTGCTCTATTAAGCTCGCATCTTTAAAATAATCATGAAATTCATGCTCCATTTGTGACCAAGTAGAAATTGAATTAGGAACAAGTAAATTAAACCATATAGATGCAAAATTCGATAAAGAAAGAGGAAACAACTTTAACTTAAATAAATCATCGCCACCGGCCTCTTCACATTGATTAATAAATTGGCCGATATGCTTCATTGTTGTTCTAGCATCCTCACCTATAAATTTCGTGAAGTTGGGTGCCTCAAATCCTCGCGAGCACATGACCGAATCTATGTGTTTAAGATACGGTCTTTCATATGTATACGATGTTGCTTTAAACTCTATTTCACCATTATCCCATAAGACATTGTCAATCTCTTTTCCAACACTCACATGACCGATTTGTGGTTCGGTCTTAGGTGACAATGCTATTTCACTTTCGCTCATAATACAATCCGAACCGTCACTTAGTTCGGCTATTCTTTCATTTGTAATATTTTCTAAGCTAGTAACATAATCCAAACCAAAACTTGGTTCGGTTATACATGTTATTGCGCCATTGCATAAATTAGTAATATACTCCGAACCGTCACTTGGTTCGGCTATATGTATTATTGTATCATCATCCAAACTAGCAGTTAAACTATTACCAGTATCTTCAGGCCTTAATTGATTAACCACTTGATCTAGTGGCCTAAAATGTGTAGGCACAACAGAGTTTTGAAGGTAAACCTCCTGCTGGCCATCTACTTGATGATTTTGGACTAGCTCGTAATGATTATTAGTGCAAATAGTATGTGCATGTGAAATAGCATTACTAACAGTACTAACATGAGACAAATAACAATTAGAATCAATACTATTAGTCGTGGCGCAAAAATCTTGAGAAAGCTCCAGGGCATCGGTCTGACCGACTATAGATAGCCCGGTCTGACCAGCCAAGCACTCGGTCTGACCGGCCCAAGACTCGGTCTGACCGGTTGTAAGCGATGCAGTCAGACAGGCCATCGGAGGCACGATCTGGCCGAGAGAGGGCACGGTCTGACCGGCCATGGTGGGCACGGTCTGCCCGGCATAGGGTACGGTCCGACCGGCGCTATGCGCAGTCTAACCATTGGCTAAGTTCTTTGTATAGCCGACTCCTGTGTAACCGGCTGTGTAAATACCTATTGATGCATCCATAGCATTATAATTATGTTATGTAGAAACAAAACTGGAAGTAGTATTAGCTTTTTGATAATTGGCTATACTAGAGCCAATTTTCTTAGTAGCCTTATCAAGGTCAGTGACAGTTACATTATACTTTTGCCTAACCGATGTTAAATCAGATAACCTAAGCTCAGTTTCACTAGTATAGAAGTAATCATGAAATTTTTCTTCTAATTGAGCCCAGGTATAAATAGAATTTGCCGGCAAAGAAGTAAACCATGTAAAAGCATTGCCCGACAAAGATAAAGAGAATAAACACAACTTAAGAGCATCCATGTTACTAGCTTCACCACATTGTGCAAGGAATTGGCTTATGTGTTCCCAAGTGGTACCATCATCTCCACGAAACTTAGTGAATTCCGGGACTCTAAAACCACGAGGGTATGGGATGTTATCAAAATAATCCGAATACGGTTTTTGGTAAACCTTAGCACGATTCCTTGGCTCAAGTCCAAAGGACTCTCTACTCATAGTTCTCACACGCTCCTCAATATTCTCAGGCCTTTGTGGTGGTGGCCTAACAACATGTGGTTGCGGGGGTGCAATATGATTATATTGGTCATGTCGCACATCTTGAGGATAACCTCCATATGCATGGTTAAGGATATTATAGACATTAGGCACAGGCGGAGGTATGTGTGGATTAGCATTAGTAACAGGAGGTATTTGATAATGATGCAAAACAGAATTATTAGTGAAAGGATCCACTTCTTGCACCGGGACCATGGCACCGGTCTGACCGGCCAGGGGGCCGGTCTGACCGGTGGTCAGAGGGCCAGTCAGACCGGACAGAGGGCCGGTCAGACCGGGGTAGGTCTGAGGTGACAGACCGGCCAGAGGGCCGGTCTGACCGATGGAAGGCGAGTCGGTCAGACCCGCCGAGGGCGTGGTCAGACCGGCCGAAAGGCTAGGGTTTGCCTCACTCCCGTCGTTCTGCGGTATTGCTCCATCGGCCCTACTGTAAACAGGAGCCTGGCTAGTACTAGGAAGAAAATTGGGTGCTAATCGGGCCAAAATCGACATCACAGTAGGCTCAAGCTTATTAAGCACAGCGGTAACAGTTTGATCCACGCTACTAGCAACAAGCTTTTGAACAGGAAGAGCAATCTCGTCGATATCTACCTCATCAAAACTTACTTTGGGTGGAGGACCGGGCTTGCGGGATACTCCTTGGCGAGTTTTGGTGTAGCTCCTCAAAAGCATCTCCTGTTGGAACTCCTTCACCCGTTGCTCCATGTCCTTACGCTCATCTTCATCTAGATCATCCATGGAGAGTGGTAGGATGTTCTCCGGATCAACTCCGTGCTTGGGCATGATGTCGATGTAGTCATTGCAGTTGTTCCCCAGTGGAGTCGCCAATTCGTGTTGGCAACTTTTTTGGTCAAAAGCTGCTAACACTACTGACACCTAAACGCCTTGCGGTGTATGGAGTCGCCAACCACCTCAATCTAGCAAAAAGCCAAATCAAGATGGGTTTTGTAGAAAACGACTAAACCGGCTAGCGAAGCCGATTTAGAGATCAAAATCAGCCTCTAGGCCGATTTAGATTGATACGAGGATAACTACCCGTCTCATGGGCAAACGGAAGGTTTACGGGACAAACCTACAAAGGGAAATCGCACTCTCGCAGCGACGGCGGACGATTTACGGTGCAAACCGACAAAGATGGACGAAACTAGAGTAAAGTAAAAAACATGGCTGAAAGTAAAGGTAAAAGAACGATTCGATTGTATAGATTGAAATTGTGCGGGGGGTAAAATCGAACCGGCCTTGACCCTTATAAAGGGGTTGGTCTTGCCTTCTACAGGTCCTCCTCCACGTCCAACTCGGGGTAGCAACCAATGGAAACTCTAAAATTATCTTCCCGAGTAAGGAAACCCGAGACCTGACGAAATTCGTCTCGGTCTCGGACTCTGCCGGTCTGACCAGCCACATGCCGCCTGTTAGACCGGCCCCACTGTCCGGTCTGATCGGCCTATACACGGCGGTCTGACCGGCCTCTGTGAAAAAAACTGGATCCTTTCCAAATTCGGCCATATTTTCCTATTTCGATTCTAGGTGCCAAATTTGGATGTAAACAACCGCATGCGAAGACCGATCTTCGCATGCGGTCGGCCTAAGTAGCCACATGGGAAGATTGATCTTTCCATGCGGTCGCAATACTACTGGCCGCATTAGAGGATCATGTTGCCTACGTAATGTTATATTTTTAATAACCGAGACTTGGAATGATACGCATACGTCATAAGAGAGTCATCGTTTCTCGCACGTAGATAGTAGAATATTACATTGACAAATAATAAGTCTTTCACTATAAATAACCGAAAACATTTATATACATATGTACACACGTTGTTTCCCCATGCAAACATACTTGATTCACGTATTTAGTACAAACTATTGATTATTTCATCAATATTGAATATTTTCAACGCACGTGTTATTTCTCCCACTCCCTAAGGGGCTTGAACTTGTCTTCTAGTGCGAGTTGGCTCTCTTCACTAGCATGGGATCGGTTATCTCTAACGGGTTTCAAGCGTCATCTCTAACGGGTAGGGCCCCCGTCACTGAGCAAAGATCAGTGATGTGAGAAAATATCTCAATCGGGCACCAGGCCGTCACGGATGGATGTTATCTCAATCGGGCCTAACAATGTAGCCCGTTACAGATAAGATTGACCAAGTAATACAAGTCAAACCAGGCTAGATAGGAGCCCGTCATGGATGACTAATCTCAATTGGCCAAACTACTAAACCCGTTACCGATAACTAACCATCTCCATCGGGCCTTAACGAACAGCCCGTCACCGATAGGTTTGACCCACCTATTGAGGCAAAATTGTGCTGGTTCGGATGACTTATCTCTATCGGGCTTAAACTAAGAGCCCGTCAGTGATGACTATATCTCTATCGGTCTTTGTTTAGAGACAGATGAATATATCTTTCGGGCATTTTTAAAATGCCCGTCAGGCATGAGTATGTCAGCAAAAAAAATAAAATTTATTTTTTTGGCTAGCCTCAGGCCTTTGCTAGCCATGCCCGCTGCAAAAATGACAGAAGCATATATGTATAGTCCCATTCCCAGCAACCCCATTCCCAGCATATTCACATATTTCATCACATATTCAATCAATATTTCAGTCCAATCACATATTCCATCACAGCACAGCCAATTCACAAAATCAAACATATATACATTCACATCCACAGGCCCATTCACATATATATGTCATTCACATCTTTTTTTTGCTCTTCAAACCGCCGACATGCATCAAAACCTGTAAAACTGAGTTATAAATTGGAATAAGTTTATATGTAATTATAAATGCAAATATATACAGAACATCGCGCAGAATTGTATTACGAAGAATATTTACATAAATCAAATGTTTGTCGCAAGCATTGCAAATGTTCAACCATTCAGAGACGAGCTAGCTAGGACTTGACTGTAAACATTCCTTTGGGTGACAAGAGATCATCTAGTATGAATCGTGCTATTTCCTCTCTAATGATATCGAAGTTGTTTTCCGGAATCCTTGAAAGTTTTTCCTGCATGTGAGGCGCCAAGTTACTCTACATACTTGGAAAGTTATCGTCCTATATATATAAACAATTGAAGCACACACCTCAAGGTCGAGCAATGTCACCTTGTCTGCGAAGCTCCTCATGTTATGGCAGACATGGAACCCACACTGGTCGCCAACTTGTTAACATATTGGGAAGTCTATTTTGTGACCGAGTATGGGATGCCCTTCCTTATGCCTCCCGCGTTTTGCCACGTATTGGTCCCAGGCGTCGTTCAAGGCAGCTTCAATCGCCGACCATCGTATATGTCTTTTTTGATATTGGAGTTAAGGTAGTATACCAAACTCCATTTTGGCACTATGACTAGAAGAATCCAATGACGACTGCGACATTAATAAATTACAAGTTAAATACTAAAGCTATACGCGTCGCGCATTTGATTCTAAGTAGGGTACACGCTTACTGTTGAGAGTAGGCACACATAATGAAGTCCTTGTCTTGACGGGACCATAAGTAGTCCTTGATATATTCTACCATGTTGGCTCGATCGTTGTTCATAGTTGTCTCATTGATGAAAGCTAGATCGAGTAAGGCAACATGGGGTGCATTACGATGGTCATGCTTCCAAGTTAACCTAGAAGCAAGATAATAATCCGGGTAAGTGTAATATATGGATAGTTATTAACATATCTCGTACGCAAGAATACTTACAAGGAGTAGCACTTAAGGAGGTTGGTGTCGATTGCTCGCACCGTGTAGAGGTCCCATAGATCTTTAAAGTTTACGGCGATGAAGGCTTCAAGGCCGAGGAACGGCTGTCTATCGTGCTGGCCCGTCATGGAGGTCTCTCTATGCTTCCTCCTTGCATTGGACCTCTCCATGTAGTACTCGTGCAACTCCTTGCATGCATGGCCCATCTCTGATAAGACGTCGTCTCCGACCAATGGCATGCCTAATGTGAATTTGGCTGAAGACTTAGGAGGAGCTGATGGTGCCTTGCCAAGATCTAGCTTCTTCGGAGCCAGAAGTGGCCCTTCCACTTTTTCTCTTCCTTTCCCCCTTTCAGTAGCTCTTCTGCGTGTTTCATGCTGGGGTGGAGAAGATGTCGCCCTCTTTCTTTTTTTGGAGACTAGGGGAGGTGTGCTCTGCTGTTGACCTCCGTACCATCATCCCCAAAATCTGTATCACACTGCAATTGGAGATCTTGATCTCCTTCTTCAATGGCAGGAAAGGTAGATACAAGAATTGGAGGGGGACACGGCGGCGGCGGACGAGCACTTGGTGCTGGTCTAGGAGTTATATTGATCTGAATGTTGTGCTTGGGCCATTGGATAAAGGTCCCACGTGCAGCTCCAAGGGTCAGAATCTCGTCATTTGGTGGGTGCAGGAGAGTGAAGCCAACCCAATCGGGCTTCACCATGTCCACTTGAACTTTGGCATGGCCGGCTAGCAGCTGCCCCCCATGCACTCGGGTCTCCGGCGTAGGCTTGAATGCAAGACCCTCTGCGACAGGAATTGCAAATGCATATGTCACCCTAATGACTAGGGTGCACGATGTGGGTCCTTGCGATAGATTCATACGTTTCCTTAGAATATGTTATAATGTACTGTGGTGCTAAGATAACATATACATTTTTTTTGGTTTTACCATTATATGGTCCACCGCAGCGGGGGCTGGTGGTTGTTGTGCCGCCTCCTCAATTGATGCGCAGCTGCTACGTCTCTGCGTGGGGCTCGTTTCTACTATGGGAGCGGCAATGGGCTCACTTTCCCTGAGGCGTGCCTCCACCCAAGCCTCCACATGTAACAACTTCTCATCGAACTCTTCTCGGCCTCTACGTGGGGCTCGTTTCTAATCTCCTCCTAAAGTTGTTCCTTAAGGCGTGTATCTTTCTGCGCCTTTGAAAGCTTGTGCTTCTTGTACTGTTACGCGTATTGGGGAAACCCAAGCTTCCATGGAACATTGGAGCCAATGCCCCTTGTCCATCCATGGTGTTCTTCGGTTCCCAACGCTTTCGTGAGGATGTCATCCTCGCGTCTTTGTGAGCAGACCTCTTGGGAGGATTGTTTCTCAGCAGTCAGGTCGACCTGTGGTACAGTTAGGATGAATTAAATCAAGAGTACGATACAACCTAACGAAACATATTCTATGTGTTGAACTTACGATTTTCTGGTACACCGCTTGATCTTCGGGATTTGGAAACGTAAGTGTTCCATCACTATTCTTCTTCACCCTTACCCTTGCCCAGTTCCTTGCTCGGGTGGTCGGGATATCACCAAGAACTGGCGGCATGTTAGATTCCGCAGCAGCTTCATCCTCCTTCACCCATTTCTCTAGCTTCCCGGTGTAGCCTCCGGTTCCAAGCCAGTGCGGGTGAAGGTTTTTTTGCCTGCAACTCCCTATAGGCCTCGCTTTTTGTCCGAGACACAGGGGTTGATTTGGCGGCATAGAACTCTTCCCACACAACCCGGGTGATGGACGGGTACCTCCCAAATGGTTCTGGCTAGGCGGGGTTGAGGACGTAGTCAGTGACCAGCGTGGTCTTGAAATTTTTCCACAAGTTGCCCATCTTACGGATAGCCTGCCACTTGAGTCTTGCCTCGGCCTCTGGGGGGTATTCGAAGCTTTCCTTGAACTACTTCCAGGCCTCATCTTTTTCTGCCTGTGGGACCAAATCGATGTGGTCCTTCAAAATGGTGAAGTTCCGCCTCCCTAGGACTTCGCATATCATTGAGAACTTTTTGACAGCTTTCGTAGGAGCCATCAGAAATCCTAGATCGTCCACCTCTGTTATGGTGTATACTTCCTTAGGAATTTTATTCTGGGTCCTAGGAGCCCGGCTCGATGTTGTCCCACTAGTAGTCGCTGACATGGGTTCGCCTTACTGCGACATTTTCTATATAACTATTGTACGGCAAGAAAGTTAAAAAAGGTGTAGTACACATGTATATCTTGATTAATGTGACTAATAAAAAGGATGTGTTGCTATTTGTTTGATTCTTCGACTTTGATTGCGTAAATACACATTTCTTGAGGCGCTTCATATGCATCATAATAAATAAAAGCAAATAATTAGAGTAAGAAACCTAATATAAAAAATATATTCCTTATCACATCCTAAAATTCATATAACTCATCCATTCTAAATAACCTATGCTAAACTCCATCATCTAATTTGGCAACTCAACTCAATGTAGGTCATGACCATAAAATTATATAAATACATTAACTCACATCTAAATCACATTTCACCTTATTCTCATCTTAACCTTCTTTGATTGTTAACAGCAGATTTTCGTAATCTACTCAGAGAGGAAAGAGAAAACCGATGCAGAGAAGAGCAGCCAAGGAGGAGTCGGACCAAGTCTCGTATCGGACTCGCTAAGCGTATCGGACTAGAAGAAGCACTGACGGAAAGGGTGTATCGGCCAAAACAGATTCAATGTGGTCATCGGCCGATAGAGGCAGGAAGTTGACAGAGTCAGCGTGGGCTTGGTTTGGGCTCGACATAAGCTTCAAGGAGATTACCAAATAGAGATAAGACTAGCTTTTAGGCAATTGTATCTTGTAAGTTAAGTAGGTTTAGATCTAATCTTTGGCAAGAGTCTGCCGCAAAGACTTGTTTGTTAATTAGAGATAAGATCGTGTCCTATACGGACCATGTTGTAATCTCGGGTATAAATATCCCGGTAGTCTGTACATAGAAACGCTTTCAACTCTCAATCAATTGAACAAACAATTCAGTTTCAATCTACTTTCAGCGCATCGCCAACCCTCGCAAGAGGTTAACTTTCGGCGAGTTCTTCCTTCCCTAGAGCAGAGGTAAGAACTCGTACCCGACGATCTACATCGTCAGGGCTAGCGTGTCGCTTTAGACACGTTAAGCCCTGATGACGTAATTGTCGTTTATCATGTTTTGGTTAATCTCGATGTGGTTTTCTAATTCCATCTTGCCAGCGATTAACTCGTTTTAGGGTTTATTGCCGACGATGGTTGAATTAGTTTGCTCGTCTAGATTATCTAAAGCATTTACCATCCCCAAAAGCGATCGACGACTTGATTTTCTTTGTGTTAATTCTCGATATATACTCTGAGTTGCTATCGACCTTAGTCGTGTTTCGAGGTTTAACTCAAAGCCTGTCTTTGATTGTAATTAAGGATAACACCGGGGTTTCAGCCGGTGTTACCTAATACATGTGATTGCTTTACGTTCTTGCATGTATTTGCCATTTATACGAGTGGATCGATAGATATAAATATGTTTGTCTCATATTAATCTTAAGGTTTCTCTGTGATCAATATATTTATATCGGCCGATTGGCTTGTATAAGTTTGCACTAGAGTATTAGCTAGTGTATTTATCTTTATGTATCCCTTATCGGCCGATTTCATTAAAATTGCCATAGTTACATTAATAAAGGCCGATGGGATTAGATCTATTTATCAATCTCATTACATTATAATCTCAAGTAGGCCGATACGGTCTTGCCTTATTGGCTAGGCCTTCATGATGCGTCATCGGCCTATCGACCGATCGGCCATCGTCTGCTAACATGATTTACTTGTTTATTCTTGTTGATTGCAGATCAAATCAACTGGCACGCCATATACACACCTAGGCAAGCCATTGGACCTGCACTGGAGTTAAGCAGATCTCCCAGGCCGCTGTGGAAACGTGGAACCCGTTTTGTTGTGAGGCGGGTCGAAATTCTATGCCAACACGCTTTTGGCACGCCTAGTGGGACTTCAAGAACGCAAGCTTCACAACAACAAGGAGTTCACAGCAGGATGTCGAAGCAAAGTGAAGTTTCTGAGGAGAACGTCGTCTCGGTCACTGCCGATCAACTCAACGACGAGCAAAAGGCCGAGATGGCAAAATTGGTTGAACAGTTCCAGAATATGTACTTACAGACATATTCCAGGACTCGGCAAGGCACCCTCATCCAAAAATCTAAGGTGATAATGCCGAGCCCTGGGGACGGAGCCAGCACGTCGGCAGCAGCACATGACCAAGCTGCGAAGATTGAAGACAGCGCCGCGCCGACGCTACAGGACCGCATCGACTCCTCGGTTCACTCTGCATTGGTCAACCAATCGGGAGTCCTGGTGAACACATTGACCAATACGGTCAAATCAATCCTAGATGGTTCCATTCACCAGTACAAGCCTCAAGGACCGATTTTCCTGCCTAACAATGAATTCCCTACTTATCGGACCTTGAGGACCGATCTAAGTACGGCTCTACAACCGACAGCGCCGATTCCACCTCCATCGGCCCAACCAGCGTCAACCATGCCGTTGCTCCTGACCAGACAAGCGGGAGGAAGTCCCCAGCACATCACGGAGGAACAATTAGCACAATGGACGAGGGGGAAGCAGCCGGTGGTCAAGCCGATACAACAAGCTCCAGTCAACCAACCATCGGCTGGACAACCTCAGTTCGCTCAGTCAACCAACCCTCCACAAGCAGCTGCTTACTATGTGCCGCAAGGCTACCAGCAGTACACTATGGGGCAATACGATGCACAGAACCTAAATCACCACTTCCAACCGTACTCCCCAAGACAATATCGGCCAGAAGGCTTGCAGCAGCCTTACCATCAAGAGCTTCCACACCAGCCCGCAGGATACTGGGCCGATATGATAGCCGAGGTGATGCGAGATCAATTCGGCTTGAAGCCCAAGTAGAACTCCACAGTGTATCGGCACCCATACCCCGAAGAGTTCGACAGAGTGCCACTGTCGGGCCGATACAAGATCACGTACTTCTCCAAGTTTTTGGGGCAAGACAATGTCTCTACGTACGAGCACATAAGCCGATTCATAGCACAATGTGGTGAGGCATTGGCTGTGGAGGCGTTGAGGGTGAGATTTTTCCCTCTGTCCTTGTTAGGGTCAGCGTTCACATGGTTTTCATCTCTACCCTGCAATTCCATCAGAGGATGGATCGACTTGGAGAAACAGTTTCATCATTATTTCTTCAACGGCATACAAGAGATGAAGCTGTCTGATCTCACTGCCATCAGGCAGAGGGTTGACGAATCGGTCCCAGATTACATACAACGATTTAGGGACATCAGGAACAGGTGTTATAGCCTCAGCCTGACCTATTCTCAACTAGCCGATTTGGCTTTCCAAGGATTGCGGGGGCCGACACGAGAAAGGTTCTCATCACAAGAGTTTGACAGTCTGGCTCAGCTAGCACAACGGGTATCGGCCCATGAACAAAGATTCCAGGAGGCGAAGAAATTCGCAAAGAAAATTAACAGTGTATATCAATACACCTCTGACGAAGACGATGAAGTTGACGCCGATGTCGATTTGGCTGAATGGGCCCGGATGAGAAAGCCGACAACATGCCAATGAGCTAGGAAGGGCGACAAAGAAGACAAGTTCGACTTCGACATCAACAAGGCCGATAAAATATTTGATCTACTGTTGCAAGAAAAGCAGATACAGCTACCAGTGGGTCATGTGCTGCCATCGGTCGAGGAAATCAAGAAAAGAAGATATTGCAAGTGGCACAACACATATTCTCATCACACCAATGAATGCAAGATCTTCAGACAACAGATTCAATCGGCCATTGAACAGGGCATGATCAAGTTTGATGAAGCCAAGAGGCCGATGAAGATCAAAGGACACCCGTTCCCAGTCAACATGGTACGGGCTGGCAGGGCCGATAGCGATGCCTATTGGACCAACAAAAGACCTTATCAGACTTTCGAGGGCCTGATCAAGAAGTACCAGCTGAGGCAGGAGGAGCAAGCACAATACTACGCTGATAAAGACAACTCCTACGATCCTCATTGGGAGTGCGAATTTTTCCGGTTTTACTGGAACGAAGGGATGAGGTTGCCATCAATCCAGGAGTGCCCTGCATGCAATGACATAGAAGACTCTCACCAGGGCAGCTCAAACAAACAAGTGCATCGGCCGATCAAGCAGAGGAAGTCTGTACATGAGAGGCTGGGGCCGATGCACCATAACCGTCGGACTGAGGATGACGAGCAAGTCTAGAACCCTCAGTGGTGCTCGAGTGACGTATTCAGCAAGACACAAAAGCGACGGGTTCAAAGGTTGAGGCAGAAGGAGCAGATCCAGGAGCAGCAGGCAGCAATTGCCCATCGGCCCACCAATACTAAAAAAGAATGGAGAATAAAATCTACGGTGGTCAAGGCCAATGAAGGCGCCTCAAAGTCAACTCAAGTTCCTGCGTCTGCAAAAGGTAAAGGCATAGCATCGGCTTCTGTTAACATGGTTTTCATATTGCCTGCAGAGTACAGCATACAGATGGCCGATGAAGTAATAGCCAATGACGACATGGAGCAGTCTTCGGCTAAACTACAGTTGTCGCCAAAACGAGCCGTGTTCGACATGCCGGCCGACACCAGTTATAGGCATCTCCGGCCGTTATACATCAAGGGGTTCATCAATGGACGGCCGATGACGAAGATGCTGGTCGATGGCGGCGCGGCAGTGAATTTGATGCCATATACTACTTTCAGGAAGCTTGGAAAGGTACCTGAGGACCTCATCAAGACCAATATGGTGTTAAAGGACTTTGGTGGCAACACATCTGAGGCAAAAGGGGTGATGAATGTAGAGCTCACAGTCGGCAACAAAACAATACCTACCACCTTTTTTGTCTTCGATGGAAAGGGTTCCTACAGCCTGTTGTTGGGACGAGATTGGATCCACGCAAATTGTTGCGTCCCTTCGACAATGCATCAGTGCTTCATTCAATGGCAAGGGGACCAAGTCGAGATCGTGTAGGCCGATAGATCAGTTCACGTGGCCAATGCCGATCTTGCTGTATGGGAGATGGAGGGAATCGATTGCCTGTCTGGACGAGTTTGGGAGACCGATTTCCTCAAGGTAACTGATTGCGACATCGAGACGATCGAAGACCAAGACAAGCAGTTACTTTAGCAAAGGAGTGCCATCCACCATCCAAGACGAACAAGATAGTCCCTACACAGATGATGCGGTGGATGAACTACATGGAAAATTGGGACAAGGTTTCACGTCGGCCGATGAACTTGAAGAGGTTGATATAGGAATAAGTGATAGGCCTAGGCCGACGTATGTAAGTGCTAACCTGCCAAGGGATTATAAGAATAATTTGATAAATCTTTTGAAAGAATTCATGGACTGTTTTGCATGGGAATATCATGAGATGCCAGGATTAAGCCGATCGATTGTAGAACATCGGTTACCTATCAAGCCAGGCTATCGGCCGTTTAAACAAGCTCCTAGGAGATTTAAGGCCAATATGCATGAAGCTATCAAGGTAGAGATCACAAGACTTTATGATGCTAACTTTATCAGACCCTGCCGATATGCGGAGTGGGTTTCAAATATAGTTCCAGTGTTGAAGAAAAACGGCAAGCTCAGGGTGTGTATTAATTTCAGAGATCTAAACAAGGCAACACCAAAAGACGAATACCCTATGCCATTGGCCGATTTGCTAGTTGATGCTGCATCTAGACACAAGATCATCAGCTTCATGGACGAAAACGCAGGCTATAATCAGATTTTCATGGCTGAGGAAGATATCCACAAGACAGCTTTCAGGTGTCCGGGGGCAATCGGCTTATATGAGTGGGTTATTATGACGTTCGGCTTAAAAAATGCTGGAGCAACTTATCAGAGGGCTATGAATTATATTTTTCCCGACCTTATTGGCTCTTTCATCGAGGTTTATATAGATGATGTCATCGTAAAGTCGAAAGAGTACGATGTGCACCTGGCCGATTTACTCAAGGTACTAGAAAGAGCAAGGAAATATGGTTTAAAGATAAACCCTAATAAAAGTGCCTTTGGCGTATCGGCCAGTCAGTTTTTGGGTTTCTTGGTCTACGAGAGAGGAATTGAGATCACATAGAAGAATATTGATGCTATAAAGAAGATCAAGCCTCCAGAGAACAAGACCAAGTTACAATCCTTGATTGGGAAGATCAACTTCGTCCGGCGTTTCGTATCAAATCTATCAGGCGGGATTGAGCCATTCACTCCATTATTAAAGTTGAAAGACGATCGGGAGTTTGTATGGGGTGATAAGCAGCAAAAGGCGTTGGACGATATCAAAGAATATTTGAGTTCCCCACCAGTTCTAATTCCTCCACAAAAGGGAGTTCTATTCAGGCTATACCTATCGGCCGATGAGAGGTCTATCGGCTCTGTTTTGGTTCAGGACATTGATGGCAAAGAGAGAGCTATTTTCTATCTCAGCAGAAGATTGTTGGATGCTGAAACGCGGTACACGCTAGTGGAGAAGTTATGTCTATCCTTATATTTTTCATGTACTAAATTGAGGCATTATTTACTTTCCAATGAGTGCATTGTAGTAAGTAAGGCCGATGTTATGAAATACATGTTATCGGCCCCTGTGTTAAAAGGAAGAATTGGGAAGTGGTTTTTTGCTCTGACAGAGTTTGACCACAGGTATGAATCGGCCAAAGCGATTAAAGGACAAACCCTGGCCGATTTCATTGTTCAACATAGAGATGATTCAATTGCATATTCAAATATTGTGCCATGGACGTTGTATTTTGATGGATCTGTTTGCAGACATGGATGCGGTATCGGCCTAGTCATTATATCCCCTCGGGGGGCAAGCTTTGAGTTTGCATTCACTATTAAGCCTTATTATACTAATAATCAAGCAGAGTATGAGGCTGTTCATAAAGGTTTGCAGTTGTTACAAGAAGTCGAGGCTGATTCTGTAGAAATTATTGGTGATTCACAGCTGGTCATTAATCAACTTTCTGGGGAGTACGAATGCAAGAATGACGTTCTTAGGGTTTACAATGAAGAGTGCAAGGAGTTGCTACAAGCTTTCAAGATTGTGACGATGAGGCATATACCTAGGAAGCAAAACTTTGAGGCCAATGATTTAGCTCAGGGGGCATCAGGATACAAGCCGATGACGAAAGACGTTCAGATTCAAGTCGCAACCGTGGATGCCGATGACTAGAGGTTTGCTATCATTGAGTATTTGAGAAATCCTTCTCAATCGGCGTCACGAAAGATGAAGTATAAAGCTTTACATTACATCTTGCTGGATGGTGACCTATATTATCGGACGATTGATGGTGTCTTGCTCAAATGCTTGAGTTTAGAGGAAGCCAAAGTTGTTATGAGCGAGGTCCATGAAGGTATTTGTGGAACACATCAATCGGCCCATAAAATGAGATGGCTTTTGAAGCGTGTTGGATATTTTTGGCCGACAATGCTAGAGGATTGTTTCAAGTACTACAAAGGATGTCAAGACTGCCAAAAGTTTGGAGCAATTCAGAGAGCACCGGCATCGGCTATGCATCCAATCATAAAGCCGTGGCCGTTTCGTGGATGGGGTATAGATATGATCGGCCAGATTAATCCACCATCAAGTAAAGGACACAAGTATATTTTAGTGGCTACAGACTACTTCACAAAGTGGGTTGAGGCCGTTCCTCTCAAGAAAGTTGATTCCTAGGATGCTATTCAGTTTGTCAAAGAGCATATTATATATCGGTTTGGATTACCACAGACGTTGACTACAGATCAGGGATCAATCTTCGTGTCCGATGAGTTTGTTGAGTTTGCTGACAGCATGGGCATCAAGCTGTTGAATTCTTCTCCATATTATGCGCAAGCTAATGGGTAGGCAGAAGCTTCTAACAAGACTTTAATCAAGTTAATCAAGAGGAAGATAGATGAACAGCCTAGATGGTGGCATACAACACTGGCCAATTCCCTTTGGGCGTATCGGATGGCTTGTCATGGTTCAACTCAAGTGCTGCCTTACCAGCTGGTTTATGGACATGAAGCTGTGTTGCCATGGGAGATCAACATCGTCTCAAGAAGGATTGCATTGCAAGACGACTTGACAGCCGATGAGTATCACAATCTTATGGTTGATGAGTTAGATGATTTGGCACACGTCCGATTGCGGGCCTTAGAAAAAATCAAGTGAGATAAAGATCGAGTGGCTCGTCATTATAACAAAAAATTTGTAACCAAGTCATTTGAGGAAGGGGATCTTGTTTGGAAATTAATATTGCCAATCGGCTCTAGAGATAACAAATTCGGCAAGTGGTCACCTAATTGGGAAGGTCCTTTTCAGATTCATCAATGTGTTCCTCGCAATGCCTATTTGTTAAAAGGATTAGATGGAGAAGTTTATGGCAGAGCTCTTAATAGGAAATACTTAAAGAAATATTATCCAAGCGTATGGATCGACTCATGATCGGCTTGCCAGCCGATTTATGATAATAGCCGATGTGTTCTGCATCGCCTTTAGATGGCCGATATGCACTATCGTCCTCAGTTCAAATTTTACAACATGAGCCCTCATCTTCCAAAATTTGGGGGGCATATATATACTCAGCGATTCTTCAAGTTTATCTTCAAGTTTATCGGATGGATTCAAAATTATGGACTTCAAATTATGGACTTCAAAAAAAAAAACTTTTCAACTGGATCATACTCGGCTACTGGGCTGATAAGATATATATTACTCCGAAATAAAGTTATCTTTTTACAGAAGTTCAAATAAAAACTATCTTGCATCAGCCTATGAAATTTTGAATAGCTGCGATGGCCTTGCGACGGATTTGATCAATGTCCTCTATCACTTGTGCATCATCGGCCAATGACCCTGGGATTGGTTTCAATGACTTGCTCAGGGTTGCGAGATGCTTGGCCGATGCTTTCAGCTTTGCAGTCTGGTCTTCTATGGCCTTTGGGGATGCAGCTATTTTAACTACGACTTCCTGGATCTCTTCACGAGTTGCTTTTAGCTTCATCAGCAGATCTGCTTCAAGGCAATGGAGTTCTTCGAGTTTTTTGTTCAAGGCGATCGGCTCGGCAACTAGCTCATCCAGTTTAGTTTTATCAGAGTTTACTTGAGCTTTGCTGGCGGATACAGCCGATTCCAAGCTTTGGCGCTCCCGCCTTTCTGCGATTCTCTCCTTGGCCTTGTGAAGCTTGAAGTGGTGTAACTCCAGGAAGATGGCTGGTGATAGTATTTCCATCAGGTCTTCAGGAAGTTGATCTTGGATTTCTTGGACCCTGCTCCTGATTGGGCTACAGTTCTCCACCAAGGATTCTATCGACGCCTCCAGCCGATTGGCAATGTTAGACAGCTGGCCTTTTAGCTCTGCAGAGATTGTTGGCCTGGCTGTGGTAGGTGACTCCTTGTCCTCATCATCAAGGAATTGGTCGATGTCGAAGGTGAACATATCGGCTAAAGACTGCAATCATCAAGATGAGACATGGTTAACTTAGTTAGAGTGAAATCGGCAGGAGACGCAAGGTGGCTTGGTTTACTTGTGATGGGACATCGGCTGTGGTTGCATCGGCTTCCTTTTGTTGTTCTGAAACGTTAGGCGAAGGGGTCGGCCGATGTGGCACAGGTGATGGAGCTCGCGGCTAGAGAAAAACAAAAATACAGTGATCAGATCTATATCATCAGAAAGATAGGGCAAAAGATCGACTCTTACCGAAGCAATCGGAGAGGGTGGTGGAGAAAGAGATGGCCTCCTCAATCGGGCTTTGGCCTGTTCGCGTCTTTTTAAGGTGGCCTTCTTAGTCCTGGGCGAAGGGGCCGATTGAGTCCTCTCTTTGAGCAAAGACGATGCAATGACCTGAAGAAAAATGAAGTTACAGTAAACCTGCAAAAGGGGAATCGCATAAATTCAAGAGGGAGATTATATTGACCTTGCGGACAGCATGTCTAGTTCTCTTTGGTTGAGCAGCATCGGCTTGCTCATCGGCCGGTGGATCCGTAGTGGTCGTGGCCGATGGATCTGTAGTTGGCCTGGCCGATGGTTCTTCAGCAGTGCTGACCGATGGGTTTTCTTCTTCGGGCAGATCGGCGGCTGCTGCATCGACTTCCTCCTCCATAACTTGGTCATCCAAGAATTCTTCCATAGAGGGGTCCAGCTCGTCAAGATCGGCCTGGTCGTCAATCTTGGACTTCTTGCCGGGTTTCTGAATTTTTTCCTTCGCTGGCATCTTTCTTTTTGTAGTCTCTTTGACTATCGGCCCTTGAAGCAGTGTTGACACTTTCGGAGCAGTAAGGCCGATAGTCGACTCCATGACAGATCTGCCTGACGGAGCCAAGACCAGAGCATAGGATATCTTCTGCCTGCTGTTGCTAACAGATGGGATCGGGGCGTCAGGGACCTAAGGACTAATATTGTCGATGAGCTCTGTCAGATAAAATCTGGCCAATTGGTGAAAAATGTGACTAGCCCATTCTTGCCACCATGATTGAAAGTTGATATGTACGAAGGGGCTCAACCACAATCGGTCACAGTCTCCCAAGTTTGGTATCTGGATCTCCAAGACCTTGCTCATAGTCAGGGCCGATGTAACCGTACCCCTGCTCTCTAGGAGCCGATGGAGGTGCAGGCTGATAGGAAGTTGACCAAGCCCGCATTGCCTAGCAGTCACCATGGGGTTGTAGAATTCATATGACAAATTAGTACTTCTGCCCTGAAACATGCCTATTGGGAGCAGGCAAGGAGTGATGCCGATCATGAAGATTTCCCTCGAGACCATATCATCATTCAACGCACCTAGGGTCAGATCGGCAGGGAGCTCAAATTCAGAGTCCGAAGGATATATGAACATTTCCATCTTGGCCGATGGAGGGCCAGTGTAGAATCGAACAAACCAAGAAGATATTTCTTTGGCCGATTGCTCTGCTCCAAGATAGATTGAAGCTGCTTCTCCAAAGGACATGCATCTTCTGGATGAGGGATCTTCATTGTCAGTGTAGTCTGATGGGAAGATAGAGTCTGACAGTGGAGGCCAATCGACCATGGTCTTGGTGTAGATTGTCAGCCAGAGTTGGATTAACCACCATGGACCTCCATGTGCCACTGTCCGTTTTAACATCAGATCTTGAGTGGCAGAATAGAGCAGCCGATAGACAGCTCCAAGGAGGTATCGGATGAGAGGAAATTGTTTCTTTTCAACCAGGGCCTGAGCTAAGTGTTGGCAATTCAGAGTAGGGCCATAGGTTGATCCACAAATGACGAATCTTTCCAGCCATAGAGTCAGAAAGGCCACATGTTCTCTCTCTGAGACAGATCCTTGCTCCATGTGCTCAGATATATACCCAGACCAGCCTCCAATCTTCTTGGTCTTCAATTTATGGCTGCTATTGATGAGGAGGTTGAAGGGATTAATCTCAGAGTAGATATCCAATCCTGTCAGCATCTTAACGTCTATAAGTGTTGGGGTCATCGGACCTTGCCGGAACAGGAAGGCGTTCAGAGTGCTGGACCAGAAATAGGTGGCTGCTGACATAAGAGGTTCGTTCTTCTTGGTGTCGGCCAAAGACAGAGTAATGCACTGGCCGATTCCTATCTCGTCCCAATGAACTTGCTTGGCCGCGGCAATCTTTTTGTACCAGGTCCTGTAGCCATTAAGCTTCGACGGCCAAGATCTAAAAGTGTGCTTCCATGAAGAGGCATTGGGCTTTACTTCTTTGAAAGGGATTCTGTTCGTCTCCGCATTTATCAGCCAGGTTGGGTCAGAATTACCCATGGGACCCAGAAGGAACCGGTATGATTTGTCGTTGGTGGGGATTAGAATTTGGTTCTTGAAGACCTATGGCATATGAACAGCGATGAAAAATAAGACCCAGGGGGCAAGAGCAGAAGCCCTAGTTTGAAAAAAATGTGAACTCGGAGAGGATTGACTCACCATGGGGATCTCGAAAGTGTAGAACGGCAAGGAAGCCATTGATGTGCTTGAAGAGGTCGTCGATAAGGGGGTCGATGCCGAAGGGACATCGAGGAGTCGCCGGAATCGAGAGGCACAAGAAGCTAAATGCGGAACTGTGCAAGAAAATTGGCGACGGAGAGTTGCGAATCTGGATCTGCGCGGTTTTCAGACAAACCCTTGCGAAGAAGTCGATGGGTTCCTCGGAGCTAATTCTGCCACATTATATAATGAAGCGGAATTGGGGGGCATGTGTTAACAGCAGATTTTCGTAATCTACTCAGAGAGGAAAGAGAAAACCGATGCGGAGAAGAGAACCCAAGGTGGAGTCAGACCAAGTCTCGTATCGGACTCAGTAAGCGTATCGGACTGGAAGAAGCACTAACGGAAAGGGTGTATCGGCCGATACGGATTCAATGTGGTCATCGGCCGATAGAGGCAGGAAGTTAACAGAGTCAGCGTGGGCTTGGTTTGGGCTCGACATAAGCTTCAAGGAGATTGCCAAATAGAGATAAGGCTCGGTTTTAGGCAATTGTATCTTGTAAGTTAAGTAGGTTTAGATCTAATCTTTGGCAAGAGTCTGCCGCAAAGACTTGTTTGTTAGTTAGAGATAAGATCGTGTCCTATACGGACCATGTTGTAATCTCGGGTATAAATATCCCGGTAGTCTGTACATAGAAACGCTCTCAACTCTCAATCAATTGAACAAACAATTCAGTTTCAATCTACTTTCGGCGCATCACCAACCCTCGCAAGAGGTTAACTTCCGGTGAGTTCTTGCTTCCCCAGAGCAGAGGTAAGAACTCGTACCCGACAATCTACATCGTCGGGGCTAGCGTGTCGATTTAGACACATTAAGCCCTAATGATGTAATTGTCGTTTATCATGTTTTGGTTAATCTTGATGTGGTTTTCTAATTCCATCTTGCCAGCGATTAACTCGTTTTAGGGTTTATTGCCGACGATGGTTGAATTAGTTTGCTCGTCTAGATTATCTAAAGCATTTACCATCCCCAAAAGCGATCGACGACTTGATTTTCTTTGTGTTAATTCTTGATATATACTCTGAGTTGCTATCGACCTTAGTCGTGTTTCGAGGTTTAACTCAAAGCCTATCTTCGATTGTAATTAAGGATAACACCAGGGTTTCAGCCGGTGTTACCTAATACATGTGATTGCTTTACGTTCTTGCATGTATTTGCCATTTATACGAGTGGATCGATAGATATAAATATGTTTGTCTCAGATTAATCTTAAGGTTTCTCTGCGATCAATATATTTATATCGGCCGATTGGCTTGTATAAGTTTGCACTAGAGTATTAGCTAGTGTATTTATCTTTATGTATCCCTTATCGGCCGATTTCATTAAAATTGCCATAGTAACATTAATAAAGGCTGATGGGATTAGATCTATTTATCAATCTCATTACATTATAATCTCAAGTAGGCCGATACAGTCTTGCCTTATCGGCTAGGCCTTCATGATGCGTTATCGGCCTATCGGCCGATCGTCCATCGTCTGCTAACATGGTTTACTTGTTTATTCTTGTTGATTGCAGATCAAATCAACTGGCACGCCCTATACACACCTAGGCAAGCCATTGGACCTGCACTGGAGTTAAGCAGATCTCCCAGGCCGCCGTGGAAACGTGGAACCCGTTTTGTTGTGAGGCGGGTCGAAATTCTACGCCAACAATGATATAACACAAATATATATATACATGCAACTTATGAAGTCATGAATGAGAAAGATAGAAATAAAGGATAACAACATCATCTCAAGTCATGCCTAGATTTATTACAATTTTAAATGGGAATTTGGTTGCATCTTAACAATAAAAACATCTATGTAATGTCAAGCCTATATAAAATCTATAAATAATATATATAATTAGTGCAAGATAAAATCATGAAAAAATTCATGAAAATACTAATTGACATATACAACTCACTGGAATTTTGGCATAATTTTATCTTTACATTTAATCCCTCAATTAAATTGTTCAAAGCAGTCAAAATCCAATTTAATCCAAAATTCTAAGTGAAATTAAATTGATCATCTCAATTAAATTTTAAGGGAAATTTTAAAATGGAAACTAGATGGTTTAATCTACCACCACCAAATCCACCCTAATTTGTCAGCTCTACAACTTAAACAAATGAATTACAAATAGAGAGGGGGAGAAATAAATACAAACATCGAGGAGGCGTCGACGAGGAGGCGGCAGCGTCAAGGAGGCAGCGTCGATGAGGAGGAGGCGGCGGCGTTGAGGAGGTGACAACGAGGAGGAGGAGGCGGTGGCGGCGGCAGTGAGGAGGAGGCGGCGACGTTGAGGAGGTGGCGGTGGTGAGGAGGCTGTAGCGGTGAGGAGGAGGCGCCGGCGGTCGGTGGGGCGGATCTTGGAGGGAGAAGGCGGCGGCGTAGAGGAGGAGGTGGCAGCGGTTGGGACAGAGAGTGACAGTGAGAGTGAGATCTGGATCTGGAGACTTAGTAACCCTAGTCAAAGCTCATCATTATCGGGCAGAAGTACTATGCCCAATACGGATGACACACATCCGTGACGGGCACAAGTTCTACGCCCGCTACAGATGAACTCATCCGTGACGGGCACCAATAATACGCTCGATAGAGATTATGTCATCTCTGACGGGCATTAGTTATATGCCCGATAGAGATGAGCTCATCCCACTATAGAATTAAAATATTCCTTATTAATTGTATTTAAAAATGATATTTAAGTTATAAAAATCATTTATAATTAACTTATACCCGATTTGAAATTGCTATTACATTTGATTTATCACCATAATTAACAAATCACTTTCTTAAATAGCGTAAAATTGCTATTAAATTTTAAAAATCATATGTAATTAAAATATGCCTTGTTAAAATAGTATAAAATTGTTATTAAATTATAATAATCACGTGTAATTAACAAATGCCCTATTAAACATGGTTTAAGTTACTGGAATGGCTTGAAACAAAATACTTTATTACTTATAACAATTTGCAAATTACAAAGACTTCATTTACAAGGATATGCCTTCCGAATGCTCTAAACGATCATATGCCATATCATCTTCGGGATCATCTTCAAGGGCGATATGAGGTGTCACATGAAGTTTCTGGTTGTATTCTTCTTCATCGACGACGTTGTTAACCCCAACAATTCTTTGCTTGCCATCCCTAACGACGTGCGGCTTCTTGTTTGCGGGGTCTTTTATGTAGAAAATTTGCTCGACCTGCTTTGCTAGGACGAATGGTTCGTTGGCGTATCCAACCTTGGCCAGGTCCACTAAAGTGAATCCTTCCTTGTCGACTTTGACACCAGTGCGAATATTCACCCAACTGCAACGAAACAAAGGGACCTTGAAGTTCATGTAGTTCAGCTCCCAGATCTGCTCTATGTGACCATAGTATGTGTTCGATCCAGCTTGATTCTGATATGCATCTATACAGACTCCACTGTTCTGAACTGTGCTTTTCTTATCTTGTGTGACGGTGTAAAATGTATACCCATTGATATTGTACCCTTTCCATGTGTCAACATCCCAACATGGGCCCCTTGCCAACCTTCGAACTGTCTCACTTGGGCCATTGGTTGACCGTGCGATACAATTCTTGAACCATTCGTTGAAGCGAGTACTATGTTCTCTGTTGATCCACATATCTGATCGACCCATGTTCTCCTGTCAGACCTTCGCTAAATGCTCCTCAAAGTATGGGGTTATTTCAACTATATGTTACAGCACAGCGAATTGAGCCTGCGCATTGGAAGTTTTGATCGGGAACAATTCTTTTTCTGCCTGTTGTGCCAACACCTGCCAACCTTCCTTCATGGCGAGATGCAGGAACTCTGATAGGATCAGTCTCGCCCATGTAATCGACGTAGAACTCAAGAACCTTCTCCATCGTGTACCCTTCAATGATGCTTCCCTCCGGTTTTGCTCTATTTCGAACATACGACTTAAGAACTCTCATGTATCTCTCGAACGGGTACATCTCCCTTAGAAAAGCTAGGCCACATATTTTTGTTTGCTTCACTAGATGAACAGGGAGATGAACCATGATATCAAAGAAAGACAGTGGAAAATACATCTCCAAGTGACACAGGGTATTGACAATATCGGCTTGCAACCCATCTAGATCTTCGGGGTCTATAATCTTTTGACCGATTGCATTGAAGAAGGCACAGAGCCGTTGGATCGTGTGATGGACTTTGGTTGGTAGGATGCCTCTGATAGCAACTGGCAAGATCTTGTGATTAGCACGTGGCAATCGTGAGATTTCATTCCAACCAGTTTTAGATCCTCCAATTTAACATACTTACTGATCCTTGCTGAATAGCCCGAAGGAACTTTAATATATGCCAGGCATGACAGCATTGCGATCTTCTCATCCTTCGACAATGTGTGGCAAGCTGGTAGGAGGTACACTCTTACTATCTCTTCATCCTCAATAGGCTAAAGTTCACCGTGAATGTTCATCTCCTATAGATCTAGGCGCGCATTCAACCCGTCCTTTGTCTTCCCAGGCATAGTCAACAGTAGCCCGATCAAACTATCGCACACATTCTTCTCTACGTGCATTAGATCAATGCAATGACAGACCTCAACATCTTTCCAGTAAGGTAGCCGCCAAAATATGGATTTTTTCTTCCACATACCCTTATCATTTGCCTTACTATGTTTTCTTTTCTTTCCAAACTCATTAGTAATGTCCTTCACCATCTCGTGGACTTGATCTCCAGACAAATCCATGGCAGTAGACCCAACTTCTCTCGTGGACTTTTCTTCTTTCTTCTAAAGGCGTGGCGTAGTGGGAGCCATCTTCTATGACCCATGTAAACCATCTTTCTTGATTTCTTCAGCCACCTGCTGCGTGTATGTTCCATACAGTTAGAGCAAGTCTTCTTTCCTTTGACGGTTTGTCCAAAAAGATTATCGAATGTGGGATAATCATTAATGGTGCAGAACAATAGAACTTGTAGCTTGAAGTTCTCCTGACCATATGCATCCCAAGTTTCCACACCTTCTTTCCAGAGAATCTCAAGATCATCGATAACAGGCTCCAAGAACACATCGATATCATTGCCGGATTGTTTTGGACCTTGAATTAACAAGCACAACATAATATATTTTCTTCTGAAGCACAACCATGGTGGGAGGTTATAGTTCATAATAAGAACTGACCAAATGCTGTGAGAACTGCTCATGTCTCCGAAAGGATTCATGTCATCCGACATATTGTCATGTTTCTAGGGTCGACAGCAAAGTCTTTTTGCTTTCGATCAATATTCCTCCATTGAATTGAATCCACAAGGTGTCTTAGCAAACTGTCATTCCTTCTCTCTGTGGCATGCCAACGTACTAACTTTGCTTCCTTGGGGTTGGCAAATATTCTCTTGAAACGATCAATGATAGGTAGATACCACACAACCTTCGCCGGACCACCCCGCTTTGACTTCTTGCCCTCCCCCACACTTTTCTTTCGCTTGTATCGAGAAGCCTTGCAGACAGGACAAGCATCTAAGTCTGCATATTGCTTGTGGTACAATATGCAGTCGTTGGGACAAGCGTGAATTCTACGGACCTCTAACCCCAGGGGACACAGAACTTGCTTTGCTTCATATGTCGTCTCGGGCAATGTGTTCTCTTCATGAAGCATGGCCTTCAATATTCCCAAAAGATCTGTGAAACTCTTGTTTGTCCATCTACTACTTGCCTTCAGCTTCATTAGGTCCAAGGTAGTTGATAATTTGGTGTGTTTGGGCTTGCATCCGGCGTATAGAGGTGTCTCCAAGTCACTGACCATCCTGCTGAACTTCATGGAATCTCTCTCGTTGTAAGTTGGATCCTCAACGTCACGTAACATGTCTTGCAGCAGATCAGGATCCACATCAACCATTTCACCGCCCAATGGAGATGGTATAAACATGTCATGCTCATCTTCATCTCCTTCTTCATGATTGTTTGCACCACTTCTATCTACAACTGCACCATTTCCCGATTCTTGCTCTCCATGCTTCACCCAACATGTGTAGCCCTTCATGAATCCCCGTTGTATCAAGTGAGAGTGTACGTCCACTCTGCTTTCAAACATATTCTCATTCTTGCAATCTCTACATGGACAACACATGTATTTGCTGTTTCTTCTTTTTCTATCCTTCTCCGCAACGTTCATAAAACTTAATACGCCATCTCTATACTCCTTGCAATGACGTTTGAAAGTAGTCGCATACATCCAACTTCGATCCATCGTTGCAAAAATGAACAAAATATTAGTTAACATCTCATGAGATAAGTACTATTAAATTAATAAGAAATGATTACTACCTTTTTACTTACTTTTACGATTTTCCTGTTTTTCTTTGGAAAAAAATACAAAAATTCGCCCCCTTCAACCTCCCACCAAAATAGTGAATAGTGGGATAACTTCAGACAATAGTCGAGTGGACTATTTATAGTGTGCAAAATATATGTCAATCGGGCCAAAGAAACGACATCTCTAACGGGCGCACAGTTATCTCTGACGGGCGTAAAAGAAAGCCCGTCACCGATATGTATCATCGGTAACGGGCGTTAACCGAATCTCAATCGGGCCTTATTTGGAGCCCATCACCGATGACACTCATCTGTGACGGGCTTTATACTTGGGCCTGATTGAGATAGTGGAGGTAATCTAAATCCGGCCTAACCTTGTGCCCGTCACAAATGAGTGTCATCGGTGACGAGCTATAGGTATATGCACCTCGAACGAGTACATCTACAACGGTGTTAATTTCGGCCCGATTGAGATGACTTCATTCTGACAGCCCACGAAGTCCAGGCATGTGAGGGCCTGTCACAGATGAGAGGATCTGTACTAGTGCTTTGTCGTAGAAGACCCCTAATGCGTTGTAGCACTCGCGGCGAAGAAAGTGGCACAGGTCAGCGCATATCTCAAGAATGGTCTTCTTATCGATATTGCTTTCCCTAGTAAGTATTTCTAGGATCTGTACAAATAAGACAACATAAGTTAGCAAATAAAATTAGACGAAATAGCATTTACGGAGAACAATATCCGGACTTACAGTAGCGTTCTCTGTTGCGAACCTCCCGCCGGCTCTAAGCATATGGCACACGTAATATCCACACAGATTAGTATTCGCAGGTTGTTTGAAACATTACGAACAAAACCAATAGCACCCATCAACATAGAAAGTAAGTACGACAACAACATATGTGGACACATCGATCTTACCGGCCAGTTTGTCTTCACGGTAAGCTTTGTCTTATTTGGATCATTCCGTGGCCTGTTGTGTCTAATTTAGTGCTTGTGTGCTCTATGTAAAAAAAGAAAAATTGGTTGAGGTAATTTGAAACTTGACGAAAAAAACTACTTATGGATGGGTACGTTAGCACTTACAAATTTAGTAAAACTAGGAAATCCATGTACGTCTCCTTGTCGTAGTGTGCCGGATCGAGCACCACAACCTCGTTGTCCCTTGGATACACCAGAATTAATATATAGTGGTCACTGCAAATAAGATAAGATTAATTCACTTCAAATAAGTACTAATAATGTAGTACGATGCAATGAATAACACAACTTAAGATGGATGTTGCGTACGTAAAAGCGTAAGGGACCATTGAGACATTTTTGTCTTGGTGCCTGAGCATTGCTTGTCCCAAGTACATGGCCACCTCGACTCTCTTCTTAGTGTACAAACCCTTGATATATGCTTCTTTTTCCTCAGTGGTCTTGTTCTTTAAGGCAGGATCATCCTCTCAAAGTTGCACCATGTGTTGCGTTTTACAAACCCTTGTTGGATTTACGTAGCCTATCTGTTCCCCCACATTTTGTCCTGCATGGATTTGTGAACTATGAAATAACACAACTTTGATGAGATGGAAGTTTGTTTTATTTATTCACTTTGTCATAGTCCTCTCGAAATTTGTTTGATGAGATGGAACTTTGATGAGATGGAAGCTGTCAAAATATATAAGATGTAAGAACTTACATGCAAAACATTGTATCGAGATTGATATCCATTTTATCAAGCTTGAAGAGGACGTGCAGGTCGTTGAAATCGATTACCAAGAAATTACTAGGTCCCTTGACGAAATAGTTTTCAGGGACTATGACACTAATGAAACCGAGGCCCTTTTTGGTCGCCTTCATGTACCACTCGTGCAACAACCTCATTTGCCAAGGAAGATCTTGCATGATGTGCCAAGATAAGAATGGCTTGCCATATTCGTATGTTTGTGGCACGTCATCATATAACCCAGAATTTAAGTCGTCCACGCAACCATGTACGGATTTTTGATCTTTCGACAGCTTTGCAGGCTCTTCTTTCCTTGGTTCTATCGCACTTCTCCTCCTCATTGCCGAAAATGCTAATCCCGCTTCATATACTGCATTTTCCTTAGGGTCGTACATGGAAACCATTATTGGTATTCGCCGATGAGCTTCACTGGTAGGAATGGGGACGGATGTGGCTTTCTGTGGGAGTTAAACCTGTTGTGCGAGAGTTGATTGTGGTGTAGGAGGAGATTGATGAATGGGTGGCGAAGGTGGGCCTTGTGGGTAGCAGACCCTCGTGGGGATGATGGACCTTGTGGCCTAGGAGACCCTTATGGGGAACGAGGTCCTGGTGGGGACGGCGGTGCCGGTGGGCCAGCTGTTGTTGGTGTCGATTGAGCTGGTGTTGACGATGGTTGTCCAGATAGAATGATGTCTCGACGATGCCATAATATGAACTGATTCACTGCATCCCTGAGTAATTCTATCCCCTCAGGTGCTGGGATGTCTAGCTCCAATGATGCATGATTGGCATGGACCTTAGCCACTTGCACCATTGCATACTTGGCCGGAATTGTTGTGTTGTGAAAATCTCGACTTGCATAATATGAACTGATTCACTGCATCCCAACCTCTCTTGTTTTCCCAGCTCTGCCAATGGGAACGACAAAGCCGCACGGCGTCGGACCTGTGATAAGATCCACTGGGTATGAAGTTGTTTCAACTGACCCGACACTGCTCGACATCTTACTGGTCTATTGGGGCGCTTCGGGATATAGGTTGGGGAAAGCAATTGGATTCTCTGCTACCAAAGAGTAGAAATGTGCCTTCATTTGTTCGGCTATTTTTTCTTCCAACTTCTCTTTGTACCTGTCCCGCTTCTTGTATCTGTCCCGCTTCTTTGTAACTTCTCTTTGTACATCGTGGAAATCCTTCTTTCCAATTGGTCTTTGACGATAGACCTCTTACCCTGCCAGAGTGTTCAGCGTTGCCCATTGCCGCTGTCAGCTGATTGTGCTCTCTTTTGGGAGCGAACTCCTCTGACTTCTTCTCGATCATACTTACAATCTTGGAGGTGACCTCCATGATGTCAGGCGTCTCAAACATGATCTTACCCTCGGTCGTGACCTGCTCCATGCTTCTTGCCCAAAGCCAGTTCCTACTCCTTTCTATTAGGGGGTCAACCACCAGGGGCTTGCCCTCAGCTACGAACTTTTGTTCCTTTTCACGCCATTCATCCACATGGCCATCGTACCCACTCAACCCTAGTCTCTTTTCGCCAGGTCTGACATCCTTTTACTCCTCGCCAATGATTCCAGTATTGTCATCGTCACGACAAACCTATCCCATTCGGCTTGAGATATGTTGCCATACACCGTGAATGGAGACTTGTTCTTCTGGACATAGTTTTTGTTCATATCTGACTTCCATTGTCTCCAACGGTCTCCCAACATCTTCAATGCGTACCCTTTCCCCCTCACCTCCGATCCTAGTGGATACAAAAGTTATTTCTATAGCTCGTTCCACATCGTTGTCTTGACGCTTTCGTCTACCTGCTCCCATATCTTTACATTCAAAGGACCGTACGTTCTTGCCAGAACTCCGCACGTGCTGCTAAACTTTGACATTACTGTCCTCAACTCGACGAGCTTTCCATCTTGGTTGAGAGCAACTATGTAGTGTGTTTCCTTCGGCAGTTGATTCCTACTTCTTTCACCACGCCTTCTTTTTGTACGCCCTCCTGCACTTGTCGATGTGTCCATGGGCTCCGGGGCTGACGTGGTTGTGTCCATTTCTAACTCGGATAGGGGGGTAGTCTGGGCCACCTTGCGTTTTGACTGACGTCTAGTTTTTATCTGCATGAACACGTTCATTTTTAATTAGACACTTCTAATCTCTACCCGACTAGGTTAAAAATTATGAAATTCGGCCTCCACACTTAATGCATGCTCGATAGGTACATAATCAGGGTCATCTTCCGGAGGGAGAACTTGCATTATTTCCATCGCATGTGGGTCGCTGGGGTGCGCTAGAAGTCTTCACTACAAGCCGCATGCGAGTTGACCCCTTCTTTCTCTACATCTCCTTCAGCGAGATCGGGTGCTTGTGATGGAACTTTGTCATTTGACATTTCTATAATAAATCACCTCTAATTATTATGCCATATGAAAATGTCCATCTCAAAATTTACATCTCAAAATGTCCATCTCAAAATGTCCATCTCAAAATATCACGTAACTATTTTACCATAATTATCACAAAAAACATAAGTCCATCTCAAAATGTCCATCTCAAAATTTACATCTCAAATTTTTAGATGTAAATTTACATCTACAATTTACATTTAACTTTACATTTAAATCGTATTATACATCTAAAAATTGTATTATACTTGTAAAATCATATTATACTTGTAAAATTGTACTTTACATATAAAACCTTACTTCACATCTAAAATTTCACATCTAAAACCGTATTTCACATCTAAAATTTTGACAAAATTCATCTAATGGCCATAATATATTTCAACAAAATTCATCTCAATTCTACATCTAAAATTTTGACAAAATTCATCTAAAATGTCCATCTCAAATTTTGACAAAATTCATCTGAATTTTACATCTAAAATTTTGACAAAATTCATTTAAAATATACATATCAAATTTCGGGTAAATTCATATCAAAATTTACATCTCAAATTTTGGCTAAATTCATCTAAATCTTACATCTCAAATTTCCACCAAATTCATCTCAATTTGACATCTAAAATTTTGACAAAATTCATGTAAAATTTACCGCGCAGGAGCTGGTGGAGGAGGCCGGCGCGGGGAGGAGGCCGGCGCAGGTGGAGAGGACGGTGGCGCCGGTGGGGAGGATGGCAGCGCCAGCGGCGATGTGGCAGGCACGGGTGGAGGCCGACGCGGGTGGGGACGGCGGCTCCGACGGAAAGGGGGCGGTTGGCGTCCGGCGGTGGCGGCGGTGTGGGATTTTGGTAGACTAGCAGCGTGTATCGAGGGTTCGGGCGTTTGCGGGACTTAGAAAGTTTCCTAGTCCCGCGCGAAAGTCTTATATAGCATGGCACCATCGCATGTGGGCCGCTTAAGGGACCGCATGGAAAGATTATCTTTCCATGCGAGCGGCTTAAGAGGCCGCATGGAAAGATCGTCTGATCTTTCCATGTGGCCCATTATGGTGCCCGCATGGAAAGATTACCTTTCCATGTGGCCCTTTATGCCGCCTGCATGGAAAGAACATCTTCCCATGCGGCCCGTTATGCCAACCGCATGGAAAGATAATCTCAAAATTTTATTATTGTTTTAGATCACAACTTACAAATATTATTTTAGATTTGTATAATTGATCACAAATCAAAAGGCATGTCTTTGCATTACTCCATATTTAAACACAACTTCATTACATATACTTCTTTACAAACTAAACTACCGCTTAATTATTTTTGCAACACCATCGGGGCGCACATATGGAATAATCTCTTCATTCATGGTTTGCTCTATGCATTTGATCCGCTTAGGAAGATCAGTTAACAATGGTACGTCGTCGTACTGGTTGTAATCAGTCGCGTCTTCAATGTTGTCAATGCCGACGATATGTTGCTTTCCAGATACGGTGATATCCATTCTCTTATCTGAAGGGTCCTTTACATAGAAAACCTGTGCCACACGCTCTGCGAGTTTCCACGGATCATCCTTATGCCCTGTTTTGCTGTGGTCAATGATCATTTGGCCATAGTCATCAAGGGTAACTCTTTTTTGGTCTTTCACCCATTGGCATCAAAGCATAGGAATCTGGATGTTTAGTCCGTAGTCAAGTTCCCATATCTCCTCTATGATCCCATAATGTGATTTCTTCTGACCTGATGTGTCCAACGCTTCAACACGAATGCCATTATTCTGGGCTGTGCTTTTATTCTCCTTTGTTTTCGTACAACATGTACCGCTCCTACGCCCACATTTGATGTAAGTACAATGGACATAGTTCAACAATCTTAGGGACAATGTGAACAATCAGATGCTCCATCATATTGAAATAATATGGAGGGAAATACATCTCGAGCTGACAAACGGTCTCTATTGCAAAGTTCTGAAGTGGGCCTAATTCCAGAGGATTAAATACCTTTTGTGATATTCGATTAAAAAAGTAACACAACTTTGTTATCACCACCTTCGTGTGAACTGGTTTGACAGCTCTGATAGCAATAGGGAGGAAGACCGTTAGCATCCTATGAGAATGATGTGCATTGTATCCTGAGATGGTCAGATCCTTCATTGAGACTAGCTTCCTGATGTTTGATGAGAAACTAGTAGGGACTCTGACCCCCTACAAACATTTGCAGAAATCTTTTTTCTCATCTGGTGTCATTGAGTAACAGGCAGGAGGAATCTCAAACTTTCCATTTGCTAGCTCTTTTGGGTGAAGTTCTTGCCTGATGTCCAAATTTACCAGGTCATTACATGACTTGAGTCCGTCCTTCGTCTTACTCGGGATGTCTAGTAAAGTGTCGATGGTGCTATCGAATACGTTCTTCTCAAGGTGCATGACATCAATGGCATGATGAATCTCGAGGTCCTGCCAGTACGGCATGTACTTGAAGAAAATCGAGTGCTTCTTAAATGACAACGTATTTTCGTCCTCTTCTTCTTTCTTCCTCTTTGCGGTCACCTTCCTAGTTCCCTTCCCAAAAACAGTCTTAATGTTTTTTGTCAATTGAAACAAAACAGTACCACTTTTTGCTTCAGGAGCAGCCGCATCCTTAATTGTCTTGTCAAAAAATCTTGCCATAGTACGATACTTGTGTCTCCGGGGTAAAAACTGTCGATGCCGCATGTATATTGTCTTGCATGAGGCGTTCAGATACAAGTTCGACATATTGTCTAGACAGATAAGACACCCTGTCTTCCCTTTAATCTAGCCGGATAGCGATAAGTTGGTTGGTAGGTCATTGATTATGACAAATATGATGGCACGTAGAGTAAAGTACTCCCGTCGATACTGATCCCAAAGTCGTAACCCTTTTTTCCACATGTATTCCATATCCTCCGTTAAAGGCTCAAGAAAAACATCTATGTCGATGCCAGGTTATTTTGGCACTTGTATCAGGATAGTCAAGAGAATGTACTTTCGTTTCTGACAAATCCATGTAGGGAGGTTATACATGGTGAGCAAAACTGGCCATGTGCTATGTGAGCTACTCAGGTCACTAAATGGGATCATTCGATCTGTGCTCAGTGCAAACCTCACATTTCTCGGATCCTTTTTATGTTTTCAATCAAAGGTTTTCCATTGCCGAGCATCAGCGAGGTGTCGAATCATAACATCTATCTTACAGTTCTCTTGATGCTACCTCATCAATTCGGCGTCATTAGGGTTTGAGAAGAGGCACTTCATGCGATCTTTTATTGGTAGATACCACATCATCATGGCCAAAATCTTTCTTTTCAATTTCGCCGATGAATCTATGTCGACAACCTCACCATCGGAGACCCCATTACCCATTTTATACTAACTCGACCCATAGGTTGGACACCTATCCAAGTCAGCATATTCCTTGCGGTATAATATACAGTGATTTACACATGCATGAATCTTTTCAACACCTAGAGTTAATGGACACATTAGTTTCCTCGCTTGGTACGTGTTGGATGACAACAAGTTAGGCTTAGGAAGCATATTTCTCAATAGACTCATTAACTTGTTGAAGCTAGTATCAGACCATCCGTGTTTAGCCTTCAACCTGAGGAGTTCAAGCATCGAACACAACACTGTGAAATCCTTATCACATCCCTTCGATTCATCATAAAGAAAACTCTTCGCTAACTTTTCTAGTGCCTCCCAATTCTCTAATCCATGGCCTCTACTTAAAAGGATCTCTGGCTCAGCGTGCCGCAATATATCCTCCAGATCGAAAGCGGTCTCCAAATCAACACAAGATGTGCAACCATCATCGCCCATCCTTTCACGAGACATATCCTCAATTACAAAATTCTCTGTCGCATCCATATTTAAATTACACTCTTCACCTTCCGTATTACCGTTATCTTCATCAGCGGCGATTTTCCCGTGATAGGTCCAAACCTTGTAATCCTTCATGAATCCACGCTCAACTATGTGCCCCAGCATCTCTTTGGGATCTCTCAATAATTTCTGGTTCTTGCAATTAGAGTATGGACAAAACATTGTCCTCATATTCTCCCTCAAAGCACGCGGCTTTGCCTGGTCAACAAATTTAGATGCTTCCTTAATGAACATTGGATGAGTTGTGCGAATGTCGTACATCCATGCCTGATCCATCTATAAAAAAATCCCAGTGCAACAAAATTTATAGCATAGGTTATGTGTTTCACATAACATTAAAATACATGAATCTCTTCAAAATTAATGCAACATTACATTCAAGAAGTATGTACTAGTGATTAACATAACATTTTGCTAATCAAAACTTTGTATTTTGAGCTATATTTTGTAAAAAAAACTAAAAAATGTCCTCTCGTTAAAAATGCAAATTTCTCCGCATTTAACCGACAAAATTTGAAATAAAAAGAGGCAAATGAAGGAGGAGAGCAAGTACTTTACCTTTTATATGAAGTTGAAGCAAAGATTTCGAGTTGAAAACCTTCCTCCCTATTAATTCCTTATTTTAGGAGAAAGAAACTTCGGGTTCAAATGGGCACAGCTCGGGGCTTGGTGTTGATATATGGGCCATCATCACATGCGGTTTGCTTAAGCAGCCGCATGCGGTAATGCATGTGATGATGGTCGTATTATTGCATGCGGCTGGCTTAAGATGCCGCATAGGATATCACATGCGGCCACTTAAGCCGGCCGCATGCAATAATACGACCATTATGGCATGCGGTCCGCTTAAGCAGCCGGATACGATAATGCATTATCGCATGCGGCTGCTCAACAGCCTCCCGGTGGACTGATTATTGCAGACGCGCCCACTTATGGACTGCCTGCAATCTATCGGCCCTCCCATCCAGGAAAATTTTTTCTGTAGTAGTGACGTCAGATTATAGAAGCTTGTTGCCTGAGAGGCATTCTTGTCTTTTTAAAAGATCTCTTCAATTGAGCCGGAACTAATAAAATAATATAAAATAATGATTGTGGTGTTCATCGTTGAATTACTAGTATTGGAGCCGTCCTTTAGCCAACACATATTCCGATGGATGTCCGTGAGCAAATCACATATTATTTGAATGACCTGTGTTAAAATTTGCCTTTTTATAAAGCTATTGTGATTCTCTTGTGCAGGAGACTGACAAGAAAAAAAAGGAATGCTATGCACAGAGAGCATTTTATAGTTGAGATTGTCGAAACCTGATTTCGGCAATAAGAAATAGGGGGTAGCGTATAAGTACCAAACACGATGGGTTAGTAGACAAAAGGATTTAGTTAGGTTCAGGCTTTCTAAAAGAAGGAATACCCTACTCCTGTTTTGGGGATTAGATCTGCCGAGTTATCTATTGATCTCATGATCGAGTTGTGTATGAAGAGAAATCTAGCTAATTGCTATTACATCTATGTCCCTCAAGGGATATCCTGCCCTCCTTATATAGGCTCAGAGGGCAGGCTCATAAGTCGAAGACCTAACTACATACAGCATAAGACTCCATAATATTCCCAACTTAAGACTATAAGATGTTACTTAATACACAAGGTAACGTAATACTTAAGTCCTAAGCCTATTACATGATTATGTCTCATAACCTATCCCCTATAGTCAGTTGGATAAGCTAGCCGTGTGGGTATATGATACCCATAATCTCCACAGTAGCCCTTGAGACCTTCACAGTCGACAAGATAACTCCACCTCGAACCAATCATAGCCGAGTGCTTCCATTGCCGAGTGCCTCCATTGCCAAGTGCTTTCATTATCTCTGCCCAGGTCTCCCGAATGCTTTAACCAATCCAATAAGAAGGCTGTGAAGGGCTAAAAAGTAATAAAAAATATACCTAGGTGCATCGACTAGATGCACCTAATTAGGTGTAGCCCCTGACTATGTGTTTAGTTAAACAAACTAAGCATATAAGCATATAGTCAAGAACTATAATAATCATACTCATCCGGGTGATATTATATAAATAAATGCTTAGCCAAAGGCAAAAGCAATCATAAAAATCATATAACACATAACCTTATGAACAAGGCACGGTGTATATTGACCGCAAGTACTGGTACCATATCAAGCTCATGCTGTCCAAGTTGTTATGCCCGAGTCCTCTTGAAACACACAACTTCACCATCCTCAGGAACATATAGTATTTGTGATATAAAATCCGAGTTAATAAAACCCACAAGTAGATTTACCAGCCACCTAAATAATATAACAAAAATACAATTAGCCTAAGCCATAATATTGGTCTTAATCCAAGAAAAACACACCAAAGTGGCCAAAATAGCATTGATATAATATAGAATCAATTGCTTGATAAGAACCAAATAGCTTCCAGCGTCTTATAGAAAAGTTGCCAAAACAGTTATGAAAAACATTACTGTTTGTCACCTCCCAAATTGCATCGCACCAACTCCTAAAAAGTTGCATAACCGCTGTATGAAAGGATTTTAAAGGTATCGGGCAATAGAACACATGCATATTGCCAAGGCAAATTTGCTTATGTCCCTAAAGACACGTGACCAACCAGACTTGAATCATGGGCTGTAAGCTTCCCATGAGCTTCAGCCCAAATAAAGGAAAACATACCAATATCCTAAAAAATGCCAAAGCGTCGTCATCTACCCCGCCGCTTCGACTTTTGAAAAATTTCCCCTTTCGCACTCCTGTTCACAAGCACTTCCGCAGAAACCTAGAATACGAATTCCACCAAATCCATTCATCCAGCTATTCGAAATCCCATTAAAATCCACTGCGCTCATCCTGCTCCTGGCATCCTCCCCAAAAAACTCTTGCTTCGAACACCAAACTCAATCCTCCTCAAATCTCACTCATGGCGAAAGAGAGAGAAATCCCCTTTGACCAATGGGCAACCTCTGACGTAAAGGAATCAACTCTGAAGGAAATGGTGAAGGATGGAGTCCTCCCAGCAAAGGAAATCATTGGCTGGCGTCCGGCGTATGGTGAGGAGTTCCCAACTCCAAATACTGGTGAGATTGTGGTTTTTACCCACTTTTTCTACTGTGGATTTGGTCTGCCAACTTCTGAATTCTTTCGCGGCATTCTTGATTACTACAGTCTCAAGATTTATCATCTGAACCCAAACTCTATACTGCACATTGCCATCTTCATCCATGTATGTGAAGCCTTCTTCGAAATCTATCCCCACTTCAATCTTTTCCGCCGCATGTTTTCTCTTAAAGCCCATCCGACCAAAGATAACCCGTGTGTTGTCGGTGGCGCGGGATTCCAACTCCGCGGCACTCTTCGCAAGGACTACTTTCCTCTTCCCTTGAAATCTTCCAACAAAGGCTAGCACGTGAACTGGTTTTACATTTCTAACCTAGCCCCCAGCCTGCCTGACTTCATCGGTCTTCCGCCAATCCAACGGGCCAACTGGAATGCCTTGCCCGGGAACCAAGACTGGATAGAAGCAAATAATCTTCTGGCAAAAATTCTTGAAATGAAGAACAAGGGTCTCCAAGGAGAATAGATCACTCGGCGCTTCATCAAATGCCGACTGGTTCCCATCAAAGAAAGATCCAAGCCAGCTTTCGAATATGAAGGACAGAGTGACCCCAACCGGGAAGATCGAGAGTCTTTAAACTTCCAAGTCTTGTGCTCTCATATGTACAAAATCCTCTCCACTGGGATTGTAGTAGACTAGCAATATACTGCCAGTTCTTCCCTACAACATTCATCGACCACCTCCTCCGGAATGTAAACCCTACAACTTCAATGATTTTTATCTCGCCATGTTCTTCAATGTTTCTTAAAGAAAATATTGCTTGCAGGCAAATGCTCTAATCATCTCCCAACCATACAAGGTTTATGATGAAGATGTGCCAGACCAGCCAACTGCCAGGAAGCCAACTGGCGGCCCAAAGATCAAGCCCCAAACGAAAAACAAAAGAGCTGCAGCCGCTGTTGAAGAAACTAGCAAATGTGCAAGCAAATAGAGGAAGCTAGTCATTGATGACTTAGATGAAGAGTCTGAAGAAGTCCTAATGCCTAAGGCCAATATCAGCTCACCTAGGCCATCCACCAGATCCTCTCCAAAGATTAGAAATTCCAACAGGTATCCTTCACATGACTGGTGTTGTCTTTTTCCTGAGAACTTATTTGATACCACTTTGATCACCATGTATCATCTTCTGCAGAAAACCTCAAGGCATAGATCCCACCGGCAGACAGAAAAAACAACCCCAACTGCAATGCCATAAAACCAAGAGACCGCAGAACAAGGGTCCCAGAACCCTCTCCCGAGTGAGAGTACTCCTGGCCAAGAGCAACGATTGCCAATCAAACTCCCCCGATTGGAAACCAATCGGATTCTACTGAACAAACATCAACTCAAGGACCTCCAACTGAAAACCAGCCGGACAAGGAAGAGCAAATCCCAGTTAACCAAGGAACACCAGTTGAAGATCCAACATCGGCTATCGAAGAAATCAACAAGGATCAAACAACTAGGGATGCTGCCACTCAAGAAGACCATCCCAGAGCGACAACAGGTAAACCTATCAATCATCACGTCTTTATCTTGAACATGCTTCCTTAATTCTATCTTTCACATCATCTTTAGAACAAACAACTGGAGAAGACGAAGAAATCATCCGGCTGAAATCTACAGAAGACTCATTGCCTCCAGTCAAGATCGAGTGACGCGATGCAGAAGGCAAGAAGCAAGACATCATACTAAACAAGCAAAAAGAAGCTAAAGAACGAGATATAAAACATGTGCCACACGCTCTGCGAGTATCCACCGATCATCCTTATGTCCTGTTTTGTTGTGGTCGACGATCGTTAGGCCGTAGTCATCAAGTGTAACGCCTTTTTGGTCATTCACCCATTGGCATCGAAGCACAGGGATCTGGATGTTTAGTCCTTAGTCAAGTTCCCAATTCTCCTCTATGATCCCGTAATACGATTTCTTCTGACTCGATATGTCCAACGCTTCTACACGAATGCCACTATTCTGAGTTGTGCTTTTATTGTCCTTTGTTTTCGTGTACAACGTATAACCATTGATGTCGTACCCTTGCCATGAAGTCACAAGACTCGACGAGCTAGATGTGAGCCTGTGCAATGTTTTTCCCTCTACGGAATCACCAAATGGGAGGTTGTAATCTTTCAACCATTGAGGGAAACGTCGCTTTTGATCTTTTGCGACCAAGTTAGTGGTTCTTTTGGCACTAGCGAGTTTGATCTCTTCCATGTGTTGTTCAATGAAAGGCTCACCCATAGCGAGCTGTTGTAGTACATTGTTGTGTGCTATCGACACCGCTTTGTAATCATCATCATAGAACCGTTTCTTGCCTACGGTGCCCTTTCCTGCTAGTCTTCCCTTGTGTCTAGGCACAGGTATCCCAATGGGATTGGCTTCCTTTGTGTAATCCAAACAACACTCAACCACTTCTTCAGTTGTGTATCCTTCTATCATCGATCCCTTTGGGTGAGCCCGATTGCGGACGTAACCTTTTAGAACCGCAATGTACCACTCCTACGCCCACATTTAATGTAAGAACAATGAACCTAGTTTAATAATCTGAGGGACGATGTGAACAATCAGATGCTCCATTATATTGAAATAAGATGGATGAAAATACATCTCAAGCTGACAAAAGGTCTCTACTGCAAAGTTCTGAAGTGGGCCTAATTCTAGAGGATCAAATACCCTTTGTGATATTCGATTAAAAAAGTACCACAACTTTGTTATCACCACCTTCGTGTGAACTGGTTTGACAGCCGTGATGGCAATTGGGAGGAATACCGTTAACATCCTATGACAATCATGAGCATTGTATCCTGAGATGGTCAGATCCTTCATTAAGACTAGCTTCCTGATGTTTGATGAGAAACCAATAGGGACTCTGACCCGCTGCAAACATTTGTAGAAATCCTTTTTCTTGTCTGGTGTCATTGAGTAATAGGTAGGAGAAATCTCAATCTTTCCATTTCCTAGCTCTTTTGGGTGTAGTTCTTGCCTGGTGTCCAAATTTACCAAGTCATTACGTGACTTGAGTCCGTCCTTCATCTTACTCGGGATGTCTAGTAAAGTGCTGATGGTGCTATCGAATACATTCTTCTCAAGGTGTATGACATCAATGGCATGACAAATCTCAAGGTCCTGATAGTACGACAAGTATTTGAAGAAAATTGAGTGCTTCTTGAATGACAACGTATTTTTGTCCTCTCCTCCTTTCTTCCTCTTTGTTGTCACCTTCCTAGTTCCTTTCCCAAAAACAGTCTTAATATTTTTTGTCAATTGAAACATGATAGTACCACTTTTTCCTTCAGGAGCAGTCGTATCCTCAATTGTCTTGTCAAAAAATCTTGCCATAGTACGATACTTGTGTCTCCGGGGTAAAAACCGTCGATGCCGCATATATACGGTCTTGCATGAGGCATTCAGATACATGTACGACATGTTGTCTAGACAGATAAGACACTCTGTCTTCCCTTTAATCTAGCCAGACAGTGAGAAGTTGTCTGGTATCACACCCCGAAGTTTGCTTTCTAGCTTAAAATTCGTGAAATAAATCGCGTCAAATAAATTTTCCTTTTTAACCTAGAGCAAATTTACAATTTAAAAATATATTTAATCAAGTATGAATGGCATGGTGGGATTTTTCTTGAGTTCCTCATGTTAAAATACATTAACAAGATTTTTAGTGGAATTTTCAGAGCCCTATCAATAATTTTAACCAATTAAAAACCTCAATCGTAATAAATAAATCACTGGAAAATCCTTTTTCCTTTTTCCTTTTCTTTTTCTTCCTTTTTGGGCCGTCGGCCCACCTCCCTCCTCTCCCGGGCCGACCCAAGGCCACCCAAGCCACCCCGACGCCCTTCCTCCTTCCTGGGCCGGCTCGAGCCACCGAAGTCCAGGCTGCCTCCCTCAGCCTCCCGGGCCGCCGACATGTGGGGCCGGCGCCCGGGCCGCCTCCCGCTCGGTCGGCCGCAGCTGCCCGCGCCGCCCGCAACCTCCGGTGAGGTTTTCGCAACCGTCGGCCGAACCCTAGCCCGAGCCCCCTTATATTTTTTTGTCCCCACGATCGCCTCTCTTGTTTCCCCCTTGCGCCGCCACCTCCCGTGAACCCTAGCGCCGCCGCCGTCTTCGTCTCCTCCCTCGCCGGTGAGCGCCGCCGCTCTCTCCTCCCTCGACGCCGCAGCCGCGCCGCTGCTCCCCGCGCCGCTCGCGCCGGCCGCCACATGCGTCGCCGCNATGCGTCGCCGCGCCGTGGCCGCCGTGTGGCTGCCACGTGGCCGTCGCGTCAGCGCCACACGTGCGCCCCATGGTGGGCCGCCGCCGCCGGCCGGTGAACTCGGTCCACCGTGGACCGGGATCCCCATGCCACCGACAGGTGGGGCCCACCTGTCGGCGCCGTCGCCACCCCGCTGGCGTCAGCCCTGGCGTCAGTGACATCAGCCCTAGGGGTTTATTGCGCAATAATTGAATAAGGACTTTTCTGTTTATATAAAAAACATAGTTAATCTTCTAAAATTCATAACTAATTCATCCGGACTCCGTTTGAGTCCATTCAAGTTGCAAAAAATTCATAAAAATGTCTAGAATCCATTAAAAATGGTTTTGTTCTCTGTTTCAGTAGACTTATAGCTTGTTTGCTTGTGTGTTTTGTTTGTCGCTTAGATTCCGGTAATCTCGACTCTCCGGTTTACTTCGAGGTTGTTGCCGAGGTCGATCTAGCGCAGGAGCAAGGCAAGTCATGCTTATTCATTTGATCATATTGTACCTCAATTGCAAATGTCTTATTTTTCTCTAAATATTGCATTGTTTTATAATGTCATTTATGGGATTATTTACCTATTGTACTCAGCTTTATGTTTTGATTATCATATTCCTTTGATAGCTTGGGAAGTAATTTGAGTAGTCGCTAGGATAGAACATGCTTGGCCTTGCTTAGAAATAGTAACTCACTAATGGGATAACTAATGCTTCATTATTACTTAGTGATTGGTTATTTAATGTTGGCTCACGATGGTTAATCGTGAATGATTTAATAATTGTTTCAACTAAAATCTTGAATAATGGTGGGTTGTGAGCACATGGTTTTGATGGTAGTGCTCATGACAATTAAGGACCGGTTCGCAAAAAACCCTGAAAGAATTATCGTACTTTCCACAAGCCAGCATGGGTAATGGCTGTATTTGTAGTATAGCTTTTTCCTAGCTGATGCACCCAGGCGAGGGTGGGTGTGATGGAGTTGGGTCGGCGGGGGTTTACTCGTTGATCAGCTGCCGGATTCACCTAGGCACGAGAGGGGGCTACTTGCCTTGGTGTAAAGGTGGGGGCGAAACCTGAGGTGTGGTGCACGTGGTTAGGAAGGGTTGTGCGAAGGGTCCTGTCACAGTTCTTTTCCGGTGTACCATGGTGGTATGTTGGCGCATGGTAACGTGTTGTGGGAATGTGTGTTGTGGGTACAGTTGTATGCCTCTGATCAGAGTAGAACTATTCGAATAGCCGTGCCCACAGTTATGGGCGATCAACCAGATTCACCGTGATTAGTTACACTTTTTAATAACCTGACTTAATGGAACTGGTGTAGTTCAGGTGGTGGTTTGGACCTGTTGCAACGTGGTGTAGCATTGGACGGTGATCGTTCAATTTTGATTAATTAACTCAATTGTTTTTACTGCATTCAACTATTGTCTTTAAATGTGTATTTTATGCAAATAACCACTTCAGCCTCCTTTGTTATCACTTGAATCATTATTCCCTTTCCGGTATGACTTGTTAAGTACAGCGGGTAGTACTCAGTCTTGCTTTATTTTTCCCCCACCTCAGAGTTGGAGTACGTAGCTGATGAAGACTTTTCAGAAGAGTAGGCTTGTGGCTGCCGTCAAGGATGCCTGCGGAATAGAGTTGCCACGTTGTGAGTGTCTAGTCTACTAGAATAGCTTGTTTATCTTTTTCCGCTGCATTTATGTAAGAGATTTCTATGGTGTTTGTAAGATATGGATCTGTATGGCAACTTTGTCGTTTGTGTACCCTGGCTGGTCCTGGACAGGGATTTTAATACACATTCTGCTTGGAATTCGAGTTAGCGAATTTCTGGGCGTAACAAGTTGGTATCAGAGCCGACCTTGACCGTAGAACAAGCCAACTAGAAACCCTAAGAGCCCTCTAAAACTTTTTGATGTGCATTTGCCCTTAACTTGGTATTGTTTTGTGAAAAATTCAGGATCATTGTCCTTTGGGATTTATGGGAAAAAGTCGGGTCATTTATTCGATGGGGATTGCCTTAACTAAAGTTAGTCTAGAGTTTTAAAAAAAAATTTTTGGGATAACAAATTTTGGGTTTTGTTTGAATTCGCTTTGAAAATTTGTCGGGAAATGGATTAGGTTCTAGTTAAGTCATTTGAGAAACAAAATCTATTTATTTTGGATTTTTACTATTATGTCTACTTTGATAATATTACTATTTATGGTTTTCACAATCGTTTAGGTGTTGTGTTAGTATTTATTTGACTCTTATAAAATGTTCCTTGCACCAAAAATTCTCTTTTGTTACTCGAGTCCTTTAAATTGTTTTCTTTAATTTGGATTTGAGCATGCATTGGTTCCCATCCCTTGCCCTCTGTAGATGGCAGGTTTTCCCCCTACACACCGTGGAGAGGATATAGACTTTGGTTGTGGGGTACCCTGAAGCGCCGGAGTACACTATGATCGAGCCCCTCAGTGGCGAGTTTCCGTTCAGAGTTCGTTTGGAGGTCCATGGCTTTGTAGGCACCAATCTTCCCAACATGGTGACCGAGGCTGCTGGAGGGAGTGTTGTGCACGTTTGTCAGGAGGCCGCTTACAGAATGATGACCAGGATCAGCGACAGGCACTCCTACGTCTTTTGCGCCTCTGCATACCGCTACCATCCTCGTCGTTCGACCAACAGCGACGTCAGCACCTTCCGCCCGACGACTACAAAGAACGACACTACTTTTGGACGGATGTGCACAGTGATGAAGGGATTGGACTGGATGCATGCCGACCTCCACAAGGCGTCCAAGGCTCTTAATGACCGGAAGCTAATCAAGATTGCCCGCTTGGAGGACGAGGTCGCTCGGCTCAAGGCCGAGAATGCTAGGGTGCAGGGATGTCCAGCGCCAAGTGGACTCAGGATTCGCACTACGCCAGGAAAAGGACCACAGCTCCCGTGCGTATCCAACTCGCAGTAAGGAATCCACCACCTGCTCCCGCGCCAGTTCCGCCACCGTCACCAGCGTTTGCCATCACCTTTGCCCCGGCGTCTCTGTACCAGGGTCCAGCCAATGGAAGCGGAGGTTGGTTGCATGCCACACCCAGTGGTAGCAACAGCAGTGGTTCAAGTTCAGAGCCAAGCAGTGGTGACACTGACATAGCCAATTCCAGCAGCCGTTCCGAGCATTAAGCTCGCTACCCTTAGTTTTTCCGTTTTCTTAGTTTGCCGTCTTGCTAGCTTCTGTGTGATAGGTTTGTTGCTTGGGGTTTAGCCGATGGTCGATACCATGTGCCTATGGTATGGCTATCTTAATAAGGATTCTGCTTGCTGTTTTGAAGTGTTTTAAATTAGATCAAAACAATTACAGTTTAATTATAATATATTAAAGTTTGGTTTTTGAGCAGTCTGTTTTGTTTCTTTTCTATTTCTTTCTGCTGGTTCTTCTCCTCCAGATGGTCAACACAAGAACGAGCGGTAACATCAGCGGTCATGCGGATCCATCGGCGGGATCACAAGCCAATGGAGCAAACAGCAACGTTCCTCCTCCCCCACCACCTGAGAATTCCACTATTGCTAAGGTGTTAGCCAGCCAGACACAAATGATGACGGCCATGATGCAACAAATGTAGCAGCAGCATCAACAAATGCAACAACAGATGATGCAACAGATGCAACAACAGGCCCAACAGCAATAGTAGGCCCAACAGAACCAACAATTTGGTCCTCCACCCCAATCCAAGCTGCCGGAGTTACTTCGCGTCCGGCCGCCAGTTTTCTCAAGTACCACTAACCCCATGGAGGCGAATGATTGGCTCCATGCCATTGAGAAGAAGCTTAATCTACTCCAATGCAATGATCAAGAGAAGGTCGCCTTCACCACCCATCAGTTGCAGGGTCCTGCTTCAGCTTGGTGGGATAATTATTTGGTCACCCGTCCACTCAGAACGGAAGTCACTTGAGCGGAGTTCTGTCGCAGTTTCAGGAAAGCCCAGATTCCCGATGGCATCGTGGCCCAGAAGAAGAGGGAATTTAGAGCACTCCATCAAGGTAACCGGACTGTGACGGAGTACCTCCATGAGTTCAATCATCTCACACGTTATGCCCCGGAGGACGTGCGCACTGATGCAGAAAGGCAGGAAAAGTTTCTTTCCGGCCTGAATGATGAGTTGACCAACCAGCTAATCTCAGGAGACTATGCTTACTTCGAGAAGCTAGTTGACAAGGTGATCCGTCAAGAGGATCAACGCAACAAGATGGATCGAAAGAGGAAGGCAGCCCAATTCAGGGTGCATCATGGGAGTCAACAGAAGCCCCGGTTCATCGCCGGACAATAGGGTGGACCTTCTACAATGATTGTTCGTCAACATCGGCCCTACCACCCTGGCAACTTCCACACAAACAACTCTGTCAACCGCAACAATGAAGGGGGACAACTCAACCACAACCCAGCTCTGCGCCCACCAATGGCCTCAGCTCCGCCAGCTCCATCAACTCAAGCCAAGAAGGAGCCCGGTAGAAAACCTTTGGTCTGCTTCAACTGCAACGAACCCGGTCACTTCGCCGACAAGTGCCCAAAACCAAGACGTGCAGGACCCAAATTTGTTCCTGCCCACGTCAACCATGCGTCAGCAGAGGAGGCGTGGGCTGCACCAGAAGTGGTACTGGGTACGTTTCCTATCAATTCAATTTCAGCCATCACTCTTTTTGATTCTTGTGCTACGGATTCCTTTTTATCAAAGCATTTTGCGGGAACAGATAGGTTGTCAGTAGTGGAACTTAAAACGCCTATGTGGGTTCACACTCCTGGGAATGAGATGACCACAGCTCACTACTGCCCCTCTATGGTAATAGAAATCCAGGGTTCTAAATTTCTAGCCAACCTTATCCTTCTTGAATCCAAGGACCTAGATGTCATTCTTGGGATGGATTGGTTAACAAGACACAAGGGAGTTATCGATTGCGCTAGCTGCACTATCACTCTGGTTAATGAGAAAGGAGAAGTGGTGACGTTCCAGTCGCCGACACCCTAGAAGCAGAGAGTGTGCTTGAACCAAGTCGATGGGATGGAACAGACCGCAGGAGTAGGAAAGGACCTTAAGAAGTTTGGGGATATTCCCATCATCAGAGAGTACCCTGAAGTCTTTCCAGATGACTTAACCACAATGCCACCAAAGAGAGAAATTGAATTTTGGATTGACTTAGTACCGGGAACTGCCCCGATACACAAGAGACCCTACAGGATGGGAGACAACGAATTGGCGAAAGTCAAGAAGCAGGTTGATGAGCAGTTGTAGAAAGGATACATTCGCCCGAGTACGTCACCTTGGGGTGCTCCGGTGATCTTTCTGGAGAAGAAAGATAAGACCAAGAGGATGTGCATCGACTATCGCGCCCTCAATGAGGTGACCATCAAGAACAAATACCCGTTACCTCGGATTGATGATTTGTTTGATTAGCAGAAATGAGCAACAAGGTTCTCCAAGATAGACCTGCGATCAGGCTACCACCAGTTGAGGATCAAAGAGGAGGACATTCCGAAGACGGCATTCATCACTCGGTATGGGTTGTTTGAGTGCATAGTCATGTCTTTTGGACTTACCAATGCACTGGCCTTTTTCATGAACTTGATGAACAAGGTGTTCATGGAATTTCTGGATAAGTTCGTCATGGTTTTCATCGACGATATACTCGTCTACTCCAAGTCCAAGGAGGAGCACGAACAACACCTACGCCTGATACTCGAGAAGTTGAAGGAACACCAATTGTATGCCAAGTTTAGCAAGTGCGACTTTTGGCTCAAAGAAGTACAGTTCCTAGGCCACATCATCACCGCTCAAGGAGTGGCGGTAGACCCATCAAACGTGGAGTCGGTTACCAAGTGGACGCCTCCGCGTACGGTCTCACAGATCAGGAGTTTTCCAGGACTCGCAGGTTACTACCATCGGTTCATTGAGAACTTCTCCAAGATTGCCAAGCCAATGACAGTTGCTGAAAAGGATGAGAAATTCAAGTGGTCAGCAGAATGCGACAGAAGTTTTGAGGAGCTTAAGAAGAAACTGGTGTCCGCACCGGTATTAATTTTGCCGGATCAGACGAAAGATTTCCAGGTGCTTTGCGATGCATCCCGCCAAGGGTTGGTATGCATATTGATGGAAGAAGGCAGGTGTCACACCCCGCCCCTGCGCCACTGTACAAATGGCACCGAGGAGGGCGTGCCGCAGGATAACGGCGAACCGCTTTCCCACGGAACCGCAAAACAGGTACCAGTCCCAGGATAACGATGCTGGTACCAGCAGTAACATGATGAATCAATGCAAGATTTAAATAAATACAATATACCATTACGTTGCAGCTTCGGGGAATCCCTGAGTTGCAACCACCAATCAGAGTCAGCAGCAGCGAAACTTAGCGAAGCTAGGACACCAAATCCACCGACAGTAGTTTGGGTTTAGGGATGAAACTCCAACCTTCAATTTCTCCCTGAACTCAAGCCAAGAGAAGAAAAACAACAACAATGGGGGATTGAGTACTTTCGTACTCAGCAAGCCACTAGGAAATGTGTACATGTAAGCATCAAAGACAGGCTGAGTTTGTTTAGCAAATCATTTTTAAAACACTTTTCCTTTTAAATGTCTAAGTGTAGGTTTTCAAAGTAACTTTCCCTTCGGAGAGAGAGACATCTCACCTCAATCCATCCACGAGTTGCTTTGCAACGACTCGAGCGGGAAAGTCAAATTTTAGCATTCATAGCACTTCCTTCTTTATTAGCTTCTTTTCACTTTCAAAACATAACCCAACATTCACTTCAACAATCATCCGTTAACCAAGTCTCAAGGTTAACAACTCCGGGTCCGGTCCTCTCGACCTGCCAACCCAAACTCGGCCATCTCGGCCCCTGAACCGGCCCTCTCGGCCCTATGGTGTCAGACGACACCCCAGGTCACACAGGCCTGTTCCCAACCACGAAGGCTGGCCGTCCATCACAAAGAAGGACTCTGGTAACGGTCCCCATCCCACGAACCAATTTATTAAATGAGTTTTAAAAACAAATCTACGCTATGGGCATCACCTCACATTCGCCCTTGGCCGTGGGCACGGCTGTTCGAGCAGTTCAATCAAACCTCTACAGAGACTGTACGCTTTTCCCACAAGACACGAAGCTTACACCGATACTGGCCGGTATCGGAAGTTCGTGACAAAGCCTTTCTCTAACCAAACCATAAATGTCCCGTGTCTCACAGATGGGTGGAATCTCTCCACCAAGCATCAGGCCAACTTTCAAGCCCTCATCTACTCAGGCCCCACCGTATGGACCCCCGACACATCCCCACTACAGGAGATTGCGGTAAACTCCACCATACCGGTGCTCCTCACCTGCTAACCTGCTAGACATCTATGTTTTAGCTAGTTACTCATCTAGGGGCATCCCATTCTACCCATGTGGTCGTACTGTGAGATGCTCGAATGTAAAACCCAAAGGAATCGGTCCTTATGCGCGACTACGAAACCAAACCACACAGGAGAGGATTCGCACCGCAAGTTTTCTCCCATAAAACCTTTTTATTTTTCAAAGTCACCGACTCCCCGAGTCGGGTTTTATAAACCTTTCACAACCCAAGTTTTTCCACATCGATAACCATATATAAACCTGACATAAACAAAAGGTGCAAAAGGATACCTACGCCCAGAGAGCGTAAGTATTGAGGTACTGCTGTGGTGGAGCGACAAGGGTTAAGTTTAACAAGTTCCTACGGAAAATAATGCAACTACATAGGTTGGTCCGTCGGTCGTGTGCTCGTAGACCGATGGCCGATCAAAATAATTGTGTACGCTAAACATGCAAGTTTGCAATCAACACATTTTATAAACTAGGAGCAATATGATCGAAGAGTGGCTTGCCTTATTGTTGGTCTTCAAATCTTCGAGAAAATCCGCGTCAGCTGCACCTCCGAAACGTCCACTACGCGATCGAAAAGAGAAAAACATCCAAAACCCTATAAAGCAGATAATAACTATTATAAACTAATTGTGCCATTGGGTAGATCTCATTTTTAGAAAAATTATGGAAGTTGAACGGAGTCAATCGGACTTACGGTTGGGGAGATACGAATTTTGGAAGATTAATGGATTTTTCTGAAATGTGGAACTGAATTATTAAATTGGAAAGGAATATTCCCAAGAATATTCCTTGGCTGTGATGTTAAGAGGGAGGAATCGTGGACTTTATTTTGGGAAGGCTTGGGCTTTAGCCCAGAGATGAAGGAGGGATTCAATATAGACTTCAGTTTGAGGTGTAGAGGGATCAAACTGAACTTTTATGGAGAAGGGGCTGGTGGATGGGTTTTGGCCCGAAGGATGTAACATGGACTTTTAGGGGTCCATTCTTGGGCTCGGCCCGAGGAACAAAAGGGGTGTTTTACGGACTTGTGGATAGAGTATTAGGCCGGTTGGCCCAATGAAGTGGAGGGGCAAGATGTAGACTTCGTAGGGATTTTCATGGGGCTTAGCCCGATAACGAGAGGGAGGAATTATAGACTTTCTCAAAGTCTTCGGTCAAAGCCCGCCGGAGAGAGTCAAGACAGTGGGGCCCACCGGCGGGTCCCACCTACCTTCTTTTTCTTTTTCTCTTTTTCTTTTCTTCTCTCCTTCTTATCCTCTTCTTTCTCTCTCCTTCTCATTTCTTTCTTTCTCTCTCTCCTTGCTTTTTTTCTCTGTGTTCTTCCGGGAGAGAGGAGCCGAGTGGGAGGAGGCGGCCGGCCGGTGGAGCGGCGGCGTCGGCGCGGGCGACGCGGCGCAGGCGGTGGCGCGGCGCGGCTGGCGCTGGCGCCTGCGGCCAGGGCGCGGCGGCGTGCTGCTGCGGCGCGGGCTAGCGGCCGGGCGGCGCGGGCGCGTGCGGCGCGTGCGGCGCGCGACCAGGAGGCGGCTGTCGGCTCGGCAGCATGCCACCAGGCGGCGGCCGGGCAGGAGGAGGCCGGGGTGATGGCGCGCGACACGGCCGGGTGGCGCGTGCTGCAGCGTTGCGGGCTCGGCCGGGGCGGCGCGGCGCGGCTGGTGCGCGGCAGCGCGTGCGCCGGCCACGGCGCTCGGGCAGGAGGCGTGTGCGGTAGGGAGGAGGAAGGGGTGGCCGCGACGGATTCGGGACTTCGGCGACTCGGCTCCAGAGTGATAAAAATGGAGTGGTGAATCGGCTGAGAAACTTCACGGTAAGTTTTCTCCGGTATTTATACTGTCAAGATGATTCTGGAGGAAGAACTTGGCGACGAGAACGGCCATTGATGCACCTGTGTTTGCTTCTCTGTCTACAGACTCCAGCTGTTGTCGTTGCCTGGCTTGCTCGGCGAGCGGCGCGGAGCGGTGCCTACCTTCACTGTGCTGTTGTCGCTACCCGGCTTGCTTGGCGAGCGGCGCGGAGTGGTGCCTAACTTCACTGTGCTGGCAGGACGGTGCTTAACCGTTGTTCGTTGCAGGGGAGTTTAGGGAAAAACAGAGACAGAGAAAGAAACATGGATGCACGATTACTGGATGAGCCTGAGTGATTTTCCTGGCTTAATGAAGTGCAAAGGACCTCCGGGTGAAAAAGAACGGATAAACACCGGGTGGTAGAAATCCAAAATATTTTGGAATACTTGAATGAGAAGGAAATGACTGTTGATACGTGCGCAGAAATATTGATTTTAATATGCGCACGTATAGGAAAAATTGGTCCGGTGGTCGATGTCTAAAAATAAATATTTTTAGACTCTTTGGATGGAAAGGAGATTATTTGACGACACGGTTAAAATCTTGAAATTGAAATTTCAACCGTACGAATTTTTGGAAAGGTTAAGGAGTGAAAATTCGAACTGCAAAATTCGAATAATGGAAAATTAATTTTGGGAGATGATATCACGATCATGATTCTGGGTTCACAAGGGAAAGAATCAATTGAGATCTTTGGCACAAAAATCCTAAATACACTCAAAGAACCAAATTTTTGAAAATAGGATTTTTAATAAAATAGAATTTTTGACGGGCGAAAATCAGGGTGTTACAGCAGGGTGGTCGCATATGCTTCACGTCAACTGCGCCCACATGAGAACAACTACCACACTCATGACTTGGAATTAGCAGCAGTGGTTCACGCTCTGAAGATCTAGCGGCACTACCTCATTGGTAATCGTTGTGAGGTTTATACCGACCACAAGAGTTTGAAGTACATTTTCACTCAGCCTGATTTGAACCTCCGACAACGCCGATGGTTGGGGTTGATCAAGGATTATGAATTGGGAATACATTATCACCCCGGTAAGGCCAATGTGGTGGCCGATGCTTTGAGCAGGAAATGCTACTGCAACGCCACTTTTACCGAGGGAATATGTGACAGATTGCAGCGAGAGTTTGAACACCTAAATTTGAGTATTGTAGAACACGGATTTGTGGCTACTCTGGACGCACAGCCCACGCTCGTGGAGCAAGTTCGAGCAGCCCAGGTTAATGACCCTGAGATAGCTGAACTCAAGAAAAATGTGAGAGTCGGTAAAGCTCGAGACTTCACCGAGGATGAACATGGGACAATATGGATGGGAGAAAGAATATGTGTTCCAGAGAACAAGGAACTAAAGGATCTAATACTTACAGAAGCTCATCACACTCAATACTCAATTCATCCTGGTAGTACCAAGATGTACCAAGACCTCAAAGAGAAGTTCTAGTGGGTTAGCATGAGAAGGGAAATCGCCGAATTTGTTGCACTTTGTGACGTATGTCAGCGAGTGAAGGCAGAACATCAGAGACCAGTAGGGTTACTACAGCCTCTGCAGATTCCGGAATGGAAATGGGAAGAGATTGGGATGGACTTTATCACGGGTTTACCAAGAACATCAACAGGGCACGACTCCATTTGGGTGATCGTGGATCGACTCACCAAGGTCGCTCACTTTATCCCAGTACATACCACTTACTCAGGAAAGAAATTGGCAGAACTATATTTGGCAAGGATCGTGAGTTTGCATGGGGTACCAAAGAAGATTGTGTCCGATTGAGGGAGCTAGTTTATTTCGAGATTTTGGCAGAAACTATAAGAGGAGTTGGGAACTCGTCTGAACTTCAGTACCGCTTACCACCCTCAAACTGATGGTCAAACCGAGCGAGTCAACTAGATCTTGGAAGACATGTTGAGAGCTTGCGCGCTTGATTTTGGTGGGGCTTGGGATAGAAGCCTGCCGTACGCCGAGTTCTGCTACAACAATAGTTACCAGGCCAGTTTGCAGATGGCACCGTTCGAAGCGTTGTATGGCCGGAAGTGCCGCACTCCACTCTTTTGGGACCAAACCAGAGAACATCAGTTGTTCAGGACTAAAGTCCTAAATGACGCAGAGGAAAAAGTCAGAATGATTCGGGAAAGACTGAGGATCGCACAGTCATGGCAGAAGAGCTATGCAGACAACCGCCGAAGAGAGCTCATCTTTGAAGTTGGGGACCATGTGTATCTTCGGGTCACACCACTTTGAGGTGTGCATCGTTTCCAAACCAAGGGAAAACTAGCAACATGCTTTGTGGGGCCATACAAAATTTTAGAGCGCGGAGGTGAAGTTGCCTACCGGCTTGATCTACCCTCCAACATGCTCAGCATTCCACGTGTCTCAATTAAAGAAATGTTTAAGGGTACTCGAGGAGCAAGCAAACCCGGATCAGATCGATATTCAAGAGGACTTGACTTACATGGAAAGACCTACCCACATCCTCGAGACCAGCGAAAGGAAGACAAGGAGTAAAGTAATTAGGTTTTGTCGAGTTCAATGGAGCCACCATTCAGAGGAAGAAGCCACTTGGGAAAGAGAAGACGAGTTGAAAGCCGCCCATCCGCACCTCTTCGCCGAATCTCGGGGTCAAGATTCCATTTAAGGGGGTTAGGTTTGTCACACCCCGAAGTTTGCTTTTCAGGTTAAAATTCGTGAAATAAATCGCGTCAAATAAATTTTCCTTTTTAACCTAGAGCAAATTTATAATTTAAAAATATATTTAATCAAGTAGGAATTGCATGGTGGGATTTTTCTTGAGTTTCCCATGTTAAAATACATTAACAGAATTTTTAGTGGAATTTTTAGAGCCCTAGAAATAATTTTAACCAATTAAAAACCTTAATCACAATAAATAAATCCCTGGAAAATCCTTTTTCCTTTTTCCTTTTATTTTTCTTCCTTTTTGGGCTGTCGGCCCACCTCCCTCCTCTCCCGGGCCGGCCCAAGGCCGCCCGAGCCACCCCAACGCCCCTCCTTCTTCCCGGGCCGGCCCGAGGCCACGGCCCGAGCCGCCGAAGTCCAGGCCTCCTCCCTCGGCCTCCCGAGCCGCCGACATGTGGGGCCAGTGCCCAGGCCGCCTCCCGCTCGGCCAGCCGCCGCCGCTCGTGCCGCCCGCAACCTCCGGTGAGGTTTTCGCAATCGTCGGCAGCCGGGCCCCCTTATATTTTTTTCGTCCACGCGATCCCCTCTCTCGTTTCCCCCTTGCGCTGCCGCCACCGCCGTCGTCTCCTCCCTCGGCGCCGCCGTGCGCGCCGCCCGCGCGTGCCCACCGCCGCATCTGGCTGCTGCCGGCCGCTGCTTCCCACGCCAGCCGCCGCGCGCGCCGCCGTGCCGTGGCCGTGCCGTGGCCGCCACACGTGCGCCACATGGTGCGCCACCGCCACCGGCCGGTGGACTCGGTCCACCATGGACCGGGATCGCCGTGCCACCGACAGGTGGGGCCCACTTGTCGGCGCCGCCGCCGCCCCGCTGGCGTCAGCCCTGACATTAGCCCTAGCTCCGCTGACGTCAGCCCTAGGGGTTTATTGCGCAATAATTGAATAAGGACTTTTCTGTTTATAGTAAAAACACAGTTAATCTTCTAAAATTTATAATTAATTCATCCGGACTCCGTTTGAGTCCATTCAAGTTGCAGAAAATTCATAAAAATGTCTAGAATCCATTAAAAATGGTTTTGTTCTCTTTTTCAGTAGACTTATAGCTTGTTTGCTTCTGTGTTTTGTTCGTCGCTTAGATTCCGGTAATTCTGACTCTCTGGTTTACTTCGAGGTTGTTGCCGAGGTCGATCCAGCACAGGAGCAATGCAAGTCATGCTTATTCATTTGATCATATTGTACCTAAATTGCGAATGTCTTATTTTTCTCTAAATATTGTATTGTTTTATAATGTCATTTATGGGATTATTTACCTATTGTACTAAGCCTTATGTTTCGATTATCATATTCCTTTGATAGCTTGGGAAGTAATTTGAGTAGTCGCTAGGATAGAACATGCTTAGCCCTGCTTAGAAGTAGTAACTCACTAATGGGATAACTAATGCTTCATTATTACTTAGTGATTGGTTATTTAATGTTGGCTTACGATTGTTAATCGTGAATGATTTAATAATTGTTTCAACTAAAATCTTGAATAATGGTGGGTTGTGAGCACATGGTTTTGATGGTAGTGCTCATGACAATTAAGGACCGGTTCGCCGAAAACCCTGTAAGAATTATCGTACTTTCCACAAGCCAGCATGGGTAATGGCTGTATTTGTAGTATAGCTTTTTCCTAGCTGACGCACCCAGGCGAGGGTGGGTGTGATGGAGTTGGGTCGGCGGGGGTTTACTCGTTGATCGGCTGCCGGATTCACCTAGGCACGAGAGGGGGCTGCCTACCTTGGTGTAAAGGTGGGGGCGAAACCTGAGGTGTGGTGCGCTTGGTTAGGAAGGGTTGTGTGATGGGTCCTGTAACAGTTCTTTTCCGGTGTACCGTGGTGGTATGTCGGCGCATGGTAACGTGTTGTGGGACTGTGTCTTGTGGGTACAGTTGTACACCTCTGATCAGAGTAGAACTTTTCGAATAGCCGTGCCCGCGGTTATAGGCGATCAACCAGATTCAGTGTGATTAGTTACACTTTTTAATAACCTGACTTAATGGAACTGGTATAGTTCAGGTGGTGGTTTGGGCCTGTTGCAACGTGGTGTAGCGTTAGACAGTGATGGTTCAATTTTGATTAATTAACTCAACTGTTTTTACTGTATTCAACTATTGTCTTTAATTGTGTATTTTATGCAAATAACCACTTCAGCCTCCTTTGTTATCACTTGCATCATTATTCCCTTTCCAGTATGACTTGTTGAGTACAGTGGGTAGTACTCAGTCTTGCTTTATTTTTCCCCCACCTCAGAGTTGGAGTACGTAGCTGATGAAGACTTTTCAGAAGAGTAGGCTTGTGGCTGCCGTCAATGATGCCTATGGAATAGAGTTGCCACGTTGCGAGTGTCTAGTCTACTAGAATAGCTTGTTTATCTTTTCCCGCTGGATTTATGTAAGAGATTTCTATGGTTTTTGTAAGACGTGGATCTGTATGACAACTTTGTCGTTTGTGTACCCTGGCTGGTCCTGGACAGTGATTTTAATACACATTCTGCTTGGAATTCGGGTTAGAGAATTTCTGGGCGTGACATCTGGTAGGTCGTTGATTGTAACAAATATGATGGCACGTAGAGTAAAGTACTCCCATCGATACTCATCCCAAAGTCATAACCCTTCTTTCTACATATATTCCATCTTCTCCATCAAAGGTTCAAGAAAAACATCTATGTCGATGTCAGGTTGCTTTGGTCCTTGTATCAGGATAGTCAAGAGAATGTACTTTCATTTCTGACAAATCCATGTAGGGAGATTGTACATGGTGAGCAGAACTAGTCATGTGCTGTGTGAGCTGCTTTGGTCACCAAATGGGTTCATTCCATCCGTGCTCAGTGCAAACCTCACATTTCTCGGATCCTTTGCAAATTCTAGATGTTTTGAATCAAAGGTTTTCCATTACCGAGCATCGGCAGGGTGTCGAATCATACCATCTGTCTTACGGTTCTCTTAATGCCACCTCATCAATTCGGCATCATTATGGTTTGAGAAGAGGCACTTCATGCAATCTTTTATTGGTAAATATCACATCACCATGGCCGGAATCTTTCTTTTTGATTTCACCAATGAATCTAGGTCGACAACCTCACCATCGGAGACCCCATTTCCCATTTGTACCGACTTGTCCCACAGGTTGGACACCTATCCAAATCAGCGTAATCCTTGTGGTATAATATACAGTGATTTACACATGCATGAATCTTTTCAACACCTAGAGATAATGGACATATCAGTTTCTTCGCATGATACGTGTTGGATGGCAACAATTTAGGCTTAGGAAGCATAATCATCAACTCGTTGAAGCTAGTATCGGACCATCCGTGTTTAGCCTTCAATCTGAGGAGTTCAAGCATAGAATGCAACACTATGAAATTCTTATCACATCCCTTCGATTCATCATAAAGAAACCTCTTCGCTGACTTCTCTAGTGCCTCCCCATTCTCTAACCCACGGCCTCTACTCGAAAAGATCTCTGGCTCAGCGTGCCGCAACATATCCTCCAGATCGAAATCGGTCTCCAAATCAACACAAGATGTGCAACCATCATCGCCCATTCTTTCACAAGACATATCCTCAATTACAAAATTCTCTGTCACATCCATATTTAAATTACACTCTTCACCTTCCGTATTACTATTATCTTCATGAGCGGCGATTTCCCCGTGATAGATCCAAACATTGTAATCCTTCGTGAATCCACGCTCAACTATGTGCCCCAATATCTCTTTAGGATCTCTCAATAATTTCTGGTTCTTGCAATCAGAGCATGGACAAAAAATTATCCTCATATTCTCCCTCAAAGCATGTGCCTTTGCCTGGTCAACAAATTTGGATGCTTCCTTAATGAACGCCGGATGAGTTCTGCGAATGTCGTACATCCATGCCCGATCCATCTAAAAAATCGCAGTGCAACAAAATTTATAGCACAGGTTATGTGATCCAAAAAAATTAAAATACATGAATCTCTTCAAAATTAATGCAACATTACATTCAAAAAGTATGTACTAGTGATTAACATAACATTTTGTTAATCAAAACTTTCTATTTGGAGCTAGATTTTGAAAAAAACTAAAAAATGTCCTCTCATATAAAACACAAATTTCTTCGCATTTAACCGACAAAATTTGCAATAAACGGAGGCAAATGAAGGAGGAGAGCAAGTACTTTATCTTTTATATCAAGTTGAAGCAAAGATTTTGAGTTGAAAACCTTCGCCCCTATTAGTTCCCTATTTTAGGAGAGAAACTTTGGGTTCAAATGACCACAGCTCGGGGCTTGGTGGTGATATATGGGCCATCATCACATGCGGTCGGCTTAAGCAGCCGTATGCGATAATGCATTATCGCATGCGGCTGCTAAACAGCCCCCTAGTAGACTGAATATTGCAGGTGCGACCACTTACGGCCCACCTGCAATCTATCGGCCGTCTCGTCTAGGAAAATCTTATCTGTATTAATGAGAGTTGATAGCTTTTTGTATTATGGTTTCGTGAGAAACTTGTGAGCGTGCTGCTGTGGCTTCACCTTGTGAACAATACATGAGCAATAAATTTCAAATATTCAATCATCAAGGCATCGACAATCTCTTTCGGTTTCGTAAGTTTTACAATTTTATTCGGTTTTGGTATTAACTTGTTATTCTTCGTTTTTTAGTCATTTTGTTCAGGTTAATCCATCCAAAAGTTTTCTAATACTTAATAGATCAAATCTTGAAAGCTTCGTTGATTGGTTCTTGCTAGATTCGAATTTGCTTAAATTTTAGATTTTATTCAGATTTGCTGAAATTCCGAGACAGCTAAATTTCGAGGGTGTTTTCTCTTAAACCGTTTATTAGTTTGAAAATCTCTCTGGTGGAGTTGTTACATGATTTGTCTAGATTATTTTGTGGAGATTTAAGCTCGATCCAACGGTTGGTTTTGGAGAAAACCTGTTTTTACAGAAGTACCAGCTTACTGTTTTTAGGCTGAAAGTCCGACCACGAGAGGACCTGTGGTCAAACCGTCCAGACCTCGGTCAGACCAACTCTATTAGGTTGGTTAGACCATCAGACGTGTGTTCCTTTGGTTTTTGAGATCGGGATGTGTTTCGATCTATTAAAGTTCGATTATTTGACTTCGGCTAACGTAATCCACCATTCACATTTCTCTGAAAAGCTTGGTTACTTGTGTTCGATCCTACACTAATGGCTGAAATAAAATGTACCGATGAACTGAGAAAAATCAGTCGTATTATTAATAGCAACAGTGCAAGTTTATCATTCGACAAAGCAACTGCTATCGAATAAAATACAACGAAATGTAGTAATGGTATGTCCTTGCAAACATGTGGGAAACCACACATGCTAGTTTATTACAGAAAGTAAATGACGATGAACGAAAAACATGCTTTGAAGTTGGAGTTGACAACAATCTCTATCACTATCATTCCCTGAAGAAACCAAAGCTCGAGTTGACGACGGACAAGCCGCCGTCGACGCGCAGGTTCTGGCCGCTCACGTACCTCCCGTCGTCACTGGCAAGGAACAGCGCCGCGGCGGCGATGTCGTCAACCTTGAGGCCTACGCCCTTTAGGTTCGCCGAGTTCTCCATGATCGACTCAATGGCCTCGTCGTCCATGTCCATACCCATGGCAGCCCTAGCCAGGGGCGTGGCAACCGCGGCGGGGGAAACGCAGTTGACGCGGATCCCATGCCGACCCAGCTCGCCGGCGGCGTTCTCCGTGAACCCCACCAGGGCGCGCTTGGATGTCGTGTACGCGTGCGACGCCGTGCCGGACACCGACGACGACAGGCTCGCCGTCGAGATGATGCTGCCGCGGCGCGCGGGCACCATCACCCGCGCCGCGTGCTTGGTGCCCAGGAATGGGCCGATCAGGTTCACGGCCAGCACGCGCTCGAAGTCCTCCTTGGTGCACTCGCTCATCCTGAAGCACGGCGGGCCGCTGACGCCGGCGTTGTTGAACATGACGTCGAGCTTGCCGAACTTGGCGACGGCGTGGTCCACCGCTGCCGCGACGTCGTCCTCGTTCGTGACGTCGCAGTGCGCGTAGCTGGAGGCGTCCGGGCCGAGCTCGGCGACGAGGCTAGCTCCGAGCTCGTCCTGGATGTCGGCGATCAGAACGCGGGCGCCGTGTTTCACGAACAGCCGCGCCGTGCACGCTCCGATTCCGCTCGCGCCGCCGGTGATCAACGCCACCTTGCCCTCCAGCCTGCCACAGTAACAATGACAATTGCACGTACGCATCACGAATTATTACTCTACGTAATGCATAGTACGTAGCAACTAGCTAGTAGAGCAACACGGTCGAAAAAGGAAACAACTTTTCATACTTCCTTGCATCAACAGAAACGTGGGAGCTTCCAGCTGCCATGGCGCCGGAATACCAATGGCAGGATCGATTTGCTGTCCGAGAAGTGCTTTTGGATCGATGTTTTGTGCTGTCTGACAAGTGCTTTTGTGTAGCCGTTGCTGCGTCTTATTTATAGCAGTTATACACACTGGCCTGCTTCCTCAACTTGACATCGTAGAAGTTTGTTTTTTTTCCAAATATACAAATATAGAATATTTTTAAATTTTTTTCAAGAAGTTTGATTTCAAAGCCGGCTGCGTTCGAAGTTTCAAAGTGACCGCTTGACTGTGGCGTTTACAATTGTGGAATTTGAACATCACGTGCATTTTGTTCCTATATACTTCTCATCACTTCCTGATTCTTTCCCTTGTTGACGAATGTGGTGTGCACTATATTGAATAGGTGAAGGAATATATATCTGCACAATGTACAAATCTTCCATTATTGACTGGCCACAGGCATATGTTTGGACTTTGAAGTTTCTTGGTGGATATTTCCATGCAAGGAGAGGGCCCGACATGAATAAGTTAATGGTGAGCACAATATAAAACAATCTACCTGTGAGAAATGAGCGTAGCTCAACTGGTTCGGTTTTCTGTAGTAGAATCAACTTACTTAACTTCAAGTTTTAAACTTAACATGGGTGCTCGTATTTATGGCTAATTGTAGTAACTTTGTCAATCCCATTATATGTTGGCTCAATATTTTGAAGATGCTAATAGGATCCATGGTGACTTCGTTAGTTTCAAGAAATATATGCTGGTATAATTTTTTCGAGATGCTTATAGGTGTGGGGCGTATGTGTGTGCTTTCATGCCCAGTCTTTCGGACATGCTCACAGCAATAAGGTATATGTGTGCATGTTCATAGGGTTAAGTGCACGCGTTATGAGCTCCTTCGTTCGTTTCTACTGGGTTTCTAAAAAATAAAACAATCTACACACTACCTTCCGGTCTTCCAGATAGTAAACAAGAACCAGATGTCAACAAACATGCGTGGAAAATTAAAAAAAAAACAACTGCAGGCTCCATGATGTTGCATGTTCCCATCTTATCATTCAAATGTCCCAATCACATAGATGCGACTTTTCTTCCTTTTATACACACGACTGATCGACCCCAATCTAACCATTACTCAAGTACGAAATTTACATCCCCTTACAATTTGCTTGTATTTTTCATATGGTTGTGCCAAATTCAACTTCACAGTATTAAAGACGCTCTTTTTATGCAAAAAAGACATTTTTTTGTTATAAGCCTAACAAAGTTTGCATTACTTTATTCGGAGTTAGGATCAATTGTTTGTGTTTTTTAAAGAAAAAATTACATTTGTTTAGTTGTAAAAAAATTACTTTAACTAATTTCATGAATTTAAAATTTTATCATAGGAAATACAATTTCAAATGCCAAAAGTGTAAAGAACCTCAATTGAAAAATATAGGGGAGGAGGATCCGCACGGTGGTGGCAAAGGGGAGGAGCAGCGGCTACAGCGGCAAAGGAGAGGCAATGGGCAGGTCGAGGGTGGCGGAGAACATACCGACGGCCATGGGAGGGCCAGATCTGCCGCTACCAGCCTCCCTTGCCGATCCGGCGGCGCTGACCTTGGGAGGTTCAGATAAATCAGCGGTGGCCTTGGGAGCAGTGATCCTCCCTCGCGAAACTGGCGGATCTATCGGCCACGGCCCTAGCCGGGGCGGATCCAACGGTGGCGGCGACGGGAGACGACGGATCCTTCGGCCACGGCCTAGGCCGGGGCGGTCAAGTGGCAGCGGCGATGACCCTTGATGGTCCTTAAGTGCTAAATTTGACTGCTAACTACTGCATAAAAGAATACAAAATGGAATATCAAACTTAGTAGTAGGGGTTTATTACTAACTACTTTCAGGAGTGTTGGTAAATATTTGTATGCAGGTCATTTGGATGAAATTACATCTGCCATGCGACTAAATGTATCTCTGGACAATCATATGCGAGCACAAGAATTGGAGGGTCGACATGACAATCAAAACCAACTGAAATCGAGCTAATCCATGGCGCGTTGTCATAGGGGCCCCCACGTCAGACTCAGGGAGAAAGGCGATGGTGAGAGGCGGTTTGCCAGTTCGGCCGAACTAAGGCTGGCACCTCTCCCCACTGACTTCCACATGGTGCTTCCCCATTGGATGATGATGACAGTTAGGGGTTGTTGACGGTCAGTAAGTACTAATTTCAATCATCAACTATCTCAACAAATAAAGGGAGAACTAATATTTCTTGCACGTATTTTAGTTACAAATAATGTAGTTTCATTTGTCTTGGAGAAATACTATGGATGCAGGGCTTATACAATAAAGTGAAGGAGAAATTCATCGGCTTGCAGAAAAACACACCTTCGACGAATCACGTGTGAGCACACCGATTAATGGGCTCACAAGTCAGACCAAACTGACTTATAGTAGGGCCAAACCATCATGCAGTATCTTAGGGGCCAACATGATAGCCCTTGGAGAAAGGCGGTGGAGAAAGCTGGGGCCTAGGGGTCGGCCGAACCCCTGGTTCAGCCGAAGTGCCTCTGGCTCCCTTCATCGCATCCTTACATGTGAACGTCCTTGATGAGCTCCCAATGAAGGTTGTGAGAGTTACTGACCTTCCTAATGTAGGATCGAAACAGAGAAATCAAACCTACCAGAGGGAGGGGTGAATGGTAGGGAAAACCAAAACTTTAACCAAATCACAAATTACCTCTAGAATCCAACGAAACCAATCTAGAAAAACAAAATCAATCTCAAGAACAAGATCGTACTACCGCTGTCGAAGTACTGCCAGTCCCACTGCCGTATATCCGTCGGTCAAACCGCCCCTCTTGGCTGGTCAGACCGCCGCCTTGCCTCCGGTTAGACTGCCGCCACACTCCCACCAGTCAGACCGCACGAACTCCTTCGGTCAGACCGTCGGGACCCAGAAAACACCAGTAGATGACAAACTCGAAGATATAAATTGTAACTCTCAACTTTATTGCATCTAAAAGTGTTTACAAAGTGCAACAACAGCACTCCTCATCAAAATCTCGACCTTACTCGAAACCCTAGCTATTTTCTCAACTTATGAACCACACAATCAATCATCTAGGAGGCACACCCTCCCTCTCTATTTATACATGAAGTAGGCTGTACAAAACCCACGAATCTCTCACGAATTTGGACTCCCAAACACGTGGGAAACCCTCTCTTGCAAGCTTCAAACTCATCTCTTTCCTTATCTCCATCCATCTTCCCGAATTCGGACTCCCTCCCAAATTCAACTCCTCTTTCCATACGTATACAATTCCTATCGCATACCATATGAATTCTCTATCTTCCACGTGCATTATCCTCTAGCCTTTTAGTATCCCGCGTGATCTCTTGATCCCTGGATGTCCACTTCTCCCAAGTCGACTCTGATCCATCACCGACAACACTATCCCGAGGCTTTAAGCAATACCTGCACACATACGATAAAGAAACCATATTCCGAGCACAAGTTCATCCAAACTTGACTCACATTAGTATAACAACAGTAATCATATGCATAGAAACCATCTAGAAGTCAAATCCACGAAGAAACAATCCGTAACCAAAAGGATAAACCGAAACCGAAAGCGAACAGGTAACCTCCCGGTCTGACCGCGCGCATACCTGCAGTCTGACCGGCCGTGCCTGGTCGGTCTGACCATCAGGTCAAATCTGCACATCTCTTCACAAAATCAATCATATATAATCACATAAAATATCATCACAATAAACCAATATTACACACATAAAATGTCGCAAGCCACCAATGTTTCATCGCATAAAATAATAATCAAACACATTTGATTCTACACCTAACCGTCATCAGCGGCTATAAAAGGAGATCACTCTCTCACTCTCAAAGTACACACTCAAGGAGCAAGTCTCTCTATTCCATGTTTGTATTATCTCTAGTATTAGTAGTGTTAGGCTTAGAGTAGTCTTCGGTTCTCTAGTCTTCTAAGAGATTCGGGTATGTCTTTTGCACATTACTCTCTTTCTAAGACTATGAGCTTAATAAAGGAATCATATTATATAATTATTAGTGTTCATAATTCATGTACTACTTTATTAGTTATGTGTTCTATGATAAGTTTATACTTCAATTATATGCTTGACTTGATTAGGCTAGTCAATCTATGCTACGACATCGGTCCAATGATATTAACGGGTTGCACTTGTTCTAACTTGTGCATCTGAAGGGTGGGAGTCCCGGAGGAATTAGTGTCACTATATATTAATGTAAGCATGGTGCTTGGGGTAATTAAATGTCACTGGATGTGAGTGTACCCTACGGAAAGTGAGGTAGGTGGTAGGTGATTATAGCTCTGTACATCCTTTGTATTTCTCCACATCCATGTATGATGTAAGAGTTCGTAAAATGCCATAAATACGCTGGCAGACCAGCAGGGAGTGCTCTCTCGGTAGTGCCTGGGTGTCTAGAACTAAGTCCTAGCCTTATAAGCATGTATATCTTAAGTATAATTTAAACAATATAAACATGGAAGTACAGATGAACCTTAGCTCTCTTTTGTCCTTTTTCACTATCTAGTGTATTCTTATTAGAGATGAATATCCTATGTGTCACACTACCAAATATGATTATTATCATCTACCCCTGTTTATACTATGGTATATAAATTATAGCATGACTATGAATATATCAATCTACTCTTTACACCGCCGCCTTCCATGTAAAAAAACAAATAAAGATGCCCATGGAATACTCTTGGGTGAAATGCTACAACGGTATCCATAGGCTTACGGATTTATCTATGACCGTATCAAATACCAACAGGGTTGCTAACCGTCTTAACAACCGACCTACAAGCATCATTTAGCTGCTATAAAAGGAGGAGCTCACTTCACTCACAGCACTCAACAAAGTGGAGTACAACTCACTTTCATACGTTAGGGTACACTCTAGTTGTGTTGAGAAAATAGGTAAAAAGTGAGGGGAGGTCTAAAGAAGTGCCGGAGTTGCCGGCGCTCTCTCCACTCTTGTACCTTGTCAAATGTTTCTTTAATAAAGTAAGTGTGCGAGATTTTCTTTTTGTATTTAATTTACTTGCTTAAATAAGATATATTCTCATTATTGCTGGTTCGTCTCTTAGTATTTATATTAAGTGCTCTAGTACTAGGAGTCTGGATAAAGAAAGAAATTCCTGTGCGAGGTTAGAGTAGTAATCAATAACACAGACGTGGTGTCTAGGTTAGAGTTTACCTTCGTTTGTTGTGTGCTCCAAAGAAAGTGACATAGGTGGCAGGTGGTTATAGCCCTGTCTGTCATTTGTATTCCTCCATGTTCAGATACATCATAGAGCTATAGGTCGAAGTCTCTTGCCGGACCAGGGTGTACCGGTGCCTGAAGCAATTGATAGAGTTTTACCTTAACTTAAGTTTTGTTAATTAATCCATAGGAATCAGCTCTAGCCTAAGCATTTCTAGCGTCGTTGCCGGGGAAGACATCATATATATTCATGATTATAACTATGATTAATAAGCATCATCCATCAGGTTAACCTTGATTGTTTTCTCTTCGTGTGAAAATAGGTAGTGTATGACTACTTTCAACATGCTGGCAAATTTTACCGACAATCCAGAGAATCTTTCAAGAAGAGTCCGACCTTATGTCGTTCCTCTCCAAAATAATGTCTCGGCACTCGAACCAGTCAAATTTGCACCATTAAGCTCCAAGCTAATGCTCAGAAGGCCCTTTGTGAGTACTCAGCTCCCTTTGTTGCTAACGTGCTCGTTGGGCCCGCTGTCAACATTGGGATGCCAACTTGAAGATCAAGACGGGTCTCATGACAATGATGCAGGCTAGCCCATTATGTGGGAAAACCATTGAGGATGCTAACGCTCATCTCCATCAGTTCCTAGAACTCTACAACACCATCATCATCAGAGGAGTTATGTAGGATGCCATCAGGCTCCAACTGTTTCCATTCTCTCTGCTCAGGAGAATGAAGCAGTAGTTCTACTCCAAGTGAACTGCCATGGATACTTGGGAGAAGTGTTCAACTATGTTCCTCACAAAGTTTTTCCTGATGGGCAAAACCAATGCACTTCGTGAAAAGATTTCGAGCTTCCAACAATCAACAAATGAGTCAATCCTGAAAGCATTGGAAAGGCTCCAAGAGTATGTCCTAGCTTGTCCTCACCATTAGATAGATGAGTAGCTCATCATCCAAAACTTATGCGATGTGTTCACTCCTACAACCCATGATCACATTGATGCTGCTGTTGGAGGGGCCTTCTTCTCACTAACTATTGCTCGTGCATCAGACTGAATCAAGAAGATGGTTTCCAACTAAGGGTGGAGCAAAAAAATGACTCCAACCTGGTCAGCGGGGCATGCACACCATTAAGGAAATGAACATGCTCATATCTAAAGTGGACCTCCTGATGAAGCGCTTGGACGAATGCGCTCATGATAAGGCGGAGATGTATGATACTTCCCAAGCACTGGAAGTTCAAATGACATGCAAAACATGCGGCAATACCAGATACTCAGGGAATGACTAGACCGTGACCCGCGAGGAAGTGTTGTTCATGAACAATAACAACAACGGATACCATCCACAAGGAGACCTGGGGTGAAACCAAACATGCCCATGCTATCAAGAAGGTAACAATGGAGATTTCAATCCTAACCAGCCCTACTTGAAGGATCTTGTCTTCGGCTAGGCCAAAATTAATGGAACTCTGTCCAAGAAAATGGCGGCCATTGACAAGACCTCAGAAAGTATCCATACCAAGATGGAGGTTCTTTCCTCGTTGATCAAGAACCAATGAGCTTCAATAAGATGTTGAAGACTCAACTAGCTCAGCTGGCAGCTGTCGTTCCTGCTACCAAGACAGGGAAGATTTTGGGGCAACCTGAACCATCCCTAGAAAATGTCAATGCGGTGACCACGAGAGGAAGCAAAACTACTCGTGATCCCTCATACCCAACTCAAGCAAGCAAGGAGAAGGAGAGCCAGAAGGAGGGTCCCTTTTCTGACGACTCCAACAATGCACATAATGGGAGAATGGCTCCGCATAAATTCTGTGACACAAACATCCTACCATTCCCCCATCGCAACAGGAAGCTGACCGTGGATGAGTAGTTCGGAAAATTTGTCAAGGTAATCCAGAAAATATACATCAATATTAATGTTGGATGGAATGCATGTGCTTACCTATGCACGCTACCTCAAGGATATCATTAGCAGCAAATGTCCAATGCCCACAACGGAGATCATGAAGCTTACAAAGGAGTGTAGCGCAACTGGCTTCGTAAGAAAAAGAAGGATCCCGGGTGTCTGTTGGTATTTATTACGAACATAGAATAATTTGCAAGCGCACAAATACCTTTATAGCCTTCACCCAAGAGTATTCCAGGGTATCGTATCCACAGGGAACGTGTGTATATACACTAAGAACAGGATTCTTCGTAGGACAACTACTAAATGGTAGGCTTGGAATAGAGAGGATTCCTATGGGTTAGTTATCTTAATTAAGTTAAGGTAAAACTCTATCGATTGCTTTGGGTACCGGCTTACCCCTGGTCTGCCAAGGAGACTCCAGCCTACAACTCTACGATATACCCAAACATGGAGGATTACAAAGGACGGACAGAGCTGTCACCACCTGCCACCTACCTCTACAACACATGGAGCACACAACAAACAAAAGTAACATCCAGCCTACACACCACGTCTGCTATCAATTACTACCCTAATCTCGGATCCTTGTTGAAGATCAAGTTACTCTACCCAAGCAAAGCGATGAACACGCAACGATGAGAATATATCTTACTTAAATAAGAAAAGTAATTACCAAAATCATGAATACTTACATATAAATGAAGCATCTGTCGAGGTACAAGATCGGAGAGAGTGCTGACATCTCCGGAACTCCCCTTGAAGAATTTCGATATCTCCGGCACTCCTTCGAAACTCTCTCTCAGAAAACTCTGACATTTGGGGAACTCCTTTCGGAGCTTCCCCTCACTCACTTCCTATATTCTTACTCTACTAGAGAGTAGCCTAAATTTGTAAGTGAGTAGTACTCCACTTGTGTGTTTTGAGAGTGAGAGCTTTTCCTCCTTTTATAGCCATCCTATGGCAGTTGTGATAGTTATCCAAGCTGAGAAACACGCATAACCGCCATTGGGACTTCAGGATCTTGCTCCACGTGCGAGCAGATGGGGAGAGGAGGTAAAGGTTATTCAGCCGACCTAGTGATTTGGCGACCCATTTGGCCAACCTCTCGGCCTCTCCTTCGACCAAGGGGTTGCCTGGTGGGCCCTCTACAGATTGTACCTCTGTTGGGCTCAATTGTAGATGGTTTTGATTGACATGTGGGGCCTCCAATCCGACTATCCTCTAAGTTTGTATTTTGTCACATGGTGGGTGGTTTTCGTCCATAATTCACCTGCATACAAATATTCACCTAGACTTATGGAAATGGTTAGTAATAACCACTACCTCTAAGTTTGGTATTCCATTTTATATTCTTTCATTTGCTTTATACAACAATTAACGGTTGGATTTAGTACTTAAGGACCATCAATAGTGTCCCACCATCACATGCACAATTGGGACATTTCACTTTGACCACGCTCTCTACGACCTTGGAGCAAGCATTAGCGTCATGCCCAAGGTGCTCTTCGATCAATTGAACTATACTACCTTGTCTCCAGCACCAATGTTGCTGCAGCTAGCTGATTCAACGGTCCGCTACCTGACAGAGATAGCCAAAGACATTTCGGTGAGAATCCGAGTTGTTTCATCCCCGTTGACTTCTTGGTGGTGGATATGAACACCTATGAGGATACAACACTTATCCTTGGGTGACCATTCCTGAGCACCGCGAATGCATGCATTGATGTGGGAGACAGAGAAATCTGACTCCACACTAACTGGAATGAGAAGAAATTCGACTTCCAACCTTGGAAGGAGCAATGTTCCATGATCAAGATTAAGTACGGACTGAACAGGACAACTATCCGAGAGGTCAAAGTGACACCCCCGAAGAAGGATAGCCTCGTGGCATTCATGGAAGAAGTGTTGAAGAGGGAATTCACTCTCCAATACTGCAATATCAAGACACTCAAGAGGCAAGGGCCACGGCCGAAGCAGCATCCCCCGAAGTCCGAATCATCTACACTAGAAAAACCAAAGAAAACAAAGATGGTGTGGCGAGTGAAGCAACCATAGTCATCCATCTCATCATCTCCGGAGCCGAATGTCATGACATCAAAGTAAACATGACGAAGAAAAGTCTTGCTTGTCGAACTTAAAATGATGAGCCCTCCACCGAAAGATAAAATCGGTAGTTATCCCATATTTAATTTCCCAATTTGCATATTTGATTTCCCATCATGCATTTGCATATTTGCTTTTCCTAATCATATTTGATGTTTCAAACTTTGCATTTTCAAAATCCTTTGCTAAAACCAAAATTTAAGACATGGCCATCAAGAGTGAACAGATTTTTCATGAAATAAAGACCTATTAATTGCTACTTTGGAGTCATGTGAGGTGATCAGTGCCTTTACTTTTTGAAAATCAAAAGGGAACTATTTGGGGACTTAAAGATGTTTGAATTGACATCTTTTATTTGGTGTAAGATCTCATTGTCTCAGACCTGAAAAGAAAGCAATATTGGAGCCGTAGGGGGGTCAACCGACCCCTTGGTTTGGCCGAACCAAGCGTGGCTCTTGCTCTATAAAAGCCACCCAATGGCTCTTGCTCTCATTGCACCAAACCAAGTTGCACTTGATTGCCCTTGGATTCCTCTCTCTCTCTCTCTCTCAAAGTTTCTCGTCTGTTCTTGTCTCATGTTTAATAAAAAAATATTTGCGTTTCTTCATATCTTGCATTTCAAGTGAATCTTATGTGTTGAGCTGCAAGAACGTGTCGTGGAGGTACTACTATGCTACAAGAACGATTGTTGTGGTGCGGTCTCACCCACAAGAACAATTTTTGTGGAGTGTTATTACCCACAAGAATGATTTTGTGGTGGCAATCATGTTCCACAAGAATGACTACCTCTTGGACCGCTGACTTGTTTTTGCTAACGTAACCAATTTTCGAGTGTTCTTGTTTGTTCTTGCTCTATGTGCAAAATGAAGAAGAGCGCTAAATGATTCCTCAATGCGATGAAGAGGGCGACGAGTTCAAGCTCCCAACATCATTCTCATAGCTCGAGCTCGTTCCCATCCACTAAGTACATGCCGAGTGAAGAGCAAATGGAGTTCCATGGCTATGTGCTTGTGGAGGTGGAACAAGGCGAGACGAACGTCCATCCTGACACCAACCTCGACTTGCAAAGTGATCAGGAGAGGCAAGCCTACCCCATCCTCAATGCTTAGGTGTTCGCTCACACCCGAGCATACGACCCAGACCTGCTCACCAAAACAATATGAATGTTGATTTTTGACAATACTTGAACAGGATCTGTTCTATAGGCTCATGATAGCAGCATCAGTAATATTCGGAGTTGGGAACTCCTCGCCGTATGCTGGGCGTCAGCCGAAGATCTCCTTGGCTAGGAGAACTCCGTCCTTCACCATCTCTTTCAGAGTTGACTCCTTCACGTCAGAGGTTGCCCACTGGTCGAAGGGAATTTCTCTCTCTTCCGCCATGGGTGAGATTTGTGGGGGATCAAATTAAGTGTTGGGAGCAGGGATTCTTGGAGGGGATGTTAGGAGCAGGTTGCATGCGGTGGATTTTGATGGAGTATTGAATATCCAGATGAATGGATTTGGATGAGCTCGTGTTCTAGGTTTTCTCCGAAGGCGCTTGTGAACAGGAGCGCAAAAGGGGAAATTTTAGAAGATGAAGCGGCAGGGAAGACGACGGTGCTTCAGTGATTTTTTTTAGGGTATCGATAGGTTTTCTCATATTTGGGCCAAGGCCCATGGGAAGCTTACAGCCTATAATTCCGGTGAGGCTTGTCACGTGTCTTTTAGGGACTTAAGCAAAATTGCCTTGACAATATGCACGTGTTCTATCACCCAATGCCTTTCAAATCCTTCCATACAGCGGTTATTCAACTTTTTAGGAGTTGATGCGATGCAACTTGGGAGGTGACAAACAGTAAAGTTTTTCATGACTATTTTGGCAACTTTTTTATAAGTTGTTAGAGCTATTTGGTTCTTTAAAAGCAATTGATTTTATATCAATGCTACTTTGCCTCTTTGGTGTGCTTCTTTAATTAAGACCAATATTATGACTTAGGCTAATCATATTTTGGTCATTAGTAAATGCAATTATGAGTTTTTATTGACTCGGATTTTATATTTTCAATACAACGTATTCCTGAGGATGGTGGAGTTGTGTGTTTGAGAGGACTCGGCCAGAACAACTTAGATAGCATGAGCTTGCCAGCACTCGAGGTCATTATACACTGTGCCTTGATTATGAGGTTATGTGTTATATGATTTTTGTGATTGCTTTTTAGCTTTGGCTAAACATTTATTTATGTCATTCGGATGAATATGATTATTATAGTTCTTTGACTATATGCTTAGTTTGTTCAACGAAGCACATAGTCGGGGGCTACACCTAATTAGGTGCATCTAGTCGATGCACCTAAGTATATTTTTATGACTTTTTAGCCCTTCACAGCCTTCTTATTGGATGATAAAGCACTCGGGAGACTTAGGCAGAGATGATGAAAGCACTTGGCAATGGAGGCACTCGGCTATGGAAGCACTCGGCTATGATTGGTTCGAGGTGGAGTTATCTTGTCGACTGTGAAGGTCTCAAGGGCTACTGTGGAGATTATGGGTACCATATACCCACACGGCTGACTTATCTGGCTGTTTATAGGGGATAGGTTATGAGTCATGATTATGTACACTAGTACAGATCCTTCCATCTGTGACGGCCTCTAACATGCCTGAAAATAGCGGACCGTCACAAGGAAGTCATCTCAATCGGGCCGAAAAAGTGCCCGATTGAGATATGGTCGCACAGACATGTTAGATGGGCATAAAACTTAGGCCCGTCACGGATGACACTATCCGTGACGGGCACCAATTTGAGGCCCGATTGAGATAACATTCCATATCTCAAACGGGCCTCAAGTTAGGGCTCGTCACAGATGACCATCATCCGTGGCGGGCACCAATTTGAGGCCCGTTTGAGATAACAACTAGGCCCGTCACGGATGACCCTTATCTGTGACGGGACTAAACTATAGCCCGTCACGGATGACCCTTATCTGTGATGGGCCTAAACTATAGCCCGTCACGGATGACACTCATCCGTGACGGGCTATAGTTTAGGCCCGTCACAGATAAGGGTCATCCGTGACGGGCACCAACTTAAGGTCCGATTGAGATAACATCTAGGCCCGTCACAGATGACTCATCAGTGACGGGCTATATATTAATGCCCAATTGAGATGACTTAATCTCTATCGGGCATTAACTAAAGCCCATCACCGATGAGTATTTTTTTCATTTTTCATATGAAATGTTTATATTTGTAAGTTGAACTATAGCAAAATAATTAACTGCAGTATAATAATTCATTTTATGAGACAAAATAATTTTACGGGTAGTAAAAGATTTCAAATGGAAAAATTATCAACAACAAAGTTGTATAACTCATCAAGATCTATAACTTTTAGTTTGGTCATTTTTCTATATAATATTTTTTGAACAGTTTGAATTTGAATTTGAAAATATGACAACTTCAAACAACATTTTCAAATACTAAATGATTTCAATTGAAAAAGTCATCAACAACAAAATTGTATAATTCATCAAGATCTAAAACTTTTATTTTTGTCATTTCTTCATCCGACAAAGTGTTAGTAATATTGTTCACAAATTTTACATATATGTGTTATAGTTTATAAAACCAGATAAGAGATACGTCAATTTTGTGAACAATGTTACTATCACTTTGTCGGATGAAGAAATGATCAAAATAAAAGTTTTTGATCTTGATGAGTTATACAATTTTGTTGTTGATGACTTTTTCAATTGAAATCATTTAGTATTTGAAAATGTTGTTTGAAGTTGTCATATTTTCAAATCTAAATTCAAACTATTCAAAAAATATTATATAGAAAAATGACCAAAATAAAAGTTATAGATCTTGATGAGTTATACAACTTTGTTGTTGATGACTTTTTCAGTTGAAGTCGTTCACTAACAAAAAATTCTATTTGAATTTATCAAACTTTGATTTTCAAATTTCAAATTGTTCAAATAGAGTCGGATGGAGAAATGACCAAAATAAAAATTTTGCACCTCGATGAGTTCTACAACTTTGGTTTTGGTGACTTTTCCATTTGAAATCATTTATTAACCCCAATTTTTGTTCGAAGTTGTCAAATTTTGAAAATTCAAAATTTGAATTGTTCAAATGAACTTATTTGTACAAAGGACCAATACAATAGTTGTAGATATCGTTGAGTTATACAATTCTATCAATCCAATTTTGTTGTTTGGATTGCTAAGGATTTTGTTGTGTGTGACATTCTGGCCTAAAGCTTAATAGGATTAATAGAATACTCATATCAAAAAGTTACAACTACTTTTCCGGAAGCCGATCTCCAAAGAACTTTGATGTTAAGCGTGTTTGGCCTGGAGCAATTTCGGGATGGGTGACCGACCGGGAAGTTCTTCCCGGGTGCACATGAGCGAGACTAGCCAAAAAATAAAATTTATTTTTTTTGGGATTATACTCATCTGTGACGTGACGGGCTATAGTTTGACTGGTCGTCTGGGTCAAAGCTATTGGTGGCGGGCATTAGTTGAGGCCCCATTGAGATAGCTTCATCCGTGACGGACTAATGCCCGTTTGAGATGATTCCTCACATCACTGACCTTTGCGCTGTGTCGGGCGCCATACCCGACACAGATGTGGGTTGCAGCCCGACACAGATGAGGGTTACCGTTGTAGTGGTAATAGGCTTAGGACTTAAGTATTACATTACCTTGTGTATTAAGGAACGGCTTATAGTCCTAAATCGGGAATACTATGGAGTCTTATACAGTATGTAGTTAGGTTTTTGACTTGTGAGCCTATCCTCTAAACCTATATAAGGAGGGTAGGACGTCCCTTGAGGGATATAGAGACAATAGCGATTAGCTAGGTTTTCTTCGTATACAACCCAATCAAGAGATAAATACACAACTCGGCGGATCTAATCCCCAAAACAGGAGTAGGGTGTTACTTCTTTCAAAGAAGGCCTGAACCTGTCTAAATTCTTTTGTCTACTAACCCATCGTGTTTGACACTTGAGCGCTACCCTCTGTTTATTATTGCCGAAATCAGGTTTCGACAGTTGGTGCGCCAGGTAGGGGTGTGTCAAGTTTTCTTCTTCTCGTCGACTAGCGTGATGGGATCTGCATCAGGCATCGATGACTTCGCCTTCCCTCCTGGGCAGGCGTTCTGCTTCGGCAGCCTCGACTTCATCACCGACAACTTCGGCAAGATTTCTCTCCTTGACTCGGATCCGATCCAGTCGAGAGGGGAAAACTACTCGGCGTCGTTTGGGTTACCAAATGACGCTGAGATCTACTTCAACCTTCTATCTTCCGAGTTGGGACCAAAGCACGCGGGAGAATTTTCTGCATCACCGTCATGCTGCGGTCCGAGCTCCAGGGAGATCGCCGTCATGATTCAACCCCTCGAATCGTGTTCATCTACCGGGATCGCTGACTACCTTAGCTCTTTCGACTTCGATGATCTCTACGACATCTCCACGGAGGACCTTAACGACTCCGACTTCGATGACGACTATACTCCGCTATTCTTCAACGTCCTCATGGCCAAAGTAGGGGAGACCGACTCAGCCGTGGCCCGTAGGGTTGCGGAAGAAGAACGAGCCAAATTCGAAGAGGAGCGCAAGCGCAAGGAGGAAGAACTCAAGCGCAAGGAGGAGGAGCTCAAGCGAAAATAAGACAACGACAAGAGAAGACGAGATCTAAGGGCGGCTGGGCGCTCCGCTCACGACGCCATACTTCAGACCCGAGTCGACAACACCAACGTCTTCCTCACGCGCCAATAGAATGCGGTCACCACTCTCACCCTCATCGACACCGTCATAGACGTGGCACCCCCCAACGTAACTCCAATCTTGGATAAAGTCAAGACTATGGTCGCCGCGACAGCACCACTCGGCGCTCCCGTGGGCTCTGCTCAACCACCGAGTCCATCGTCAAGACACCCGACGGTAGCCGCCTACCACCGATGGGATCCAAGGACTACCGAAGACCCGAGGTCAGCAAGACACTCGCCAAGTCCAATGACCCCCGTCACCACACAATCTGGAAGCGTCGAGATCAGTCGGCCGACTCTCGTGAGAGAGGTCACGGCCGACCACCCATCCGTGATCAAATCCGCTATGGCAATGGCTCAAGTTACCAGAGCGACTCGAAGGCCCGCGCCGAGTGACTTGAGGGAGATACTTGACCAGCTTCATCACGAGCGCAACAAGCCTTATCATGCAGACCGAAGGAATTGCCCCGACAATTATGATGAAGGGGTACCCACGTTCACTCGGGACCTGCGTCGAGTTAATTGGCCGAGTGGTTTCAAGCCTACTAGGATTGATATGTACGACGGCAAAACTAACCCCAAGTCATGGTTGATCGTCTACACCCTCTCCATTCACGCAGCAGGAGGAGACAGCAAAGCTATGGCTAACTACCTGCCCGTCGCTCTCGCCGACTCAACCAGGAACTGGCTCGCAAGTTTACCAAGAGGTTCGATTGATTCTTGGAGCGAGCTTCGAGACCACTTCATCGCTAATTTCCAGGGTACTTTTTAAAGGCCCGAGACTCACTTCGATCTCTACAACGTGATCTAGAAGCCCAACGAGTCACTGAAGGACTACATTCGGCGTTTTTCGGAGAAGCGAAACAAGATCCCCGACATCACCGATGACGTCACCATAGCCGTGTTTCAGAAGGGTGTCCGCAATGAGTTGGTAATCGACAAATTTAGGGCAAGTCTCCAAGGACAGTCAAGAAGATGTTTGAGACAGCTAACTCCTACGCCAAGTCAGATGATGCAATCAAAGCTTCACGCCAGGACAAGCAATCCGAGAGTAGCTGGCACCCCAAGAAGGACAATGGCAATGGCAACGGCAACGGCAGCAATGGCCAGAAAGATCGCAAGCGTAAGCCTAAGGATCTGGTCACCGCAACATCGAACTACCAACAACAGCGTCCACGAGTCACCTCCTACGACAGGATCATGAACGCCCAATGCACTCATTACCCGAATCACAAGCACGCGGCCAAGGATTGCTTCATCTACAAACAATTCACCAAGCATTATGCTACCCAGCTCCACCAGAAGCCGTCACCTCAGGAAACAAGAAGGACGATGCAACTAATGGCTCAGAACCTTTCCAAGATCACAGGACCGAGTTAAACCATATCTTTGAAGGTCCACTAGCATATGAGTCGAAGAGGAAGCAGAAGCTGACTGATAGGAAAATCAATGCAGTTCAGCCTGAAGTCCCACGTTACCTATAATGGTCGGAGGTGGCTATCACGTTTAACCGCTCGGATCATCCTGACCGAGTGGTTCACCCGGGGCGGTATCCCCTAGTACTAGACCCAGTGGTTTGGAACGTCAAGCTTAAGTGTGTCTTCATCGATGGCGGTAGTGCCCTCAGCATCCTCTTCGCCAAGACATTGGACGAGATGCAAATCCCGAGATCTGTATTGAAGCAGAGTTCAGCCCCTTTTCACGGAGTCATCCCAGGGCTGTCATCTACGCCACTCAGGCAAATCACTCTTCTAGTTACCTTCGGCACTCAGGAAAACTTCCGGACAGAGAAGTCAGCTTTGAAGTTGCCGATTTTGAAGCCGCTTATCATGCAATCCTTGAAAGACCTGCGCTTGCCAAGTTTATGGCGGTCCCACACTACGCCTACCTCAAGGTCCCAATGGAGTCATCTCCTTGCGCAGCGATGTTAAGCAAGCCTTCACATGCGACAAGGAAAGCTGCGACATGGCCCAAACTCGCGAGAGATTACTCGGCCAACAGGAGGTTCGACTGGCCGCATCAACGTCAGGTGAAGGCGAGATCCCAGCAAAGAATATAGCCAAATCAGGTGAAGGCGATGCCATGACAAAGAAGATTCCACTTGATCCCTCTGATCCCTCCAAAACTACTATAATAAACGCTGAGTTAGATCCCAAATAGGACAGCGTGCTCATCACCTTTCTACAAAATAATAAAGATATATTTGCTTGAAAACCATCTGATATGCCTGGTATTCCTAGAGAGGTGATTGAGCACTCGTTAAATGTTAAAGAGGATGCAAAACCTATTAAACAACGACTTCACCGCTTCGTGCAAGATCGAAGAGATGCTATCAAGGAGGAACTCGCCAAGCTTTTGGCGGTCGGATTCATCAAAGAAGTTTACCACCCCGACTGGTTGGCCAACCCAGTTCTGGTTCGGAAGAAGACAGGACAATGGCGCATGTGTGTAGACTACACCGACCTCAACAAGTCTTGTCCCAAGGATCCCTTTGGTTTGCCCCGCATTGATCAAGTCGTCGACTCGACCGCCGGCTGCAAGCTTCTGAGCTTCTTGGATTGTTGCTCGGGATACCATCAAATCAGCTTAAAGGAGTCCGACTACCTGAAGACATCATTTATCACCACGTTCGATGCCCTTTGGCCTTAAGAACGCCGGAGCTACTTATCAACATATGATCCAGAGATGCCTTCAGACTCAACTCGGGAGGAACGTGGAAGCTTACATCAACAATGTCGTCATCAAGACCAAGCAAAGACAGGATCTGATTGCCGACTTAGAAGAAACTTTCTCAAATATTAGAGCCTTCAGAATGAAGTTGAACCCAGAAAAGTCTACTTTTGGAGTGCCGTTAGGCAAGCTACTCGGCTTTATGGTGTCTCATCGTGGTATTGAAGCCAATCCAGAGAAGATCAATGCTATTCGGAACATGAAGCCGTGGAGTACCCAGAAGGATGTCCAGAAGCTTACTGGTTGCATGGCAACGCTAAGCCGGTTCATTTCTAAGCTTGGTAAACGAGGCATGCCCTTTTTCAAGTTGCTCAAGAAGACAGACGAGTCCTAGTGGACCCCGGAAGCCCAGAAAGCTTTTGAATACTTCAAGGACTTCCTCACAACGTCACCCGTGTTAGCTTCACCTTATCCTCAAGAGCCCTTGCTACTCTACGTTTCCGCAACCTTTCAGGTGGCCAGCACGGTTTTGGTCGTTGAACGAGAAGAGGAAGGGCGAGCTCAGAAAGTTCAAAGGCCAATTTACTTCGTTAGCGAGGTGTTGGCCGGATCCAAAACACGTTACTCCCAGGTACAAAAATTACTACATGGAGTTTTAATTACAATCAGGAAGTTAGCTCATTATTTTCAAAGTCATTCGGTTACTGTGGTTACATCTTTTCCACTCGGCGATGTCATACATAATCGGGAGGTTACCGGGCGTATCGCAAAATGGGCTTTGGAATTGATGCCATTCGATATTACCTTCAAGGCCAGAACATCTAGAAAGTCCCAAATCTTGGCCGACTTTGTGGCCGAGTGGACTGAGTGCCAAGGAGATGTACCTAGGGAGGAGCTGCAATATTGGACCATGCATTTTGATGGATCTAAACGAGTCAGCAGTACCAGAGCTAGAGTTGTCTTGATTTCCCTGACTAGAGAGAGGCTACGGTATGTTCTTCAGATACATTTTGCTGCTTCACACAATGTGGCCGAGTACGAAGCCTTACTTCGTGGACTACGACTTGCTGTGTCTTTCGGCATACGTCGAATGATTGTACGAGGAGATTCCCAGTTGGTAGTAAATCAGGTGATGAAGGATTGGTCTTGTTTAAACAACGATATGGCTGCTTATCTTCAAGAAGTTCGTAAGCTAGAAGACAAGTTCGATGACTTGGAGTTATCTCATATTTTGAGACATAACAATGAGGCGGTAGATCAATTAACCCAGTTTGGCTCTAAGCGAGAAGCAGCCCCGACTGATGTCTTTTTAGAGCATCTCTATGAGCCGACTGTCATTAAAAAGCCGGCCACCGATGAAGAAGTTACAGACCAGGTTTCCATGCTTGATGCCGACTGGAGAACACCCTTTATCAATTTTCTGACTCGGCAGGAGCTACCCGAAGATCGAGATGATGCAGAGCGAGTCCGACGTCGTAGTTAGAGTTATGTCATGGTGGATTCGGAGTTGTACAGGAGAAGCCCATCTGGAGTTTTGTTAAGGTGCGTTACACCTGAGGAGGGACGACAATTGTTGCAGCATATTCACTCGGGAATCTGTGGCAGTCATGCTGCAGCACGTACTTTGGTGGGCAAGGCTTATAGGCAAGGTTTTTTCTGGCTCATAGCAGTTTCCGATGCAGACAAGGTGGTTCGAACTTGTGAAGGTTGTCAGTTTTTTGCTTGGCAAAGTCATGTTCCAGCCCAAGAGTTACAAGCAATCCCGCTGTCATGGCCTTTTGCGGTTTGGGGCTTGGACATGGTTGGTCATTTCAAAAAGGCTCCAGGAGGATTTATACATTTGTTCGTGGCAATTGATAAGTTTTCTAAGTGGATTGAGGCTAGGCTGGTTGCTACAATAACCGCAGACAAGGCGCGAGATTTTATTTTAAACATTGTGCATTGGTTTGGTGTCCCAAACAAGATTATTACCGATAATGGGACTCAATTTACTGGAGGCGTTTTCAAAGAATTTTGTGAAAATTTTGGAATCAAGATTTGTTATGCGTCGGTGGCACATCCTAGAAGCAATGGACAGGTTGAACGCGCCAATGGTATGGTTCTTCAGGCATTAAGGCCCGAGTCTTTGATAGATTGAGCCCTTATGCTGGAAGATGGGTTCAAGAGTTGCCTTCAGTATTATGGTCATTGCGGATTATGCCTAGTCGGGCTACGGGTCAGTCGCCTTTCTTTTTAGTTTTTGGGGCTAAAGCTATGTTGCCGAGTGAAATAGAATTTGAATCTCTTCGAGTTCACAATTTCAATGATGAGCGTTATGATCAAGACCGAGTCGATGATTTGACCCGACTAGAAGAGGCTCATGAAACTGCATTGGTTCAGTCGGCAAGGTATCTTCAAGGACTTCGACGTTATCATAATCGTAATATTCGGTCACGAGCTTTTATTATTGGCGATATGGTTCTGCGAAAGATTCAGACGACGAAAGATAGACATAAGTTATCTCCATTATGGGTAGGACCTTATATAATTACTGAGGTTACTCGGCTAGGAGCGTATCGTTTGAAGCGTGAAGATGGGACAATTGTGGAGAACTCATGGAATATTGAACACCTTCGTCGATATTATACTTAAATTTTTTGTATCATGTTCTTCTCGACTGCCGACTTCAAGTAAGTTGCTTTCTTGAGTTGTCAATCGGGGGCTATGAATATCAATAAAGTATGAAGTTTTTTATTAATAATAACTTGTTTATATTTGGCTTATCATTGTTTGTTGTTCTGGTTTGAGTTAAGTAAATAAGGACTGAAAATTTTTAATGACTTAATCAAGTTTAGGTTTGGTGACAGTCGGACGAAAATTTTTAAGAAATTAAATACGAAGACTCATATTAGGGCATAAACATAAATAAACCAAGTATTTACAAGTTGGATCACAAGAGTTATTTACATCAAACAGCTATCCCTGAAAATTCTCAGCTACATCAGCAGCAATCTTCTTGGCCGACTCCTGTGCTTCATTGATCAGCTCTAAGGCTTGTTCATCAGTAGTGCCATCTGCAAAGCCATCTCCTATAGAGTTTATATCTACTCAGGGATAGAGAGACTTTGTTATCGCCAGGGTTTGACTTGCACTCATGATAGCAGCATCAGTAATATTTTCTATGTACTTTTTTGGAGCTATTCTGAGTTTGTCGAAGATTTTTAGAGCATCTACAGCACTTGTTCCAAGGCTGTTCTCATAGATTGCTGACAATACTGGCGTAGCAGCATTGGCAATGTCGTCCCTGACTCTTTCGGCTCTCTGGACTTTCTCAGCAAAGACTTCAAATTGAGCATGGGATTTAACTTTGTTGGCTACAAGACTGATATGATTCAGATTATACTAATGACCAAAATGAGTTGAACCAAGGAGTATGAGTTTTTGGGGTTACGTTCAATCTCTTCTAAGGCCTTATCTCTGTCAGACTCAAGGTTGGCATTGTCATTTTCTGCTTTCTTTAGCTGAGCCTTGAGGGATTCAATCTCGGATAAATTCGCTAAAGCATGAAGACTTAAAGTTAATAAAGCTGAACAGATTGACCAAGAACAGATGAGTTAATTTTTAACCTCCGATTGAGTCGCGAAGTTCCAGGTTCATATCCCGAAGCTTGTTAATTTCATCCCGCAGGACAACTTCTCTAGCTGCAGCCTATTCTTTGTCCTCCTTGAGGTCTTGCTGGATGTTTTCTAGAGAGTTGACATGAGGTACAAGCTTCTCTAGAGTATCTGACTTAGCCTGTGAGCAACGATATATTCTCTGCATTGCAAGACGTGAGTCAGTTGATTATAGAAGATTATGCAATTGAGATATGAGGAATTTGATCTTACGTTCATCAGTCGAGTGGCTTCATTGAGGCTGGCAACAAGCATATCGCGTTCTTCAGCTTCCTTTTGCTTGTTTAATATGATGCCTTATTTCTTGCCTTCAGCATCGCGCCACTCGATCTTGATTGGAGGCATTGAGTCTTCTATGGATTTCAGTCGGATAATTTCTTCATCTTCTCTAGTTGTTTGTTCTAAGGATGATGTAGGAGGTGGAATTCAGAAGATATGTTCAAGACAAGGATGTGATGATTATTGAATTTTATCTGTTGTCGCTTCAGGACAGTTTCTTGAGTGGCAGCATCCTTAGTTGTTTGATCCTTATTGATTTCTTCAGTAGCTGATGCTGGATTTTCAACTGGTGCTCCTTGGTTGGTTGGGGCCTGTTCCTCCTTGTCCGGCTAGCTCTCAATAGGGGGCTCTTGAGTTGATGTCTGATTGGTAGAGTCCAACTGATTTCCAATCGGGGAAGCTTGACTGGCAGTCGGGGGCTCTTGGTCAGGGATGGCCACATTCGAGAGAGGATTCTAGGACCCTTGTTCTGTAGACTTTGGTTTTTTTGACATTGCGGATGGGATTGTTTTTTCTGTCTGCCCGGTGGGATCTACGTCTCGAGGTTTTCTGTAGAAGAAGATAGGAAGAGATCAAAGTGGAATCAAGTAAGTTTTCAACAAGAAGACAATACCAGTTGTGTGAGAGATACCAATTGGATTTCCTGATTTTTAGAGCAGATCTAGTGGATGGCCTAGGTGAGCTTATATTTGCCTTGGGAGTTCGGACTTTTTCAGATTCTTCATCCGAGTCATCCATAATTAGCTTCCTTTGTATGCTGGCACGTTTGCTGGTTTCTTCATAGCAGCAGGAACTCTTTTGCTTTTTGCTTGGGGCTTAATCTTTGGGCCGCCAGTCGGTTTCTTGGTAGTCGGTTGGGCTGGAATATCTTCGTGATACACTTTGTATGGCCGGGAGATGATTAGAGCATTTGCCTACAAGCAATAATTTTAAGAATCATTGAAGAACATGGCTAGTTGAGAAGTGGTTCGAGATGCAGAGTCTAATTACCGGAGGAGGTGGTCGATGAAGGTTGTAGGGGATAACCGACAGTTTACTGCTGTAGTCCACCGCAATTCCAGAAGAAAAGATCTGATACATACGAGTGCATAAGACTTGGAAATTGAGGGATTCTCGATCTTCCCGATTGGGGTCACTCTGCCCTTCATATTCAAAAGCTGGCTCAGATCTTTCTTTGATGGGCGCCAGTCGGCACTTGATGAAGTGCCGAGTGATCTGTTCTCCTTGGAGACCCTTATTCTTCATTTAAAGAATTTTTGCCAGAAGATTGTTAGCTTCTATCCTGTTTTGGTTTTCGGGCAGAGCATTCCAGTTGGCCCGTTGGATTGGCGGAAGATCAATGAAGTCGGGCAAACTGGGGGCTGGGTTCGAGATGTAGAACCAGTTTGCATGCCAGCCCTTGTTGGAAGATTTCAGAGGAAGAGGAAAGTAGTATTTGCGGAGAGTGCCGCGGAGTTGAAATCCGGCGCCGCCAACAACACAATGGTTATCATTGGTTGGGTGGGCCTTAATAGAGAACATGTGGTGAAAAAGGTTGAAGTGGGGATAGATTCTAAGGAAGGCTTCACACACATGGATAAAATTGGCAATGTTAAGTATGGAGTTTGGATTCAGATGGTAAATGTTGAGACCGTAGTAATCAAGAATACCGCGAAAGAATTCAGAAGTGGGCAGACCAAATCCGCAATAGAAAAAGTGGGTGAAAACTACAATCTCACCAGTATTCGGAGTTGGAAACTCCTCGCCATATGCTGGGCGCCAGTCAATGATCTCCTTGGCTGGGAGAACTCCGTCCTTCACCATCTCTTTCAGAGTTGACTCCTTCACGACAAAGGTTGCCCACTGGTCGAAGGGAATTTCTCTCTCTTCTGCCATGGGTTAGATTTGTGGGGGATCAAATTAAGTGTTGGGAGCATGGATTCTTGGAGGGGATGCTAGGAGCAAGGTGCGTGCGGTGGATTTTGATGGAGTTTTGAATATCCGGATGAATGGATTTGGATGAGCTCGTGTTCTAGGTTTTCTTCGGAGGCGCTTGTAAACAGCAGCGCGAAAGGGAAAATTTTAGAAGATGAAGCGACGGGGAAGATGACTGCGTTTCAGTGATATTTTTTAGGGTATCAGTAGGTTTCCTCATATTTGGGCCGAGGCCCTTGGGAAGCTGTTAACACCAGAATTTGGTAAGCCCTAAAGTTCCCATCGGACCAAAGTTCATATCGGCTCGGAGCTAGTATCGGCCTAGAGTTCTACATCGGCCAATGGGGGTTATCTTAAACCAACCACCAACAGCAGTCGGATTCATGTTAGATTCGGAAAGATTTTATCTAGAGAAGACCAAGTCCAAGAAGGATGCGGCTTGTATCTATTAATTAGGATAAGTCTGTTAGTTTCCTTTTTATCTTTAGGAAAGGATGTTAGTGTCCGATACGGACTTTATCTTTTTCCTTTTATCTTTAGGAAAGTTTGAGTCGTATTCTGTTAAGATCTTTGTTAGCCTATGGGTATAAATATGTAAGCCCAAGGTTCATGTAAAATCATCTCACGATCAATACAACTTCGGCGCATCGCCACCTTTTACTTTTCGTTTCTTCGGCGAGTTCATGCCCTTCCCACGAGGGGTAAGTCTCGTTATGGCTGCCTGCGCTGTCGGGGCTAGGGCTTCTACGTTCTGATCTCGTCAACATAAGCACCTACTATCATATATCTTAGTTAATCTGGTTTGGCTTCTCGATTTAGTCTTATCGGCCGAGATTCGCTTTGGGGTTTACGCCGGTATCGGCTAAATCGCCTCGCTAGATTAGATTGGCTAAGGTATCCACCACCCCAAAAATTAGTCGAGGGCTTGATTGTCTAAATCTTGCGTTTCTTTTCATACTTAGTGCCGCTAAGTCGTGATTAGAACCGTAATCTCTAGCCTGCCTGTCGATTGCTAATAAGTGTTTCACCGGGGTTTTAGCCGGTGAGTTATCTGGACGTTGCATCGGCCCAAGAGTTTTACATATAGATTGGATCTGGCTGATGACAATAGAGTATTTATTGTTTATCTGCTTATTAAGAGTTTATGCCATCGGATCTCTGGCCGATGTGTACTTTAATCTTCAGATAAATGTTTATTTTATATTTGGATTATGCAATATCACATTGCTATATCATCATGTTATCGTGAGCCGATCGCCTCCATATAGATGTTTGCTCAGTACACAGCCGGTGGTTCGAAACCCTAACTGCATCGGCTGGTATCGGCATCGGCTGGAACTGTGCCATCGGCCCATCGGCCGATCAGTTGTTTTGACTATTGGCCTATCGGCCGATACGTTGTTGCCCTATCGGCCTATCAGCCGATAGACCTTCTATTCCGCTATTTTGCGTATCTTGTCAGTGGCAAGATCAAACTGACTAACACATCCACGCTTCATCAATTTTAGGACCTGCACTGGAGCTAAGCAGATCTCCCAGGCCTTCGTGTGTCCGCGCGTCAAATCCACATCGGCGGAACGGATTCGGCGTCAACACATTTTTGGCATGCCCGGTGGGACCGTGTTTTTGACAACATATTTTTACACAGCTCGTGGAACCCACAATTCCAACAAGATGTCTGAGAAGGAAGTCAAGGCTAAGGAAGAACAATCTCTCAAGCCGATAGAGAAAAAAGAAGAGCCGATGGACGATGAGACGCTTCAAAAGACAGTTGATGAAATTGTTCGTCGCGCTGTGTTTGATCGATCTGGAGTTTTGGTGAGTACATTACATGGTTTGATCGAGAAGATAGTTCCCAGAGTAATTGCCTTAAGAAATCAGACTGGGGTGCAAATCGACGAACAATCTCAGCATCGTCAGCAACATCGACATTGGCTTGGGGGGCAAATAGATCAACATCAGCCTGGAGAGCCACATCAACAATATCGGCTAGAAGAAACTCAAAGATATCAGTCTAAAGAAGATTAGGCCGATATGATTGCAAAAGTAATAGAGGAACAGTTTGGAATTAGACCTAAGAGACAAATTTCTGTGTATCGGCTGCCATATCCTGAGTGGTTTGCTAGAGTTCCACTTCCAAGCTGATACAAGGTTCCAGACTTTTCCAAGTTTTCAGGGCAAGAAGATATGTCTACGATGGAACATATCAACCGGTTCTTAACTCAATGTGGGGAGGCATCGGCTGAAGAAGCTCTGAAAGTTAGATTGTTTCCGTTATCTTTGACTGGATCGGCCTTCACATGGTTTTTGTCATTGTCACCAAATTCTATCAGAGTTTGGGCCGATCTTGAGAAGCAGTTTCACCTGTACTTCTTTGATGGGAACAATGAGTTAAAGCTTTTAGATTTGATATCAGTCAAGCAGCAAGAAGGGGAATCGGCTGTGGAGTATATTCAAAGATTTCGTGATGTCCGCAACCGATGTTATAGCTTGAGTCTAAGTGATGAACAACTAGCAGATCTTGCGATCCAAGGGTTGTTAGCGCCTATCAAGAATAGATTTTTTTTCCATGAGTTTGACAGCTTGGCTCATCTACTACAGACGGTATCGGCATATAAGAGCCGATGTCAAGAATAAGAGAAGAATCAGTTTTGGGGCGATCAAGGCAAGGATAATTTTGAAGCATGACTTCTCATACTCCAAAACTGGGGGGCATGTGTTAACACCAGAATTTGGTAAGCCCTAAAGTTCCCATCGGACCAAAGTTCATATCGGCTCGAAGCTAGTATCAGCCTAGAGTTCTACATCGACCGGTGGGGATTATCTTAAACCAACCACCAACAGCAGTCGGATTCCTGTTAGATTCGGGAAGATTTTATCCAGAGAAGACCGAGTCCAAGAAGGATGCGGCTTGTATCTATTAATTAGGATAAGTCTGTGAGTTTCCTTTTTATCTTTAGGAAAGGATGTCAGTGTCCGATACGGACTTTATCTTTTTCCTTTTATCTTTAGGAAAGTTTGAGTCATATTCTGTTAGGATCGTTGTTAGCCTATGGGTATAAATATGTAAGCCCAAGGTTCATGTAAAATCATCTCACGATCAATACAACTTCGGCGCATCGCCACCTTTTACTTTTCGTTTCTTCGGCGAGTTCATGCCCTTCCCACGAGGGGTAAGTCTCATTATGGCTACCTGCGCTGTCGGGGTAGGGCTTCTGTGTTCTGATCTCGTCAACATAAACACCTACTATCATATATCTTAGTCAATCTGGTTCGGCTTCTCGATTTAGTCTTATCGGCCGAGATTCGCTTTAGGGTTTACGCTGGTATCGACCAAATCGCCTCGCTAGATTAGATTGGCTAAGGTATCCACCATCCCAAAAATCAGTCGAGGGCTTGATTATCTAGATCTTGCGTTTCTTTTCATACTTAGTGCCGCTAAGTCGTGATTAGAACCATAATCTCTAGCCTGCCTGTCGATTGCCAATAAATGTTTCACCAAGGTTTCAGCCGGTGAGTTATCTGGACGTTATATCGGCCCAAGAGTTTTACATATAGATTGGATCTGGTTGATGACAATAGAGTATTTATTGTTTATCTGCTTATTAAGAGTTTATGCCATCGGACCTTTGGCCGATGTGTGCTTTAATCTTCAGATCAATGTTTATTTTATATTTGGATTATGCTATATCACATTGCTATATCATTATGTTATCGTCAGCCGATCGCCTCCATATAGATGTTTGCTCAGTACACAGCCGATGGTTCAAAACCCTAACTGCATCGACTGGTATTGGCATTGGCTGGAACTGTGCCATCGGCCCATCGGCCGATCGGTTGTTTTGGCTATCGGCCTATCGGCCGATACATTGCTGCCCTATCGGCCTATCGGCCGATAGACCTTTTATTCCGCTATTTTGCGTATCTTATCAGTGGCAGGATCAAACTGACTGGCACGCCCGCGTTTAACAGAAGCTTACAGCCCATAATTCCGGTGAGGCTTGTCACATGTCTTTTAGGGGCTTAAGCAAATTTGCCTTGGCAATATGCACGTGTTCTATCACCCAATGCCTTTCAAATCCTTCCATACAGCGGTTATTCAACTTTTTAGGAGTTGGTGCGATGCAACTTGGGAGGTGACAAACAGTGAAGTTTTTCATGACTATTTTGGCAACTTTTTGATAAGTTGTTATAGCTGTTTGGTTCTTTAAAAGCAATTGATTTTATATAAATGCTACTTTTCCACTTTGGTATGCTTCTTTAATTAAGACCAATATTATGGCTTAGGCTAATTATATTTTGGTCATTGGTAAATCCAATTATTAGTTTTTATTGACTCGGATTTTATATTTCCAATACAATGTATTCTTGAGGATGGTGGAGTTGTGTGTTTGAGAGGACTCGGCCAGAACAACTCGGATAGCATGAGCTTGCCAGTACTCGGGGTCATTATACACTGTGCCTTGATTATGAGGTTATGTGTTATATGATTTTTGTGATTGCTTTTTGGCTTTGGCTAAGCATTTATTTATGTCATTCGGATGAATATGATTATTATAGTTCTTGACTATAAGCTTAGTTTGTTCAACTAAGCACATAGTCGGGGGCTACACCTAATTAGGTGCATCTAGTCGATGCACCTGGGTATATTTTTTATGACTTTTTAGCCCTTCACAGCCTTCTTATTGGATGATAAAGCACTCGGGAGACTTATGCAGAGATGATGGAGGCACTCGGCGATGGAGGCATTCGGCTATGGAGGTACTCGGCTATGTGTTATTCTGGTTTGAGGCAAAGTTATCTTGTCGACTATGAAGGTCTCAGGGGCAACTGTGGAGATTATGGGTACCATCTGTCGTGCCATGGCCGAGCTCCTCGTGAGCTCGGTGCCGCTTCGTTCCGTCGCGCTGTGAGCTGGGAGGCTGCTGGGCGTCGTCGTCGCCGGCGGTGGACCCCTAGCGGCGCACCGCCGCCTCACCCCACCGCGGCCAAGCTGCCTCGGCTTGGGTCGGTTGCGCCTGGCTATGCCTCACCGCCCCCGCTCCATTCGGCTGCGAGCGCAAGGAAGAAGGAGGGGAAAAAGAGAGAGAGGGGCGTGAGTCCCACACGTATATTATGCACAGTAATCACTTTGCTAATTACGGATGGATGTGCCAATGACGCGTGGGTCCGGGCGATTACAAATCTAATTAGAATAAGGTTTTTGTGTACTGCCAATGACATGCGGGACCCACTGGTGATTAAAAGGCCAGTTTGACCCTTGGTCAACCAGGGTCGGTCCCCCCTGTCAATGATACTACACCTTTCCCACAAGAGAATAAAACGGAGAAAAAGGAAATAGATGGCGGACCCACCGGTCAGCCACTGTGGGTTGTGGATAATGTTTCGGAATAAAAATAAATCAATTAGGAACAGTACTGTTTCACAATTATTGGAATTAATTCAAGTTTGGATCTTTGATCTAGCATAACTCACTCATTTTAACTCCGATTTGAGTGAAACTTGAACCTAAATTTATCTATAATCAGGATCTACCTTTTTACACTACTTTGCAATTTATTTTGTACTGTATGAATTTTAGTGATTTTATTTGAATTCTAATTGAATTCAAATTAAATCTTTCGCACGTAAATTTAGATTCCGAGAGAGTTGTTGAGTTGATCGTGGAGCAAGGACAGCATGGCTATGAGCAAGGCAAGTCATCACTATTCTTTGAGCATGTTGAACCTATTGTGAACTTATGTTATTTGAAGTAAAATTTGCGTGCTATATGAATCTCCTACTTGTTATATGCCATACTTTGATGATTTAATACTTGCAATTCCCTTGTACCCATAAATTACGTATGAGTCCCTAGTCACTTATGACAAATGCTTAGACATGCTGATTTAGATTTATGCATTCTCATATTTATTAAATGCTATATGCTTGGGTAATTACCTTAGGGGAGGTAATTAACATACAACATGTGGTGACATGAGCGCCACCTTGCCATGACATTGATAAGATGATTTGTGAAAGAAAACTAAAACTAAAACAAATGTTTTCGACTGGGGCGGCTAGATGACTCGGGTGGTTCTCGGCTAAGGCTAGTGCTGTCTCTGGTCACTTAAGGACTGAGCCATGAAGCTATGCATGAAACCACCCTAGTACGACCATACTTCTCGCATTGGACATAGACCTAGCGGAGTAAATAGTCGAGCAGAGGCAGTACCCAAGATGTGGTGGTTTACTTAGGTGTGTGAATAGGCGGGGAGCCTACAGGTGGATAACCATCGATGGATAACCTAAATAAAATTTGACTTAATTATAACTTAACGCACGTGTGAGTTCTTCCCTCCCGGGAATGCCAAAACTCCTCTCACTGCTAGAAACCGTGTACGCCTAGAGTGCATGAGGATTCAAGTTCATGGAGTGGGTACTGCCAAAGTGAGGTTATTGAAAGGCTTTGTCGTGATGCATCTCATTCGTTAGGATTCTAGCTCATGTGTTGGGCAAGTCACGGAGTGCGGGTTAAAGCGTACATCCACTGCAGTGTGAGTAAACCAATCTATTTGAATAGCCGTGCTCGCGGATATTGAGCACCGGGACATATATTACACTTGACTAGACTCAAACTTTCAAAGTGATGGGTGGGATGTTGCATGATGATTTTGTACTGGTAGATCAACTTCTCGAGAAGCGAAAAGGTGTAGACCCCAGAAAACCATGACGACTCAATGGCGGGAAGCTATCCTTGGGAACACAATGGATAGTGGATAGAACCGTCGCTGACTAATAAATTATGGAATAAAATTTAATCAGTCTATGCTAGGTCCTAGGCTTGTGAAATGAATTGTAAAATTGTATTTATGCAAAGAAAGCCTTAGCCACACCTTTGAATTACCCTCTATCATATGCATTTATGTCTTGGTGGCTTGTTGAGTACGGTTGGTACTCACCCTTGCTATTTACAATCAATCAGAGATGGGCAATAAAGTCTTTGGGAACCCTTATGAGTACTATCCGGAGGCTGCTAAAGATGACGGCACTCAGTAGGTCTTAGTTATAGTCGTTGCCTGTGACAATGGTGTTGCCGCTACCTAAGTTCCGCTGCCATATCTAATTTCTGTCTTTGAGTGTATTCCGGACCATTTGGTCCTATGTTCTAGTTTATGCCTATGGGCCTTATGATGTAATAATCGTGCAAGACGCTTTATGTATGTGTACTTGATATTCCAGCTATGTAACCGTGTGTACTAGACTACTTGATCCAGGGAAATGGTACAGTTAACATGAATGATTCCTGTTATAAAAATGGGGGTCGACAGAGTGCAAGTAATGATAAGAGCGCACTAGCACAAAGCAAAAAAGTGAGTCTAAGAGAAAGTTCATGATAAGGCATTCCCAAAAATAGAGAGTGATGTCAAGGGGGAAAAAAGGTTGATTACGATAAAAAGAAAACAAAGGCCCTGCAAAAGAGATTGGATAGAACTTTGCATTTTGCGGCCACCGTTGATGTGCCACAACAATTTGAGAATGGTAAAGCATTCCTCCTCACCTGCAATTAGTAGAAAGACCTTGGCAATTAAAAAGGTGTCAAGAATGGTACATGCCTCCAAGTAGAATAAAATGCTTTCATCATTTACAGTTGATGTGGCGTCGGAGGCTTTCATTAGCGGGCCATGCCTACTACAAATTTCTTTCAGGGATATGCATGCCCTCAATCGTCCGGACAAACTCGATACCAATTTGATCTGCATTTGGTGTATGTAAGTGGACGACTACTGCATTTTGATACATCATAGTACCTATACATTCTACTAGCTAATTTGATCATCCATCTACGAGCCTATCGGCTTTCTAAACCCTTGCCGAATAAGTCAACCGAACCACACCTTCAAGCTAGACAACAAGAGGCTACCACTAGAGGTCCATGCTATGACTCTCGAAGAGTGGGATGCATACATAGCAGAAAGGCACAACGCAAAATTCTCGATGTGGTTGTTTACATAAGTATAGCAATGTAGTCTATGCAAAACAAAAGTTCATCTATGCCCCACGCAACTATGAGTAAGGTTTCATATCTACTATGAGTATATACTTAATCATGGCTCGAATAACAAATTAAACATCATTTCGTGTTATTTTTTTTAGCAACCACTGGATTTGTTTTCTTCTATATCCAAAGTATGGCGAAGTTGTCATCTTGGATTCTCTCGACAGGCCCGTGAGTACATATAAGGAATTCCTCACAATTTTAGATTTGTAAGTGATGTATGGACGATTCTTGTTCTCATGAAGTGATGTTATCTTTGAACTCTATAAATTAATTATTTCTTCAATCAGTGTCTATAAAAGGTATTACCATCTAGACGGAGAACGTCTACAAATAAGAGAACAAATACTCATTCACAATAAGTGCTTACTAATTAATTATGGATGACATACAATACTACTTAATTTTTATAATTACATGCATGTATCCATTTAATTAACTAATGTATTTTATATTTGATATCAAAAGTGTCACAAGCAACCGAAGGGAAGCATACTATGTTGATATTATCTCTACGAGTTCCTATGTTGATATTATCTCTACGAGTTCCTCAGGGTCAATGGGAGATATTGCACGGATTATGGAGCTGTAAGTACGAACCATCAATATGTTTATTAAATTAATTGCTAACTTTAAATTGCTAACAATATCCGTTACCACAATATTGATGCAGCTTCCAAAATTCCCCAAGGGTGAAAGCGACCTGGATGATGAAGCCATTCACAACATACAACGAGACATGTGACATTTCGCCTACCATGAGTGTTGTCACTAGCTTGGAAGGTTTTTTTTTAAAGAAGGGGCTTTGAACACCCTAGGAAATGAATGTCTTACTAACTAGAGCAACCGTATAATTTAAATTTCATATACATGTCGTTGATCGAGTTGTAAGACATTCAAGTACTCGGATATGTACATATAAGTGCTTCAAAATTATATATGTTCATTATTTAATAATTTGCATTAATTATTGCTTCTTAATTTTTATATATTGCGCATGTATATTAATTATCAATAACGGTTGTAAGCAATAATAAGAAAACCTTTATTATCGATTGCTCGATGAAATATATCCTCTGTGTGTGATTCTCAAATACGCGAATAAACTAAAAATAATTTCAAATTTTGTAAAAAAGACTAAATATTTTTGCAAGCAAGCCACGTGTCAGACAGCAACTGGCTAAGTACATTTTTGTTGGCAGGCCATGTAGCTTAAGAGCTCCAGCGAAGGTCGTTTTCCTTGACGGCTGTTGTAAGGAAGCCGCCAGCGATAACATTGGCCGATGTGTTATGACGGCCGCCAGCGAAAACGCATCTTCGCTTGCGGTTTGCAACTGTCTGTCAGCGAAATTGTATATCTTCATTGGCCTTTGATCTCTGGCGAAGCTGTTAGCCACCTGTGAAAACCTATTTTGACCGCCATAAAAATTGGTTTTCTTAGTAGTGTGGCTGCCCCCTTTCTGGAGTTTGGAAGGCAGTCCTCTATTGTCTCCATTCTCCCGGTGACATCCTCGATGGAGTGTCAATATATGGAGTAATGTCATAATGGAAACTATTATTTCGGAGTGCCTTTTGGGTATGAGTAGTGCATGACATGCACCTTCTATTGCTTCACCGGGTCAAAATCCCATTGAACTGGAGCACAAATTTGTGCATCAATACATCATCGCGAAATTCGATGGCTTCGTACTCCTTCGAACCCATTGTGCATTCGCCTTGTGCACTCGGTTAATGCTGACACGCATCATCTTGATCATGTCCCAGGCCTCCTTTGTTGTCTCCTTGATGGCGAGCATAGAGATCATCTCTGGCAGCATGGCACAAAGAATGACTCTGAGCGGTGTCCTGTCTTCCTGAAACTCAAAATCGTTAATGACGATGACGTCTCAGAGACCACTTGCCTACAGAACGACCCACATCATGAGTGCCAAGTCACCATAGTTCATCTTGGTGCGTGGCGGGTACAAAACCAACCCCAACCCTAGTTCATTGATGATGTGCTGCACAACTACCTCAAGGTCACCGCCGCCGTGGTGCCATGGTTGGCACGGAGGAGGCGTAATGGAGCATTCAGTTGAACCACCAGCTGTCAGCGCCGACATAGTCTAATACCAATTGTCAGTGAAAACATAGTCCTAAAATATAGTACTTGAGCTAGAGAAATTTAGTGTAGCCCAAATATTGGTATGTCTTATGCCCTTGCAAATACTTCCTCAAAGGAACGTTGCATTTCAGCTCAAAGTATTCTGGGTTACCTTATTTCTCACTGGGAAGCAAATTGAGTTAAGAATATGAAATCATCGATTACAGATACTACCAGCTATTCAAAACACGGGATAAAAAGTATAACATGAGAGCTCGACAGCGAGGTAGTTTAAGCGCTATGGTCATGGAGAGCTCGATGGCAGCTGCTTGGCATAAGTGCACAGCGGTGGCCACTGGAAACTCGACGACAGGGGCTCGATCTTGAGAAGAAGATGAAAGAAGATAATACAGAGATGGAGAAAGAAGAAGAAAGGGAGAAAAAGTAAGTGGGATACACTAGTCAGTCAATGTTAGGATTCATGGTGATGCCATATCAGCATCTGCGTATAGCATGCCAGGTCGGATTTTTTTTTACCACAAATGATACATTTAGCAACTTTTGGGGTCTAAAGGTGTGTTTTTCAAGTTTATAGACCCAGGTGAAACCCATGTAAAAGTTTAAGAACCACTAATACATTTCACTCTTGGCTTTATAACATACTGCTATTACAATTCTTGACACTATTGCATTCATAAGATATGCCATTTGTCAACCAGGAGGGAGGCAAAATGACCACAGGGACGATCACAGTTCGTTAGGTCACTTCTCTTTTGTTGCTGACATGTACAGTAATTAGATAATGAGAGAATCAGCTAGGCCTATGTGATGATTCAGTTTGGAGGTTCATATGATTACTACCGTTTTCCTTCTCCATGCTAATTGGAAAATGTCATATCGATCCCTGCGTAGGCATATTTCCTTGATTCTGCTCCTCATCATGTGATTGGGGAAAATTACAAGGAAACCATTTTTTTTCTAATATGCATACAAAAGACTTACGTATCATTGTATTATAACAGGGAAAAAAAGTTGATCACATTACATCTCGCCAGGCTATAAACCAGCAGCTACCTTAGAGTTACGAAGGACAAAGGGGACGTCTCGTGATTCTGTTGGGCGACCGAAACTACCTATAGGGTGAGCTAGACCATCGGCAGCGCCATCCTCGCTCCGTAGAGAAACCTTTTTTGTTTAATTTCTCAGACAAATTAAGATGAACTAGTAGCCTATAGTTTTCAGCGGATCAACGATTACTGCTTTCATAGCGCCCATCATTTCCTTTGGTGAGGAAAATCCATCGGCTTGAGAGTAGAACACATGGCTTGTCTTGTAAAGGTTCCAGAACATCTCCCTGCATGATTTGGGAACGATACTGTCTTCTCTAACAACCATCCGTAGCAACTCTCTTCTACACAATGATATCGACTCGTTTATCACCTCTTTAGCCTCTTCTACTGACAATGAAGTAGAACCTTTGCTGTCAAGAACAAGCAGTGACACACTGTTCAGTTTGCCATCCTTGCATTCCCTCTGCAAAAAGAAAAATCATTTCAATGAAATCACCCAATCATAAGCTTAATTTGTATGGCAAGAGTAGTAACTGCTTCATACGTCATATATTATAAAACATTTTGGGTTTGTAATAAGTCAATTCTTTTTTAAGTTTGATGAACTGAATAGAAAAATGAAGCAACATTTTTAATGCAAAAACAAATATACTATAAAATTATATTTAATGGTGGATTTAATATATGAAACTAACTTGGGGTTGTACTAGATATTGCTACATTTACTCGATCAAATTTCGATATGTTTGAATCAAGAGAAACCAAAAACATATTACGATATAGAATCGAGCACAAATAATTTGTTAGCAGCAAACTAAAGTACCTCAAAGCTTTGAATATCATTCTGGAGACGGCCACATGTGTTCATGAGTCTAAACAACTCATCGTACTCTGCATTTTTCATGATGTCCTCCCAGAGATTTTGTCCCATGAAATACAATGCTATGAGTATAGTTGGTCCCAATGCGAATGTTACAATTGAATTTTTCATGTATTCCTCCATTGTTGGCACATGTTTGCTCCGCTGCCATTCTGCATCGGTTGCCAGAGACCTCAAGTAATCTAACCACTACAAAATAATGTATCATTGTCAACATACATCTATTGTTTTTTTGGTTCGAATACGAAATTCAGATGGCATGCATCTTAGCTATGCAGAGCCTGAAAGTGCTCTCACGAAAATTGTATCACTTTGATAACTGACTGAGTTCAATAAAAATTTCCATTATTTAAAAAATATATAAATTTCAGAGAGGATCATACATGAAACTCACCGATTCAACCACATATTTCGTAACGTCACGGTTTTGTGCTGCAGAAGCCATTGCTCCAAGCTGGTTAACTGTAGAATATAGAGCGAAAAATACTGCCTTTACATTCTCTGAGCAGAACTCAACTTTCTGATATTGATCCCACCTATGATGACAACCATTAGAAAAATAGGGAGGCTAACTCATCAGTAAAGCATAAAACAACAACACTACCTTTGAAAGAATAAAGTTCAAGAATTGTACTTCTCTACTAAGGATATGAGATTTTCTTGTTCTTCTTTCGAACTTCCAACATCGAAAAAGTCATCAGCAACAAGCGTGAGGGCAATAGATTTCGCGCACGTAACGCGAGCATCAGACAATTCATAAGGGGTTATGGTGGCAGCAGCAGAGAGATAGCTGTTTATTAGATTCTTCCGCGTAAATTCGAGCTCATCCAGCTTATTTTCTTTCTCCCAACTGTCAAAAGAAAAATTTTGCAGATAGTCTAAGAATGGAAGTTAAGAAGACAAGTGGGCGAGCTAGAGACCTACAGTATACCAGTGAAATACCTTTCAAGGTGCTGGATTTCATTTTGGTAAGTTGATTGACAAAAACTGAAATCTTCAACAGCCAAAGCTAAGAGATCTTCATTGACATGGCACGGCCTGTTCAGAAAATGTATATGAACTTTTTGGGCACGTTTGGATCCTTGGCAAACTAAATCAATCCTAGCCTTGCATAGCAAGGAGAGGCATGTGGTAGAAAGATTAAAAGCTAGCTTTGTCGGGCAGTCTGGGCTATAACCGCCGCAGAAAACTTGCTCGTGGTGGAGAGCCAAATCGGCTCTCCCTTGTCGGCAAGCAAGCAATTGTTTATTAGCCAAATAATCGTTAAACTTCGTTGTGCCTCCTGTAATCATCTCTAACTAAATAATTTAACCGTGTATTTCTCTCATGACTAACTCCGGTCAATGAATGGATTTCCTTTCTTAAGCTATCCATTTGTTTATTAGCCAAATAATCATTCATGCCCTTATGCTCGCTGCATAACTTTTAGACGGGTTTGTTATTTGCCTAGTAAAACCAAACACTAAGCCTGGGTACTCAAGCTATAGCCTAGCTGAGCTAAATTATCCTCACCTGACTAAGCAAGGTGGGAAAAAGACCCAAACACGCCTGTTCTATCTCAAATATCGATATGATTCCATGCGTAACTAATTATTTCAAGAAATAAGATGCTTACAAGTTTTTTGTCTTCAGCTTCTGATAAGCCCTAGCATCAAAATGTTCAATGTTCCACTTGTGGTCTAGAGGTTCAAGCGTGGCATAAAATGGAAATTTGAGAGCATGTTCGACCTGAAATGAGAAAAACCAACTGAATCGAATGTAAACATAAATTTCAACTGAAATGGGGATCATGAGTTTCATGCACGCACCTCTCCAAGGATTGGTATTCTTTGCATGGCATCGGAGCACAATTTTTGTTTCAATAAGCTACCTGACCAACAACCCATTTTCTCTAGGATTGAGACATTTTCTGATAAACTGACTTTTGAAGCTTTGTACAATTCTAACAAAGATTTTGTATCATCTAAGTATCCTTCAAGAGAGTTATGGAAAGTTGAGGCTTCAGCAACATGGGACAAGTCATCTGTGTGAGATTACTCATAGTAAGTTAGATCAAGACAAACAAAACAGAATATTGCTAAGACTAGAAATTTCTTGCTATGAAAGTACCTGAGGAAACATCATATCCGTTCATACGTAAAAGGCGAAATGCCATTGCGCATGTTGCTAAATCCAACATTACCTCATCATCTTTCTGTGACCATAAACTGCAAAGTAGATAAGGTCAAGATGAATTACATCCTTCTGAAAACATATAAAAGGCCTTTAATTAGTCATCATTCTTACTTGAATGTCGTGTCCATAATGCGTTTTATATCACTTGAAAAGTGCCGAGATATACCGATATTTACGAGAGTATCCACCATTGAAAGTTGAGAATATATATTTTGCGGATAAACTGTTGGTACTGCAAGGGTACAGTAGCATATTAAGTATTTATCAATAGTCTACACACTTATACATCTTTCACAAGGAAAAATAACTCACCTTCACTACCAAATTTATTGACAACAGAATATAGGTATCCGAGGGCTTTATCATCGTATCTGTGGATTAATGTAGCAGCAGTTGCAGCAGGAGAGTTGAAGAATGATCCATTCTTCCTCTGGAACTTCATAACGACATTCCAATCAAGCATGCTTTCTTCTAAACCTTCAGCAATATAGGCCAAATATGCATCTTTTCCAAAAGATTCCTCACCAGCCAGTCTAAATTAATTGTAAAGGTGTTACTCAACTATAATAATCAGATTCTTATTGCTATATTCATTGGTAAATAAATATAGAACTTAATCAGAAATGACTGTCACCGTGAAAGGAACGATCCTAGAAGTCATGACCATGCATGTCAATTAAGTAGGTTTATATGTGAAATATGATGTCACGCAGAAATACATAAACGTTAGAAAAGTACATACACTTCAAGATGTGACCATAACTACTATTGATATAAATATTACTCACATCATAGGTCAACCGAAAGACATCAAGATCAAACTGTCCAAATTCTGGAATCCAATTCGGTCACTTGCTACAATGCTGACTTCAAATGGTTGCCAAATATGCGTACGAGCTCCGTTTTTGACCCATGGGTACTAGATGGAACGCTCTCGGAGTTCTCTTTCCAACGGATCCAGCCTCTTCACCAAATTTCATCTCAGTTGACCACAATCACAAAAACATGTTATGTCACCTATAATGGGCATATGGACTTGTAACTTCATCTGGGACCTCGGCCTCAAGTGGGGCCAGTTTTAGTCATTGCTACTTTACCTTGTAATTACGTATGTCGGCTAGACCACCTAATTACCTGTCTTCGGAACCCCAACTTTATCGTGGTTTTGAATTCCTATTTGCAATTCAGATTGCTTTTACATTGTTCTTGCTTTTTCTTTAATTTGTTTGTAGGAATAAGGTTGATATGCACCGGTAAGATCAACAACCCATGGAGAGGTGTATCAATCGTTAAGACGTAATACAACAACGTCTTGTACGGTTATACTCGAATCATTAACGTTTCTCCCAAATCGTAGTTATCACCAACTCATCAAAAGATCGGGACAACCAGACTCCTGAGCGTATTGAGTGGAGTTCAGGGTGTATCACTTCAAGTCAAATCAGAAACTAATTTTTATTACCAAGGAAAACATTTACATGTCTTTTATAATAATATTTCAAAAAACATATATAACGTTTTCTTATAATTATAATTCTATATATATTTGGAAAATTTTATTCAAAAACTAACATTACTCTCAAACTTGTTTCTTTTGTTATACAATATTAATTTATATGCCAACATTTTTTTCATCCACTTACCTTTTCAGTTCCATATCACGGAGGCGAAGAATCTGATCAATACTGATTTCTCTGGATGGAAATTCCAAACCCATCTTAATGGCAAGGCTAACCATGGCAGGGAATGTGAGATTGAAGCCTATCGGTGCAGCAATCTGGCCATCGATGACAATGGAGAAATTCTTTGCAATAAAATGTAACCCTGCAAATATATTTTTTTTATGATAATTCTAATCTCCAAAGCATATACGATACTTAAACAAATTATTGGAAGGTAACTGAATTGATGTCTATACCTCTCCTTATTTCCTCCGAGCCGACATTCCATTTCTCTAGCGCAACAATACATGCCAAAGTGGACAAGAGAATATCCTTGTTGACTGATGAGTCAAATTCATTCACACCCCAAGACCCATTGCTGTGTTGGTTTTGTAGTATCCATTCTACACATTGAGGGAAGCATGGAGCTTGAAGATGATCAGAACCCGGCAATGGCACCATAGCCACCCATGCTATGTCATATGAAGATGGCAAGAACTCGAGGTTCTCCAAGTGCCTCCTTATTCTAGCCTCCGGTCCCTAATTTGTGTGTCCATCATTGGATGAAGGAGTTTAATTAAGATATGAAGCTCAAACATTTTTCTTAGATAATGAAATTCATTTCAGCCTTTGTATTAAAGAAGCTAAATCCAATTATGTCAGAAAGAAAGGTGCGATGTAATGTCCATACCATGTTTACCAGGCTTGTATTTTCTCCTACCAATCTCCCCTCAACATATTCTGTTTGAAGAGAGAACATTTATGTTACAGGGATCAGTTAGACGGCACTACTATTAAACCACAAATATTATGCAACCATAGTTAATATCTATTAACTACAAGAGTAAATTTTATCTTTTCATAACAAAAAAGTAAATTTCAGCAAGCAGAATTTTAGGTATTGGTCCACTGTTTAACCAAAATCTATATATCTTCTATATGTACTAATTGTAGACTTTAAGAAATTTTCATCTAAATCGGGAAAAATAATATCTAGCGATCAAGCTATAAAGGTTTAGACTAAAAGAAACCCAACTCCAGTAGTAGGGAAATTCATCACGTGCATCTACTTGATGCCTAACGTACAATAATTAATAATCTCTTGGGGCTATGTATTTAAAGTGACTGATTTTTTTCTACCTATCCGTCACCTTTTTTAATACTTTATTAGTAAATCAACAATTCACCATTATCTTTTTTCTCATGGTGAACCAAATAATGTTTTAACCAAAAAGTTAAAAAAAACATGCTTCGTATAGGCTTTTACCAGTATGAAACTACTCTATATGTCTTAAAATATAATATTCTTTAACTCTTGATTAAGAAAGAGGTAAAAAAAACTTGTCAGCTGTCAAGAGATAGTATGGGTAGTTCAATGTTAAAAATCTCCTTTTATATGTCGTAGGTTGTTAAATTTGAGATAAAATTTAAACTCTATAAATTAAATTACTAAAAGTGTCATAATGCATTTAGATTAATTGAGAAAAAAACAAAGCAAACAAAAAGTTGGAATACATGGTTCCTTTTACCGACTTTTATATTTTTTGAAAAAATATATTTTAACCATTATAATTTAACCTAAGACATAGCAAATATCCAGATCTAAAGTCGCGGCAAATAGAACCCCAGGACTCCATCGAAGCAAGCTAAGGCAGGAGGAGTTCTTACCGATCTTACCAGGACAAGACGACATCACCGCTCGAGCCACCGCGGGATGAAGCTGCCGGCCGGGGCCGAGGTCGGCCGAGCAGGCGAAGCTGACACGAAGAGGCATTCCTTGCCGCCGGCGACACTCTAACACGAATGGGGCAGCCACCGCCGGGAGGAGGCCGAGGGCTCGCCGGCGGCGAGGTGCCAGCACGAGGTTGGAACGGCCTACAGCTTCCATAGGATTCGCCATTGGAACGAGGTTGAAATGGATGATGATAACCTGATGTAACTAGCAAAACAATCTCAAGGCAGGCGATCCGCAGCAAGCATGGCTTTGTATTTATATGGTTTTGGACAATGTGTAGTTCTCCAACAACATATGCTTGCTGGGACGTTACGTCGACCCAGGGAGATATAGGAGAGCTAGCGACGTCTGTTGATTGAATACTCATGGCTCAGGTCTGACCATCTGAGCATCTGGAATTGTACAGCCTTATCGTTTCGCTTCTGTTTATTTGTTGTTGTTAGGAGCTTAAAAAATAAAATAAATTATATTGGTGATATATATGGACTTGTCACATGGGTATAGGCTAGTAGTCTAGTACATAAACTAGTAAAACGATCATTTTTTTTATATGAATTTGTCAGGTGCATACGAACCAAGGCAAAAAAAATAACATAACAATGCTAATCTTACTAATTTAAGTATTGATTAAGATGCAAAGATTTAATAAGAACTAATGATTATACGGGAAAATACATAAAAATCAAAAATATGATGTAAGCACGACAACAAAGAATAATAATAAATAAGTTTACCAATATAGAATGTCTTCATGCACACATTACTTGTGTACGTCCCGTCCTAACTAGCATCTAACTTCGTAAAATTAGCCATGTTGTGTCCTTTTGACTTTGGTTCGCACGTATCGGATAAGTTCATATATCAAAACGGACGTTTTATAAGTTTGTGTCGTAAATTACACCAATCTAATAAGTTTGTGTACCGTCAATATAATTTAGTCTGAAAGATAATTCATGTATAAAACTTCATTATATGCGTGTCCTTAGTAATTAAAAAGTAAATGTTGAAAAATAAAAGCTTCAAAATGAACTTCAAAATTATTTTTTAAAATTTAAAATTTGGATTATAAGCATGAATTGTATTGGACTGTATTATTTTCACTTGACAAAATGCACTGTCGTCTATATTCAGTGCACTATAGTTGCACGCATGGTAGCTGGCGCTTTCGTCGCAGATTCGGTCTTCGAAAACAAATATAGTCGCTGGTCCAAGCACGCACGGTTGGAAAGATGCATGGATTTATCCTTTGAGGCTCTGTTCCAAAGAACGGTTTGGCGTAGCTTTTTAACGCACATAAAACAATATATATCATTAATTTATTATTAATAAAGTAGTATTTCTATAAAAGTAACTATTATAAATTTTTTATTTGAATTAAAAAGAAACTTGTTTATAGAAAGTTTCTTTAAAAAATTGTGTCGTTTTAAAAAGGTTGATAAGTGTGTTGACGGTAAACGAGTGGGTTGCAGAAGCTAACAAGCTCTTAAACTGAGCCTGGATAGACCTCAATCTATCCAGCTTTATGTGCTAATTAATCTTCAGCTTGTCAAACATTATGTTGCTGGTCATTGATAAAGTAACTGAGCTATCAACAAATCAGATGGCACTTGGACTTCTTGTGAATGGTGGGCAACAGTTCCGTTGAACGGTTTTGCATTTTCGCATGTAATTTTCCAGGCATGTGTTTTTCTGTTTATATAGGACAGAGACTCTTGGTGGAATATCCATAGCTCGAGGTTTGAGTAGGGTGGAAGTAGAATAGTACCGTATGTAGTATTAGACTCTGTTTTTATATATCTGACAAGAATACATTAACTTCATTGTAATTTACTTTGGAAATATTCCCTCCGGAAATAAGATTTGGCCAAAAAATTTTAAACTTTCACTATTAATGATTTCTAGCACTAGTACAGAACCGATTTTTATTCGATCGGTAAAACCAACAAATATCTCGGATGTTTAACGAACCGGTGCTAAAGATGTTTTAGTACCGGCTCTAAAAGTCCAAGTCCCATAAAACATCTTTAGTCCCGGTTGGTAAGACCAATCGAGAATAAAGATCGAGGATCTTTACTCCGGGTTGGTGTTATAAACCAGGACTAAAGATGTCTCTAGGGTTAGTTCAAAAAACATCTTTATCCAAGTTAGATATGTGTGATAGGTGAGATGGTAATGTACGTGAGGGCTAAAGTGAGAGATCTTGAGTTTGAATAACATATCACACACATTTTTTTCATCTTTTAGTCCTGGTTATTTTAACCAGTACTAAAGATCTCGATCTTTAGTCCCGATTTGATAATCCTGGTTCTATAACCGGTACCAAAGAGAGTTACGAACCGGTGTTAAAAATCGGTTGTCCAGTAGCGTAGAATGCTTAACTTGTAAAAAGGTATGTGCATATTATTTGCTTTGAAAATTACCCATCCATTATATTGATATAGCTATCACTCTTCATGTGAATTAAAAAAATTGTATTAGGTGGAATTAAATATGGATGGTTGTATTGGTTTGAGATAATAAAGTAGATGAAGAAATTAAATGAGAGATGGTTCTCATTGGTTAAAATGAGGAGCAAGTGAAAAGAATAGTTATATTTTAGAATGAAATTTAAATATTAATGGTAACTTATATTTTGAAATGAATGGGTTCACTGTCATAAAAAAATAATGACTAAATCATATCGAAGCATCGAACATTTATGACGAAGGAGTATCAGAGAATCCGGGACTACGATCAACGATGAACAATGCTTACATGAGAGCGAGTGCAATAAATAATAGAAGAGGGCTTAAAAATTATCATATCAAATTTATACTTAAGTAGAACAGAGAGAAAAAAAATAGTAGCTTTAAGGTGTTTTTTTATACTATATAAAAATTGGGTCACATATTAATGGTGTAGTATATATTTATGTGTAACATATATTTATATGAATATGTAGCTTCTTTTAGCTAGTAGATTAACTCTATAGAGACAATAACATGTTAATTTTTGTTGCAGTAGTTAGATTATAACGTTAAAGTTACACTGATGGACGCTTTCATCGCTGGTCCTAAGCACCCTGGCGTGGAAAATTAATTTTTCCATCATTTGCCATCTCAAACTTGTCAAACATTATTTAGCTGGTCATTGATAAACTAATTAACTGAACTATCGACAAATGATCAGTAACATGACACATGGACTTTTGTGAATGGTCGGGTTCCTTTGAACTGTGCCTTTTTTCTTTTCGAGATCGCAAAAAATATGACGCTTAATTTATTTATCACTCTTAATTAATTTCAATCATTTGTTTCCCCATACAAGTGCTCTCTCTTCTATATAACATGTAAGGATGCGTGTATCTCTCATATATCTCTTTTTTCAAATAGATAATAAATTACTTTTAATTTTATTTTTCTTATACATTGTGTATTAAAAATATTACAGTGTAAATATTGGAACCTACAATAAATAATAGTGTAAATTTGGTAGTTTATAGTGTTATTACAATGTAATGTAAGTATAGTTAATTTATAGCGTAAAAACGATTTGATGAACTTTTCAAGAAAATGTGGCCCCATAAAAATAAGAGTCTTTTTTCCATACATGATTTTTATGTCCGGTTTGTTGACTAGTAAGTCCACAAATCTGCTGTACAACTAGCTAGTAGTATGTGCACAATTCTTCGACGTGCTTTTCTGCATTCTCTTCCATTGACGTTTTTTTGACATCTGGATTATTGATGTCGTCGCATGTGTGTGGAAAGTTTAATTTGTTTGATTTTCAGGGTAAGACTGTTGTAAGACCAGTTTCCTCTCACCCAAGAGACCAATCTGTATCTTTTCAAACATTCTTTCGCTGGTCATCGATAATGTACGACCGGGATATATAGCTTCCAAACTTTAACCACATTAGTCCAAACAACAATTATATTAGCCAATTATTCATCACACGTGCACATATCACATGTGATTTTAAAGATAAAGGGCCTCATTATTTGCCCTATGGCTTATAAGCCAAAGACAAAATTTAAATTTTAAAACTTGATTTTGAAATTGATTTTGATTTTTTTGAACATAGTTTTTTTTAACTTTGGCTTTTAATTCGCTAAATACATATATACAAAAGTATTACTCACAAATCATTTTTTAATTATTAATAAGCTGTTATGGCTTATAATAAGCCATAACCAACCGATGAGGACCAAAGTAACGAACAGCTATCCATGACATGGACTTTTCAGACATGTTTTTCTGACGTGTCCTGATTTATTTATAGGAGAGAGAATCTTTATTGAATATCCAAAATCCATGGCTCTAGGTTTGAATATGTGAATAGCACTGAAATACTACTTCATCCGTACTAAAATATAACAAGTATTGGATTAGATAAGGTCTAGTACTATTAAGTTTCTAATACATAAGGTCTAGTACTATTAAGTTTCTAATACAGTACTAGGTCGTTGTTATGTTTTGGGATAAAGATAGTAAGGATATATTAACTATATTGTAATTTACTTTGGAGATACTATTTGGTCATAAATATTTGATGTTTGCAGTAAGATTTAGCCAAAAGTTTGAAATTTTCATCATTCTTTATTTCTTTTTTTTTTGCAGAGAACCAATATTTCTTATTTCAGAAATGCTTAACTTAAAAAACTATTATGTCCAAATTGGCCTTGAAAATTACTCCTCAGTCCCAAAATATTACTTCCTTTAAAATTTTTCACATGGATTAATAAAAGATATGGAATTAAACAGAGGATGGCTGTGATTGATTTACATGAGAATTTACTTATAGACGTACCTATATTCTCAGACAAAATTTAAATGCTAAAAGTATCTAGATTTTGGGACTAAGTCAGAGAGGTAGGTACTAATCGTAATATCATTAGTTTATATTACAACCGTACTCTTATATAAATAATATAAAATTTAGTGATGAAAATTTGAAAAGATCGACCATATCTGGTCAAGGCGTTCATGACGGGGTGTAGAAAACCCGGGAGTACGATCGTTAATGAACTTTTTTTACTCCATCTTTTCAATTTTTATTTTCTCGTTTTTCACACAAATATTTTCTGAACTGCAAAATAGTGTATTTTTAATAATTTTTTGTAAAAAAGTTATTTTAAAAATTTATATTAATTAATCTATTCTGTAAATTTTTAAGTTATTTTTTATTAATTATGTGCTAATCCATGGTCTATTTTGCATCATGGAGGGGAGGGGTTCTTCCGAACTCAATCTAAACTGGGCTCTTTCGTCGCAGGTCTAAAACACGCACGCGTGGAAGATTAATTATTCTTTTGTACAAACGCATGAGGCTTCTCTCTCTATCCATCATTTGCCGTCTCCAAACTTGTCAAACAATTTTTTCTTCCTGGTCATTGATAAAATAACTGAACTATTAAAAAAATAATCAGTACATGGACTTCAGGGTTCCGTTGAACGGTGGTGCATTTCTTTTTTCCAGGCATGTTTTTTCACATCTGGTTTGTTGTTAAGTACTCCCTGACGTTTTTAAAACCAAAATCTTTCAATTTCAACCAATTAAGTTTATAGGAAAATGTAGCAACATATTCAACACCAGATAAATATAGAGTCAAAACATATTTGATGTTATAGATGTTGCATTTTTCTATAAATTTAATTAAATTTGAAGATGTTCGATAAAGAAAATAATGAAAATGTTTTATGACATGAAACGGAGGGTGTCGATTTAAAAATCTGATGTCTGTAGTGACCAAGAATACGTGTCCACGCAACTAGCTAGTATGTGCACAATTCTTCGAGTCACTTTTCTACATTAAATCTTCCATGCATGCTTTTTGGTGTCATGCATGCACAATACTTGGTGTCATGTGTGTGGGAAGTTTGTCTAATTTTCAGATCCTCATTGTCTGCTAATATATGCTACTAAATTCTAGGGATAGGTATATATATTTGTTCTGACGTTTTATTAGCACAGGTATATATATTTGTTCTGACATTTTATTAGGGCACGGCTAGGATTTATCTGAGTTCATAGAAAACCTTATTAGGGACGTCTGGTAACCAAATCCCATCACAGGTAAATTATTCCTGTTACGGGTTGAAGTCATACCCCATCAAGATGGTTATATGTGTTAGCTGCTTACATAACTCATCAACTACGACTAAATCTCGTCAAAGATGAATTAGTCATCCATGACGGTTGCTTCATAACCCATCAGATATGACTCATCGGTGATGGGTTGTAAAGCCCCCGTATCATGAGAGAACCTTATCTGTGTGATGGGTTCCAATTACCAACTAGTAAAGATATTTGACAGTATTTATGAAGTAGGGGTTGACAGAGATGATGATGAGAACATCATTATTTTGGATACGCATAATATTTCTCAAGTTAATATGCAAGGACCAATCAATAGAATTCATGTGCGACAATAGAATTCATGTGCGACAATTGAATTTATAGGTGCACTCATTCCTATGTACCACTTTATGTGATTTTGATAATAAATTGATTTTGATAATAAATTGCTATTTAATAATTTAATTATGATTAGAAACTATGGAGATGACCATAGAGCACTTAAAGAGAAGCTAGGATCACAAGTACAGAAACCCATGTAGGTGCCAGTTGAGAACCAGCAATAGGTGCCAGTTTCTCAACTGGCACCAATTGGTCGGCACCAATAACACTAGGTCACAGTCATAGAATGCTCTCCCCGATTAAAAAAAAAGAAGAAGCCGGCTCCAAGCCGAGCCAATGCGCATCAATAATTTCCATTCAAGCATGTTTTCACAGATCACAAATCAAACAGATGAATAACAATAATCCCCATTCAAGCAGTCCCTAATCCAATCCATCACCAATCACAGATATGAACAACGATAATCCCATCATAGATCATCAACAAAAAACAACAACAATTCCCCTCACAGATGAACAAGCAAGATGCACATACAAACTCACTCGTCAATCCCTATAGGTCGCCGCCGGGGTCCCTCTCCGTGCGAGGTCGCCGCCGGGGTCCCTCGCCATGACCAGATCCGGTGGCACGCGATCTCCAGGCAGCCGGATCTAGCGCTCCCGAGCTCCACGTGACCAGACCTGCACACCACCGGTGGGAGGCCGACGGAGAGGGAGAATCACCCATGGGGAGGCTGTGGCGGAGGAGACGAGGGGCAGAGAGGGAGGGGAGGGCGTGGCGAAGGAGGCGAGGGGCGAGAGGCACGCGCGCGACGGCGCGAGTGGATATATCCTAGGTCGGCTCGGCTCGCTCGCCCAAATCGGCTCGGTTTGGTATAGGTGGCCGTTTTTGAAAAGACCCGACACCTATTATATATTATTGGTGTCGATTTTTTAAAAAACTTGTACCTGTGGTATTGGTACCAGTTTTAACTAATGAACCGACACCTATACTTCTTTAAAGGTGTCAGTTCTTTATTTTTCATCGTGCGGACGTAGGAAAAAGCCTATAGGTACCGGTTTTAAATAAACTGGCACCTATAAGGTCGGTCCCTATGAGGGTTTTGTAGTAGTGGATAAAGACAAGATCATGACGGGCCATCGAGCCAAGATGGAGTCCCAATTCATATCAAGTTCGAGTCTACCTTGGCCTCAAGGAGCAGTCCACGCTAAAAACGTTGACCATGTTGCATTCCTACTCCATTTTTGATATCCTAACTATGTATGAAAAGCTAATGAGACCACCTTTCCATTGGGCCTTGTCTCACGTCAAAATTCATTTTAAGTCAACGGGAATCATCGAAACAAGTGGTGTCCAGAATCTGTTCAGGTGTTGCGTCATCGTCTTTTGGGCCGTTGGGTCGTGTATTGCGTTGAAGTCCAATAGGGACGCGCCCAGGGAGTCCTTGGTCGACCCTAAAACCTATATATTCAGTAGCGATTAACAAGTTGGGGTTGGGTTTTGCTTAGATTATTTCATCACCATTCATCGGTTTGTGAAACCCTAACTTCGAGTTCTGAATCAATCATCTGCATTTCTGTCGTAATCTTTCTTGTTCTTGCTTGTGTCTTGGATTCACACGTAGGGATTACCCTTCTTGGCAAGGTCAAACAGGTTTTGGCACGTTGATAACCAGAGGAGATATGGTGCTGCGATTGTAGGATTCGGATCGTGTGTGTCATGTTTCCTCCAAATCAAGAGTTATCTCTACTTAATGAAAGATTGGGCACCTCCATCTTTTGTAGCAATGTATGCTCATTGACTAAGGCAATTCCTCTGCACGTGCCCAATCCCATGGCAACGATGGCACTACTGAGTGGCAAAAGTGTGGTCCATGGAAGCGACGGATGAAAAACTCTTGGCGGGAGCACTTCTTGAGCCATTGGCTAGGGAAGGCAAGTCACAATGTTCCCCATCTAGAGCATGGTTTTCTCAGTTTGATAAATATGTTGATGGTAGATAAAATTGCATGCTGATTATAATATGTGTAACCAAAACATGATTATAAGACATCTTTGAAATTGTTATCTAAATTCCTTTTTGCCTGAGTCTTATGTTATGCATGGTCAATTATTGACATGGCTTAGCAATGCTTGTTTAGCCTTCTATACATCCATGTCTGGGTTGTGGATGTAAATGTGATGATTACTCGATGCGAGTGATTATCGAAAAGCTGGTGGAGACATGAGTACCATGCTGCACTTCAGAACTTATGTGAAAACCAAAGACTCAAATCAAATAATTGTTTTCAATTGTGGGCGGCACAAATGGAATTTGGGTGGTCCTATGAAATGCTTAGCCGACAACCCTAGTTAGTTGAGGACTGAGTCAAGAAGCTTCCCAGTTAGTTTAGTACGACCACATTTATCAAATAGGTAAAGACTCGGCGGATTAGATAACCCGTGGGATAGCACTCTAGTCATGGTTGGTTCTGCACTCGAATTGTTGTGTTGTTCTGACAAAGTGTTGTCGTGATTAATATGTCAAAACCTAAAATGTGCCCTAATTATATATAATATAACCACCCAGATATTACGGGAACACCAGGATTGCTCTCACCACAACTCGATGTAGGGATGGGCACTCGGGGAACATGAGGCGTATATAGTCCTTGGGGTGAGTGCCGCAATGCTAGGGAAACCAAAAAATAAAGCCGTGACAAGTCTCATATGTTGGGGTACATCAGGGAGTGTGGGCAACGCGTACATCCACTATAGCGTGAGTAATACTAATCCATTCAAATAGTCGTGGTCACGGTTAAATGAGTGTTGGGACTTTTACTACTCTTGACTAGTCTCAAAAAATATAAACTTGCTTAGAATAGGTTTGAGGAGAACATGTGGACTACCCCAACATGCCGGAAGGTCAAAATTGGTGAAACTGTGGAATGTTGGACGTGAGGGTAAACCGAACCAAGTGGAGCTTGGGAGGTGGATGAACCTTCGGTGATTAAACTATAACTTCAATTTTAACATTGTTTTTAGTTAAAACTTCTAAGTCATAGGTTTGGGATGATTAGTGAAATTTAGTTTTGTGCAAATAAACCAAGCCATCCATTAATCCCTATGTGTACTAATGCATCTTGTAGTGGTGGCTTACTGAGTACAGTTGGTACTCACCCTTGCTTAATTAACTCTTTTAGAGGGAAGTGTTACGTTGATGATGAAAAGCCGAAGAAGACGAAGTAGAGACCTAGGTTCTCTAGTTGTTGCCTATGGAGTAGAGATGGGCTGCCGTAGCTTTGCTTCTGCTATCTTATCTACATCTTCTAGTATTTGGTTGTTTGGTCTAATTGGGTTTCACTCGGATAATCCTTGTAATATTAATGTATTTTAAGACCTTTATAATGATGCATGCAATGTGATATCACAAGTACATGAACCCCCCATATGTGCCAGTTGGAAACTGGCAATAGCTGGCACCAATTTGTCGGCACCTTTGCTCTTGGGCATAGGCACCGGTTCTTATAGAGATTATAGGTGCTAGTTCTTAACCCACAATAGGCACATATAGTATTCAATGAAATAAAAAAATAAAAGCCTGATGGAGTCATCGTCGTTGGATTTAGCGGCCGGCGACGAGGCGCTCGACATGGTCAGGGAGGAGCTCGGCGAGAGGAGTGCTATGGCCTCCACCCCCACCTCCTTCCCGGCCACTAGCAACCACCTCACCCTCTGTGTGGCTTTCTCCACCGCCGTCGCCATCATCGGATCTGCAAGGGGAGGGGAGAGGACGGACAGAGAGGACGGAGGGCCACCGGGAAAGAGAGGGGGCTGACGAGCCTCCTTCTCCACCTCCACCTCCTTCCTGGCTGTCGGCCACCACCTCGCTCTCCACGTCGTCATTCTACATTGTCGTCGATGTCGCCGGATTTGGTGGAGGGAGGGCCACCGAAAGAGAGAGGGGGTGAGCCTCCTCCACCACCACTGCCGCCACTGTCGGATCTGGAGGAAGAGAAGGGGGAAAATAGAGGAGGAGGCTGATGGAGAGAAGGAGAAGGACAGAGATGAGTTCAAGAGAGAGGAGACGTGGGCAAGGGGAGTGGATAAGGGCGACGGTGTGATTTTTATCATGTGGTGGATCGGTTTGGCTCGGCTCTTTTTTCGTTTTTTAAAAAATGACACCTATAGTTTATTATAGGTCTGATTTTTTTTAAAAGTACCAATACTACAAGTGTCAATTTTTATCTAGAACCGACACCTATAATATAAGTATAGGTCTGGAGGTCTGGGTTTTTTTAAAACAATCGGCACCTATACTATATGGCATGTATGTACCATCTATTGATCTAGAGAATGATATTGTAAGCATGTAAGGTTTTCAGTTTGCAAAACAGGGGCCCCATAGTTAACCATTTGGATGGAGGTTCTCCCTGTAGGACTGTACAGCAAGAACTAAGCCAACCAGAGAGGGGGTGAACTTTTAGCAGAATTAAAAGTTACCCTCAAATCGATGTCGATCGGTCTGACTGGAGTAGATGCGCCGGTCTAACCGCTCGATGATCTTCGGTCTGGCCGGCTTTAAGCTCTGATCCAACTGCCTAATGTCACCTGTTGCCGCCTCTGCCGCTGCCGGTCTGACTGCCGTTGATCCGCTAGTCTAACCGGTGCGATGTCGTTGGTCTGACCGTCGATGTGACCACCAAAAACCTAAGCAGACACAAATCGAAGATCCGTGAAAGTAGATTGAACTTGATTACTTCTGTGCATGTTTACAAAGTACAATATCTATATACAAAATACAATAACAACACTCCTCTCAAAAATCTTGACTAAACTCGAAACCTAATTTTTCTCTAAACTCAACTCTACCAAAATCGATACTGAGAAGCCTCAACCTCCCTCTTCATTTATAACCATAGATCCATAGCCTAAATCCATGAATTCAACTTGTACAAGAAGTCCTCATCCCCTAGAAAACATTCCCATACAAGAAACAAACTTTACAAAACCGATCGTACCAAATTTGGACTACTTCCAAATTTGAGTTCTCATCCCATACGCATACAATATCTCAATTTTATGCCATATGGAATCTTCATCAATCACGTGTATTGTTCTTTAGCCTAAGCATCCTGCATGATATCCTGAACGTCCGGATGTCATCTTCTTCCAAGTTGACTCCTGATCCATCATCAGCAATACTTTCCCGAGTCATCAAGACATACCTACACATGAATCAAACAAGAAACCATATCCGAGCACAAGTTCTCTCCAACTTGACTCAACGTTAGCACACAACAATATTACATACATATAGAAATCATCTGGAACTCATGAACATGAATTTGTCATGAGTCTTCAAATAAACAAGCCGAAACTGAAACCGAAGCCGACGTAGAGCTGGCCGGTCAGACCGTCGGGCTGGCCGGTCTGACAGTGCAACACACGTCGGTCAAACCGACAACCCCAGCCTGGTCTGACCAGTCCACATGGCCAAAACACACCTGTTCATCACTCGGTCTGATCGGTACACAAACTCCGATCTGACCGACTGCGAAACCACTTTGCCAATAATCTCAAAATATCAAAACCAATAATATCACATGCCAATTGTTCTTCATAAAATAACAATGAAACATACTTTGATTTTACAATCTCCCCCTTGATGAACACATTGGCAAACCTATCAAAAATGTTGTTTTGGTATTTGGAAAAATAAATGCAAAGTGGTAAAAAGTATCGGAGTGCTTAAAAATTCAAAAAAAAACTTCTCTCACTTCTGAAATGAAAGAAATTTTCCTAAACTGAAAAACATGCGCTTTTTTATCTCTTTTCCCCTTTTTGACAATGATGTCATCAAGCATTTGCATTATATTCATCATATTATCAACATCTTAGAAATATACCGAGAGCAATTCATATACATGTGTTGCAATACAACGAAGAGATAATTATCAACTAGATAGCAAGCATGTACTAAAGTATAATCATGAACCAAAAATTATTACAATGAAGATCAAGTCAACCATCAAAATTCATGATTTCAAACGATTTATAATGCAACATATTCACTAGTACATAGGTCGAAAGAAAAACCCTACACATATATCTTTCTCAAATTAACAACATCAATAGAACTTTCAGCATTTATTTGAGACATTTATGCTCATATTGACAAAAACATTAAAATCTCTCAATTATTCCAAGTATGTCCTTGTTATTAAGACTGTTTTCAAGGATTTGACACCCATTATTTTCCTTACCGCGAATACGTCCTTGTTGTCAAGACTGTTTCTAAGGATTCGGTATTCATTTTTTTCTCTCTTAAACAAGTAACATTTGCACTTGTGGCATTTCAAACAAAGAGCAATTTGAGGAATAACAATCCAACAAGCATATGTATGAGCATTAGTCATTCAAAGTAATCACTAGCTTGAACATTGCATTTTTTTAATTCAAGTAAAAGAATTAGTGTCATGCATCATCTCCCTTAAAAACAATATTTAAGCCTCATAGAAAAACTAGAATGCATACAAGTTATGCTAGCGACAAATAAATCTTAATCACATTGCCAACATGCTCGTGAATATACAATAGGCATAGAACAAAGCTCTCTTTTTCTCTTTTTTCTTTTTACTTTCATATTTGCTTGATAACACCAAGAGTACAATCTCCCCTTCAAAACATGCCAAAAGGGTGACTAACTCTCAATTCTCCACAAGAAAAGCAAAGCGAGAAGCATCCAATGCTTTTGTGAAAATATCAACAAGTTGTAACTTTGTATCCAAAAACTTCAATTCAACATCTTCTTTCTCAACATGATCCCTAAAAGTGAAAGCGAATATCAATGTGCTTTGTGTATGAGTGTTGTACAGGATTCTTAGCAATATTAATAGCACTTGTGTTATCGCAAAAGGGAGGAATTTTCTCAAAAGCAAGATCATAATATTTTAAAGTCGATATAAGCCAAAGAATCTGAGAACAACAACTAGCAGCAGCAACATATTCAGATTCAACTGTTGATTGAGCAACATTAGATTGTTTCCTAGAAAACCATACAATCAATGAAGTACCAACAAAATGATATGTTCCACTAGTTTTCTTTTTATCAATTTTACAACCACCAAAATCAGCATCAGAATATCCACTCAAGCATATTGATGATGAAGTAGAATACCAAATTTCAAACTGAAGAGTACGATTCGAATACCTCATAATCCGCTTGACCGCTTGACGATGCGAAGCACATGGAGAAGCTTGAAAGCGAGCACACAAACAAACTGCGAACGGTATGTCTGGACTTGAAGCAATAAAATATAACAAAAATTCAGTCATACTTTTCTACTCCTTTTGATCAACACCTTCACCATCTTCATCAACATCCAGCACAGCAATAGACCCCATTGGTGAAGAAATTAGCTTGCATGTATCCATCATGGAACGTGGTAGAAGATCTTTGGTTTACTTCATTTTGTGCACAAACGTACCATAAAGTGTTTGCTTGATTTTCAATCCCAAAAAATACGATAACTCTCTCATTATGCTCATCTCAAATTTCCTGCGCATTATCTCAGAGAACTTCACAACCAAAGCGTGAGATGAACAACCAAACATGATATCATCCACATATATCTGAACAAAAAGTTGATTACCGCCATACTTTAGAATAAAGAGTTTTATCCACTTTTCTCATTTGAAAACCATTTTCAAGTAAAAAGTTTTTAAGTCTATCATACCATGCTCTAGATGCTTGTTTTAAACCGTACAACATTTTTTATAGTTTAAAAACATGGTTGGGAAACTCAAACACTAGAGCGGGATTAGCTATCTCTAACGGACATTAACCCTCATCACTATCGGGTATGGCCCCCGTCACTGACCAAAGGTCAGTGATGTGAGAAACTATCTCAATCAGGCACAAGGCCGTCACGGATGGACGTTATCTCAATTGGGCCTAACAATATAGCCCGTCACAGATAAGATTGACCAAGAAATACAAGTCAAACCAGGTTGGGTAGAGCCCGTTACGGATGACTAATCTCAATCGGGCAAAATACTCAGCCCGTCACCGATGACTACCATCGCTAACAGGCTTTACCAAAGAGCCCATCACCGATAGGTTTGACCCCACCTGTTGAGTCAAAATATTCCTGGTTCGGATGACTTATCTCTATCGGGCTTATATTAGGAGCCCGTCAGGGATGATTATATCCCTATCGGGCTTTCTTAGGAGCCCGTCACGGATGATTATCTCTTTCGGGCATTACTAAAATGCCCGTCAGGGATGACTATGTCAGCAAAAAAAATAAAATTCATTTTTTTGGGCTAGGCTCAGGCATTTGCTAGCCATGCCCGCTGCAAAAAATGACAGTCCCAGCAACCCCATTCCCAGCATTCCTAATTCACAGCCAATTCACAAAATTCTCAGCCAATTCATAGCCAATTCACAAAATTCTCAGCCAATTCACAGCCAATTCACAAAACCGCCGACATGCATCAAAACCTGTAAAACTGAGTTATAAATTGGAACAAGTATATATGTAATTAAGAAATGCAAATATATACAGAAGAACGTGCATAATTGTATTACAAAGAATATTTACAAAAATCAAATGTTTGTCGCAAAATTATTTCTTTTCGCTAGGACTTGACTCTAAACATTCCTTTCGGCGATAAGAGATCATCTAATATGAATTGTGCTATCTCCTCTCTAATGATATTGAAGTTGATTTCTGGAATCGCCGAAAGTTTTTCCTGCATGCGAGGCGTCAAGTTAGTCTACATAATTGGAAAGTTAGTATGAATCATGCTATCTCCTCTCTAATGTATATAAACAACTGAAGCACACACCTCAAGGTCGAGCAATGTCACCTTGTCTGCGAGGCTCCTCATGTTATGGCAGACGTGGAACCCACACTGGTCGCCAACTTGTTGACGTATTGGAAAGTCCTTTTTGTGACCGAGTGTGGGATGTCGTTCCTTATGCCTCCCGCCTTTTGTCACGTATTGGTCCCAGACATCGTTCAAGGCAGCTTCGATCGCCGACCAATCGTATATTTTTTTTTTGATATTGGAGTTAAGGTAGTATACCAAACTCCACTTCGGCACTATGACTAGGAGAATCCAATGACGACTGCGACATTAATAAATTGCAAGTTAAATACTAAAGCTATACGTGTCGCAGGTTTGACTGTAAGTAGGGAACACACTTACTGTTCAGAGTAGGCACACATAATGAAGTCCTTGTCTTGGCGGGACCATAAGCAGTCCTTGATATATTCTACCATGCTGGCTCGATCGTAATTCATAGTTGTCTCGTTAACGACACTTGGATCGAGCAAAGCAACATGGGGAGCATTACGATGGACATGCTTCCAAGTTAACCTAGAAGCAAGACAAGAATTAGGGTAAGTGTAATACAAGGATAGTTATTACCATATCTCGTATGCAAGAATACTCACAAGGAGTAGCACTTAAGGAGGTTGTTGTCGACCGCTCGCACCCTGTAGAGGTCCCATAGATCTTTAAAGTCTATGGCGATAAAGGCTTCAAGGCCGAGGAACGGCTGTCTATCGTGCTGGCCCATCATGGAGGTCTCTCTATGCTTCCTCCTTGCGTTGGACCTCTCCATATAGTACCCATGCAACTCCTTGCATGCAGGGCCCATCTTTGATAAGGCGTCGTCTTCGACCAATGGCATGCCTAATGTGAATTCTTTAGGAGCTGATGGTGCCTTGCCAAGATCTAGCTTCTTTGGAGCCAGAAGCGGCCCTTCCACATTTCCTCTTCCTCTCCCCCTTCCAGCAGCTCTTTTGCGTGATCCAAGCTTGGGTGGAGAAGATGCCATCCTCTTTCTTTTTGTGGAGACTGAGGGGAGGAACGCTCTGCTGCTGACCTCTTGTCCGTCATCCCCAAAATCTGTATCATACTGCAATTGGAGATCTTAATCTCCTTTTTCAATGGCAGGAGGGGCAGATACAAGAGCTGGAGAGGGACGTGGCGGCGGTGGCGCTGGACGAGCACTTGGTGTTGGCCTAGGAGTTAAATTTATCTGAATGATCTGCTTGGGCCATTGGATAAAGGTCCCGCGTGCAGCTCCAAGGGTCAGAACCTCGTCATTTGGTGGGAGCGGGAGAGTGAAGCCATCCCAATCGGGCATCACCATGTCCACTTGAACTTTTGCATGGTCGGCTAGCAGCTGCCCTCCATGCACTCGGGTCTCTGGCGTGGGCTTGAACGCAAGACCCTCTGCGGCAAGAATTGCAAAGTCCTTTGTCACCCTAACGACTAGGGTGCACGATGTGGGTCCCTGCATTAGATTCATACGTATCTTTATAATATGTCATAATGTACTGTGGTTAGGGGAGAACACATACGTTTTTTGTTGGTTTTACCGTTATGTGGTCCACTGCATTGGGGGCTGGTGTTTCTTGTGCCACCGCCCCAGTAGATGCGCAGCTGCTACGCCTCTGCGTGGGGCTCGTTTCTACTATGGGAGCGGCAGCAGGCTCGCTTTCCCTGAGGCGTGCCTCCACCCGAGCCTCCACTTGTAACAACTTGGAATCGAACTCTTCTCGGAGCTCGTTTATAATCTTGTCCTGAAGTTGTGCCTTCAGGCGTGCATCTTTCTGCGCCTTTGAAAGCCTGTGCTTCCTGTACTGCCACGCGTATTGGGAAAACCCAAGCTTCCATGGAACATTGGAGCCAATGCCCTTTGTCCGGCCACGGTGTTCTTCGCTTCCCAACGCTTTCGTGAGGACGTCATCCTCGCGTCTTTGTGAGCAGACCTCTTGGGAGGACTGTCTCTCAGCAGTCAGGTCGAATTTATTCAAGAGTACGATACAACCTACCAAAACATAATCTACGTGTGGTACTTACGATTTTCTGGTACACCGCTTGATCTTCGGGATTTGGGAACGTTAGTGTTCCATCACTATTCTTCTTCACCCTCGCCCTTGCCCAGTTCATTGCTCGGGTGGTCAGGATATCACCAAGTACTGGCGGCGTGTTACATTCAGCAGCAGCTTCGTCCTCCTTGACCCATTCGTGCTGCTTCCCGGCGTAGCCTCCGGTGCCAAGCCGGTGCGGGTGAGCGTTTTTTGCTTGCAACCTCCTATAGGCCTCGCTTTTTTCCCGAGACTCAGGGGTTGACTTTGCGGCATGGAACTCTTCCCACACGACCCGTGAGATGAACGGGTACTTCCCGAATGGTTCTGGCTGGGCGGCATTGAGGACATAGTCGGTGACCAACGTGGTCTTGAAATTTTTTCACAAGTTGCCCATCTTGCGGATAGCCTGCCGCTTGAGTCTTGCCTCGGCCTCTGGGGGGTATTCGAAACTTTCCTTGAACTGCTTCCAGGCCTTATCTTTTTCTTCTTATGGGACCAGATCGATGTGGTCCTTCAATATGGTGAAGTTCTGCCTCCCGAGGATTCCGCATATTGTGGCAAACTTTTTGACAGCTTTCACAGGAGCCGTCGGAAATCCCAGATTGTCCACCTCTGTTATGGTGTACACTTCCTTAGGGATCTTATTCTGGGTCCTAGTAGCCCGGCTCGATGTTGTCCCACTAGCAGTCGCTGACATGGGTTCGCCTTGCTACGACATTTTCTATACAATTGTTGTACGGCAAGAAAGTTAAAAAAATTTATAGAAAAACTTATTTTGGTTGTGTATATAACTTATGCTAAGGTTAAGATATGGCCTCAGTTTTGCTTAGAAATTGTGCATCAATTACAATCATTTGCAAGTGTACTTCCCCAAAAAAAAGAACAAGTGTAGATGGTCTGTTCTTATGCAAAAAGAAAAAGTGAAGTTCCCCAAAAAAAAGAACAAGTGTAGATAGTCTGTTTTTATGCAAAAAAGAGAAAGTGTAGTGCCCCCAAATAAAAAGAACAAGTGTACATGGTCTGTTCTTATGCAAAAAGAACAAGTGAAGTTCCCCAAAAAAAAGAACAAGTGTAGATAGTCTGTTTTTATGCAAAAAAGAGAAAGTGTAGTGCCCCCCAAATAAAAAGAACAAGTGTACATGGTCTGTTCTTGAGCATTCATCACTGGCCATTTATCAAGAAATCATCACAGAGTAATGGTGGCAGGAAGAGGACAGATATAGAGGAAGTGGCCAAAATGAAAAAAAAAGCCAGCCTTCCCTACTCTTATCTATGATTTGCCAATGATCCAAAGTCCAAACAGATTGATATGATTTCTTAAAGCAACTTTTACATAGAATTTTTTAAAAAAAACACACATTTATTTAGCAATGTTTTATGTTTACAAACAGTTCTATCACAAACAGTTCTATCACAAAAGAGTAAATTATTAGCACATATTTTCACTTTACACTAGGGTTAGCACATATTTATTAACAGTAGTGTACTCCACAGAACCTTATAGAGATTCCATGAAATTTCAAAACATAAATAAACTTCAAAAAACATGGTCTAAGTTCAAGAAGTATATCACAAGTTTCACTCATATTAACAGGCAAAGATAATCTGATGGACTAAAAAATCATGGCATAACCAACAGCAAACTACTACATGCATGGTACAAACTACAAAGCATCAGGAACTGAACAAGTTTACAGGTTAGGGGAAAAAAGGAGAAACCACTTTTACCTTCAAAAAGGAGAACAAGTTTACAAGTTTACTGGTAGGCGGCGGCGGTGGCGGCGGCGGCAGCGGCGTCCAGGAGGCGGAGGCGGCGTCCAGGAGGTGGCGGCGTCGAGGAGGAGGAGGCGGTGTCCAGGAGGCGGCGGCGTCTAGGAGGAGGAGGTGGCGGTCGGGAGAGAGATCGAGAGTGAGAGGAAGGAGGCGGCGGCGGTGGTTGTGACAGAGAGTGCGAGTGAGGGTGAGAGGGAGAGTGAAAAACTTAGTTTTTCTACCGATCCAAAGTCAGATCTGGATCGGTAGAAAACCTAGTCGTAGGTCATCACTATCGGGCACAAGCACTAAGCCCGATACGGATGACAATCATCCGTGACGGGCACAAGAACTAAGCCCGATACGGATGACAATCATCCGTGACGGGCACAACTAATAAGCCCGATACGGATGACAATCATCCGTGACGGGCAGAGCTAATACGCCTAATAGAGATAAGATCATCTCTGACGGGCATTATTTATATGCCCGATAGAGATAAGCTCATTCCACTATAGAATTAAAATATTCCTAATCAGTTGTATTTAATAATGATATTTAAGTTATAAAATCATTTATAATTAACTTGTACCCGATTTAAAATTGCTATTACATTTTTAGATGGTGTAAAATTTCTGGTAAATTAAAATATGCCTTATTAAATTAGTTTAAAATTGCCATTAAATTTTAAAAAATTATTATAATTAACCTATGCCTTATTTAAACAGTGTAAATTTGCTATTAAATTTTAAAACACACATGAATTTAAAATATGCAGATCATAAGGCACCGGTACAAAATACTTCATTACTTATATCTATTTGCAATTTACAGTACTACGAAGGCTCTGTTTACAAGGATATGCCTTCCGAATGGTCAGAACGAGCATATGCCACTTCGTCCTCGGGATCATCATCAAGGTCGATCTGAGGTCTCACATGAAGATTCTGGTTATATTCTTCCTCATCGACGACATTGTCAACCCCAACAATTCTTCGTTTGCCATCCCTAACGACGTGCAGCTTCTTGTTAGCGGGGTCGTGTATATAGAAAATCTGCTCGACCTGCTTCGCTAGGACGAATGGTTTGTCTGCGTATCCAACCTTGGCCAGGTCCACTAAAGTGAATCCTTCCCTGTCGAATTTTACTCCAGTGCGGATATTCACCCAGCTGCAACGAAACAAAGGGACTTTGAAGCTCCTGTAGTTCATCTCCCAAATCTGCTCTATGCGGCCATAGTATGTGTTCGATCCAGCTTGATCCTGATATGCATCTAGACGGACTCCACTGTTCTGCACTGTACTTTTTGTCATCTTGTAGAATGTGTATCCATTGATATCGTACCCTTGCCATGTGTCGACATCCCAGCTTGGGCCCCTTGCCAACCTTCGTATTATCTCACTTGGGCCATCGGTCGACTGTGAGATACGATTCTTGAACCATTCGTTGAAGCGAGTACTATGTTTTCTGTTGATCCACGTATCTGATTGACCCATGTTCTCCTGTCGGACCTTCGCTAGATGCTCCTCAAAGTATGGAGTTACTTCGGCCATATGTTGTAGCACAGCGAAATGAGCCTGCGCATAGGATGCCTGATCGGGTACAATTCTTTTTCTGCCTGTTGTGCCAAGGCCTGCCAACCTTCTTTTGTGGCGAGATGCAGGAACTCTGATAGGATCAGTCTCGGCCATGTAATCGATGCAGAACTCAATAACCTCCTCCGTCGTGTACCCTTCAATGATGCTTCCCTCCGGTTTTGCTCTATTTCGAACGTACGACTTAAGAACTCCCATGTACCTCTCAAACGGGTACATCTCCCTTAGAAAAGCTGGACCACATAGTTTTGTTTGTTTCACTAGATGAACAGGAAGATGAACCATGATATCGAAGAAAGACAGTGGAAAATACATTTCCAAGTGACACAGGGTATTGACAATATCAGCCTGCATCTTATCTAGATCTTCGGGATCTATAATCTTCTGACCGATTGCATTGAAGAAAGCACAGAGCTGTTGGATCGTGTGACGGACTTTGGGTGGTAGAATGCCTCTGATAGCAACTGGCAAGATCTGTGTGATTAGCACGTGGCAATCGTGAGACTTCATTCCAACTAGTTTTAGATCCTCCAATTTAACGTACTTACTGATCCTTGCTGAATAGCCCGAAGGAACCTTAATATCAGCCAGGCATGATAGCACTGCGATCTTCTCATCCTTCGACAATGTGTGGCAAGCTGGTGGGAGGTACACTCTGCCTGTCTCTTCGTCCGTAATAGGCTGAAGCTCACTGCGAATGTTCAATTCCTGCAGATCTAGGCGAGTATTCAACCCGTCCTTTGTCTTTCCAGGCATATTAAGCAGTAGCCCGAGCAAACTATCACAGCAGTTCTTCTCTACGTGCATTAGATCAATGCAATGCCGGACCTCAAGGTCTTTCCAGTATGGTAGCCGCCAAAATATGGATTTTTTCTTCCACATACCCTTATTATTTCCCTTGCCACGTTTTCTTTTCTTCCCAAACTCGTTAGTTATGTCTTTGACCATGTCGTGGACTTCGTCTCCAGACAAATCCTTGGGAGCAGTTCCAAGTTCTCTTCGACCGTTGAAAATTTTCTTGTTTCTTCTAAGGGCGTGGCGTAGCGAGAGCCATCTCCTATGACCCATGTAAACCATCTTTCTTGATTTCTTCAGCCACCTACTGCGTGTATGTTCCATACAGTCAGAGCAAGCCTTCTTTCCTTTCACGGTTTGTCCGGAAAGATTACCTAGTGCAGGATAGTCATTAATGGTGCAGAACAATAGAACTCGTAGCTTGAAGTTATCCTGACCGTATGCATCCCAGGTTTCCACACCTTCTTCCCAAAGAATCTCAAGATCATCGATAACAGGCTCCAAGAACACATCGATATCATTGCCCGGTTGTTTTGGACCTTGGATTAACAAGCACAACATAATATATTTTCTTTTGAAGCACAACCATGGTGGGAGGTTATAGTTCGCAATAAGAACTGGCCAAGTGCTGTGAGAACTGCTCATATCTCCGAAAGGATTCATGCCATCCGTACACAGACAAATCCTCATGTTTCTGGGATCAGCAGCAAAGTCTTTGTGCATTCGATCGATATTCCTCCATTGAATCGAATCCGCAGGGTGCCTTAGCAAACCGTCGTTCCTTCTATCTTCGGCATGCCAACGCACTAACTTTGCTTCCTTTGGGTTGGAAAATATTCTCTTGAAGCGATCAATGATAGGTAGATACCACACAACCTTCGTCGGACCACCCCGCTTTGACTTCTTTCCCTCCCCCGCACTTTTCTTTCGCTTGTATCGAGAAGTCTTGCACACAGGACAAGCATCTAGGTCCGCATATTGCTTGTGGTACAATATGCAGTCGTTTGGACAAGCGTGAATTCTACGGACCTCTAACCCCAGGGGACACAGAACCTGCTTTGCTTCATATGTCGTCTTGGGCAATGTGCTCTCTTCAGGAAGCATGACCTTCAATATTCCCAAAAGTTTCGTAAAACTCTTGTCTGTCCATCCACTACTTGCCTTCAGCTTCATTACGTCCAAGGTAGCTGACAATTTGGTGTGCTTTGCCTTGCATCCGGCGTATAGAGGTGTCTCGGAGTCACTGACCAACCTGTTGAACTTCATGGAATCTCTCTTGTTGTGAGCTTGCTCCTCAACGTCACGTAACATCTCTTGCAGCATATCAGGATCCACATCAACCATTTCACCGTCCAATGGAGATGGTATAAACATGTCATGCTCATCTTCATCTTCATCATTGTCTGCACCACTTCTGTCTGCAGCTGCACCACTACCCGATTCTTGCTCTCCATGCTTCACCCAACATGTGTAGCCCTTCATGAATCCCCGTTGTATCAAGTGAGAGTGTACCTCCTCTCCGCTAAACATAATATCATTCTTGCAATCTCTACATGGACAACACATGTATTTGCTATTTCTTCTTCTCCTATCCTCCTCCTCAACGATCATAAAACCTAAAACGCCATCTCTATACTCCTTGCAATGACGTTTCAAAGTTGTCGCATTCATCCAACTTCGATCCATCGCTGCAAAATTTAATAAAATATTAGTTAACATACTACTAAATTAAAAAAATTATTACTACCTTTTTACTTACTTCTAAGATTTTTTTTGTTTTCTTTGGAAAAAATGACAAAAATTCGCCCCCTTCAACCTCCCACCAAAATAGTGAATAGTGGGATAACTTCAGACAACAGTCGGGTGGTCTATTTATAGTGTGCGAAATATATCTCAATCGGGCCAATGAACCGACATCTCTAACGGGCGCACAGTTATCTCTAACGGGCATCAACAAAAAGCCCGACACAGATATGAGTCATCAGTGACGGGCTTTAAAGCACATCTCAATCGGGCCATATTTGTAGCCCGTCACCGATGACTCATATCTCTGACGGGCTCTCTAGAAGGGCCCGATTGAGATACGAGTCATCGGTGACAGGGTTTAAAGCCATCTCAATCGGGCCATATTTGGAGCCCGTAACCGATGATCCTCATCTCTGACGGGCTCTGTAGACAAGCCCGATTGAGATATGCTAGGTCATCTCAATCGGGCCTAAAGCTATGCCCATCACAGATAAGTGTCATCGGTGACGGGCTATGTGTACTTGGGCCTAGAGTATGACTGCACGAGTACATCTACAACGGCGCAAATTTAGGCCCGATTGAGATGACTTGGTTCTGACGGCCCAATAGTCCAGGCATGTGAGGGCCCGTCAGAGATAAGACGATCTGTACTAGTGAGAATTTTTAAAAACCGGTGGTTGTTTAACATAAACTTTCTCCTGTATAAAGTCATTTAGAAAAACACTTTTCACATCCATTTGATACAATTTGAAACCTTTTGAGGCAGCAAAAACCAACAGAAGTCTAATTGCCTCAATTATAGCATCAGGAGCAAAAGTTTCATCAAAATCCAAATTTTCCACCTGAGTAAAACCTTGAGCAACAAGTCTAGCTTTATTTCTCACAATCAAACCATCCTCATTTTGTTTATTTTTGAAAACCTATTTAGTTCCAATAATGTTATGACCAAAAGGAGGTTCAACTAAAGTCCAAAAGTTGTTTCTCTCAAAATTTTCAAGTTTTTCATGTATGGCATTAATCCATGATTCATCAGTTAAGGCATGAGTAAAATCTTTGGGTTCAAAAGAAACAACAAACGCATAATTTGCATGAACATCATGAGCCGTTACCTAAGACCTCGCAGTACGCTCACCTAGACTATCGATGATTTGTTTCGGTGGATGTTGTCTTTGAATATGCAAAGGAACGATGACTTTAGAAGTTATTTCTTGTTTTGTACCTTCACTTGTCGAAGTAGTAGCCTCTAGAGGTCCATTAGAATCAGCGTCAACAGAACCCAAGGTAGAACGCCTGGCTAGTCTGACTGCAATTAGCGTCAATAGAACCTAAGGTAGAACGCCTGGCTAGTCTGACCGCGCCTCTTGCGTCGATCTGACCGGTGGTGTCCCGATGGTCTGTCTGGCCGACACCAATTCATCTTCGTCGTCGCTTTCATCTTCAAAAATACGACAATCCTCCCCATGCACCTATGACAATATACCTGCAATTTCGGCTCTAGTACTAGGACTACCCTCATCAAAAGTGACTTTATAAGTTTCAACAATTTTGTTAGTTTCTAAACCAAATACACGATAACCATGAGAATGTGTAGGATATCAAAGAAGTGTTCAATCGGTAGAGCGTGCCTCAAATTTATCCAAATTTCCAGATTTCAAGAAAAAACACTTGCAACCAAAAACACGCAAATATGAAACATTGGGTTGATGTCCAAATCAAAGCTCATATGAAATTTTTCCAAGTTTAGACTCAAGAAAACATGAATGAAAATATAACATGTAGTGTTAACAGCTTCAGCCCAAATCTAGGAGTCTGATATTCATCTAGCATTTTCTTTGCCCTCTCAACCAAAGAATATTTTTTCTTTCAACAACACCATTTTGTTGAGGAACTCGAGGAGAACAAAATTAATGTTCAAGACCTTTTTCATTGCAAAATTGTTCAAAAGAAGCGTTTTTAAACTCACCACCATTATCACTTCGAATTCTTTTAAAAAAACCAAGAAGTTCAAGAGACAAACGAAGATACAAACTCCGAAAGTGATCAAAAGTCTCATCCTTCGTTGCCATGAAGAAACCCCAAGAATATCTAGATATTTGTCAACAATAACCAACACATACCACTTTCCTACAACAAATTGCATTGTAGCTAGACCAACAGTGTCCAGATGTAAAAGCTGTCCTGGTGCATCCGTCATCACAGAAATAATAGGAGCATGACGACACGACACACAAACCAAATCAAGATCTTTCTTAAGTTTAGGCAAACCACGAACACGATCCAAACCACTTTTCCTAGTGAGATGATGAAAACCAACATGTCCAAGTCTACGATGCCAAAACATAAAATCTTTAGTACATTTTGCAACCAGACATGTTACCTCAGATGAAACAGGACTTTCAAAATTAGCTCTAAAAACTTCCCCATAACAAGAAACACCCAACACAAAATCTCCAGATGAATAAAATATTTTATTTCCAATTTTTTTAAAGTGGACCTCATAATTCTAATCAACAATTTATGAAACTGAAAGCAAATTAAACTTTAAGTCCTCCGCTAAAGCTACATCTTTGAAAACAAACTTGTCACGTATCTTAACAGATCCTGTAGCGAGAACGACACTAGTAGAAGCATCTCCAAAGATAATTGGTTCTGTCCTGGAAGCTTGTTTGTAGGAGGAGAACCAACTTTTCTCACCGGTCATGTACCGCGAACAACCGGAATCCACGATCCACACGTTCCCCTTCTTTGCCACCAAAGCCTACGCAGAAGCAGATGTCGATGCCTCAGTACTTGGTTAGATAAAAGAAATTTAGGAATCAAGTATAGAGACACATGAACAGAAGATCCAATAAGCATATATCTACAGAAGAAAATAGTTTGTGAATTTTTAGAAAAATTTTGCTGAGGCCGGTCTGACCGAAGAGGTGCAGTCGGTCTGACCGTTGGACCCACTATGGTCCAACCGGTCTCCTCGAATAAAAACCAGATTTTTGCCATTTTGATTTTGCAAAAGCAATTTCTCTTTCTTTTTTCTTTTTGCGTGTAGGTCTGAAACAAAAATCAACCAAATGTCTATCTTTACCAAAAAAACAACAAGTATACCTTGCACGAGAAGTAGATGGTTTGGACATATCAACTTTTGTTTCTTTTAATGTCGAAGAAAGAGAGGGCAAACATCCAACAGATTTAAAAACTATTTTCTTGGGTTTAGGTTTTGTCAAAATTTCACCTTGATTAGTTATGCTCAAAACAACAGGTTGATGTTTAGTAAAATAATCATGAACATCAAAACCAATACCCAATTATAACTAGTCACTTTAGATTGATCCAAAATCATATTAAGTTTCTTTTTACCATCAGAAAATCTTTCCAAAGAACTTTTCAAGTAAGAAATTTCACTTGTCAAATTAGAAAAATTTTCACAATCAATCTTAACATGTTTTTGCTTGCGACATCTAGAGAAAAAAGCAAATCATCAAATTTCACAATGTTTTTCATGTACTCAACACGACCTAAGACATCTTTTAGTTTCAACATATTTATTGAGCATGTTGAGCAATTCAAAACACCATGTTGTTGTCTTAACCTTTTGACACAAATAAGATTAAACAACTAGCATAAAAAGCAGTTTGATATTTCTTCAACAATGTTTTAGTTAAAAATAACTCATCCAAATTACGTGTATGCATGGCAACTCCAAGAGCAACAAAAGATTTTAATCTCAAATCATGTGAAGCATTGATACCTCTTATTTTTGAGACCTCAGATAATAAAATCTCACAATTTTTGCAATCATCATCATCATCAGGAATAAGAGATTTTAACCTAGCAACTGTAGAATTAAGAGATTCAATAAGAGATTTTCTCACAACATTTATTTTTGGAATTAAAAGTCTAAATAATCTCTTCAAGAATCTCTCTAGGGGGATTTACCTCGTTGTATTCATACTCCGAATCTGATTCACCACGATCCATGAACCATATGCCGGAGATGTTCTTTCCCTTGTCGTCATCTCTATCACTCTCGAGATCAACATCACATGAAGGCTCAAAAGTTGCATACACTTGCTTCAGCATCTTCTTAAGGATTCCTTGGATTTCCTTCCCTTCAACATGTTTCTAGGCTTATCCTCCTTAAGCTTGTCTCCATTGTCATCTTTCTTGGCTCTTCCTAGCTTGGGACAGTTTGAACGGATGTGATCTAGCTCTCCACACTGAAAGCAACAAAATCGACCTCCTCTTCTCCTAAACCCGACATTGTTCATAGCTCGAGATAACTTGTTAATAGCCCAAGCCAAGTCCTCTTCCTCGAACTGTTTGAGTTGATCATCGGACACGACATGATTAATAGTAGACAAAGCATAATGAGTCGATGCAGAAGAACCATCATCAAGAGAAGATCCAGAGTAAACCAAAGCAGTTGATTTATAATCAACTTTACGAAAAAGAATATTCATCTAGTAAGTTTTGAGTTTAGTGTAAAGTGAATCTAAAATCAAGTTAGACATATTAATAGACTCTTGAATAGAAGTAACTATCATCTCCCAAATCATCATATCAAAACCATTTAAGAAGTGCTGAGAAATCTCAGATTGAGAATAGTTGGTATCAACAGATGAATCAACAGATCTAAAATTGCTCAAAACATTGTTAAAGCGCGCAAGATAATAATCCACAGCCTCTTTAGATTTCATTTCAAATTTCATGTGATCCATTTTAAAAACATCTCTACAAAGTTCCTTGATATCAGAAGTAATTTGATGAAAATTGTTTAAGGAATTTCAAATCTCATTCATAGTTTCAAAATAGAAAACACAATCAAAATCTGAATGAGAAATACCATTGAGTAAATAGTTGTGAGCTTTACAGTTATATTCAAATTCAATTTTCAAAGCAGCAGTATTGATCTGAGGAGGAATTTCATAGGGATTAATAACCTTGAGCCAAATATCATAATCTTCTGCCATCATAAAAGCTTTTATCTTTTTGCACCAATAATGAAAATCCAATCCATAAAAAATATGGGGCTTAGTTGTAAACTTGTTAGCCATGGTTAAAACTCAAGATCGGTAAAGATCCAAAGAAGAAAACAAGGATCTGATAACACTTATAGGATCACACAGTAAGAACAAAGGCAACCAGAGGGGGGTGAATGGTTGAAGTACCCAAAAACTAAAACTTTTAGAGGAATTAAAAGTTATCCTCGAATCGATGGCGATCGGTTTGACCGAAGTAGATGCACCGGTCTGACTGCTCGATGATCTCCCGCTTAAGCCCAGGTCCAACCATCTCATGTCACAAGTCGCCACCCCTGTCGCCGGCGGTCTGACCACCATAGATCCAAGGGTCCAACCGGTGCGATGCCGCCGATCTGAGCGCCGGTGTCCTGTCGGTGTGACCGCCGAAACCCGAGCAAACACAAATTGAAGATCACTCCTCTCAAAAATCCTGACTAAAATCAAAACCCTATTTTTTCTCTAAACTTAACTCTAAAAAAATTGATACCGAGAGGCCTCAATGTCCCTCTGTTAACAGCAGAATTTGGTAAGCCCTGAAGTCCTCATCGGCCCAGGTTCATATTGGCTCGAAGCTAGTTTCGGCCTAGGGTTCTATATCGGCCGATGGGGGTTATTCTAAAACAATCACCAATAGCAGTCGGATTCTTGTTAGATTCGGAAAGATCTTATCCAGAGAAGACCGAGTTTGAGGGGGATGCGGCTTGTATCTTTTAATTAGGAAGAGTTTGTTAGCTTTCTGTTTTATCTTTAGGAAAGTGTGTTAGTGTCCGACAAGGACTTTATCTTTTTCTGTTTTATCTTTAGGAAAGTTTGAGTCCTAATCTGTTAGGATCTTTGTTGGTTTATGGGTATAAATATGTAAGCCCAAGGTTCATGTAAATCATCTCATGATCAATCAACTTCGGCGCATCGCCACCTTTTTATTGTTCGTCTTCTTTGGCGAGTTCATGCCCTTCCCGCGAGGGGTAAGTCTCGTCATGGCTTCCTGCGCTGTCGGGGCTAGGGCTTCAGCGTTCTGATCTCGTCAACGTAAGCACCTACTATCATATATCTTAAGCAATCTTATTTGGCTTCTCGATTTAGCTTTATCGGCTGAGATTCGTTTTAGGGTTTATGCCGGTATCGACTAAATCGCTTTGCTAGATTAGATTGGTTAAGGTATCCACCACCCTGAAAATCAGTCAAGAGCTTGATTGTCTAGATCTTGCGTTTCTTTTCATACTTAGTGCTGCATCAATTCGGTTTGACCTACTAAGTCGTGATTAGAACCGTAATCTCTAGCCTGCTTGTTGGCTGCCAATAAGGGTTTCATCGGGGTTTCAGCCGATGAGTTATCTGGACGTTGTATCGGCTTAAGAGTTTTACATACAGATTGGATCTGGCCGATATCAACAGAGTATTTATTGTTTATATGCTTATCGAGAGTTTATGCCATCGGACCTCTGGCCGATGTGTGCTTTAATCTTCAGATCAATATTTATTTTATCATATGATTGGATTATGTTATGTTATATTGCTATATTATTATGTTATCGTCAGCCGATTGCTTCTATATAGATGTTTGCTCAGTGTGCAGCCGATGGATTAAAACCCTAACCGCATCGGCTGGCATCGGCATCGGCTGGAACTGTGCCATCGGCTTATCGGCCGATCGGCTGTTTTTACCCTATCGGCCTATCGGCTGATAGACCTTTTATTCTGCTATTTCGCATATCTTGTCAGTGGCAGGATCAAACTGACTGGCACGCCTGCGCTTCATCAATTTTAGGACCTGCACTGGAGCTAAGCAGATCTCCCAGGCCGCCGTGGTAACGCGAAACCCGTTTGGTTGCTGGACGGGTCGAAATTCTGCGCCAACACCCTCTCTATTCATACCCATGGATCCACAGCCTAAAGACACGAATCTAACTTGTACAAAAAGTCCTCATCCCCTAGGAAACTTTCCCGTACCAGAAATAAATTTTACAAAACCGATCATACTAAATTTGGGCTCCTTTCAAATTAAACTCCTCATTCCATACGCACATAATATCTCCATCGTATGCCATATGGAATCTTCATCAACCACGTGCATTGTTCTTTAGCCTAAGCATCTCGCATGCTATCCTGATTGTTCAGATGTTATCTTTTTCCAAGTTGACTTCCAATTCATCATCAGCAATATTCTCTCGAGGCATCAAGACACACCTACACATAAATCAAACATGAAACCATATCCGAGCACAAATTCTCTCCAACTTGACTCAACGTTAGCACACAGCAATATTACACTCGTATAGAAATCATCTATAAGTCATAAACATGAATTAATCAAGAGTATCCAAATAAACAACCCGAAACTAAAACCAACACAAAACCGGCCAATCAGACCGTCGGGCTAGCTGGCCTGACCACGCAACACACGCTGGTCTGACCGGCAACACCAGCCTGATTTGATTGGTTCACATGGCCAAAACACACATGTTCATCATTTGAAAACACTATTTATCGTCACCCGGTCTAATCAGTATATAAACCCCGGTCTGATTGGTTGTAAAACCACTTCGTCAATAATCTTCAAATATCAAAATCAATAATCTGACATGCCAATTGTTTATCGTAAAATAACAATCAAACACACTTTAATTTTACACCATCTAGATGTGTCATTTTCTTAATTCAACTGAATATGCATAATGACCAAATTGTAACCTATCAACATTCTTCTAAAGAAAACATTAATTGGAATAGAACTCATAACAGAACAGTTACATTTGAAGCATTTCTTTTCAAAAAATATTATAAAGAGATGGTTTTCTATTCTTAAAAAGAAAGTATTTTCTAACCAATTATCCTCCAAAAATTTTATTTGTTTCCTATTATTAACTACACCCAATCCCAAATTTAGAGCGAATAGCGTCCATATGTCCTACTTCCCAACAAAATGCAAAGTTTTTTACTAGGACAAGACACTTCCCAAAAAAAAACATGGTTTTCCGTGAATAATAATAAGATCGCTTAAGTCAATTTATTAGTAAAAAAACAGTTTATTCAACCTCCATATCCTTACACTTCTGCATACTTGGCTTTCTGTCTTAACCGACTGCAATCAACGTGCCATTCTTCTATGTTAACTAGTACTATACTAGAGAAATCATTAGTACTTGAGCTTAGCATATGTTTTGATCTTTTCAGATGGAGACGGTGTTACTAGTACTACTACAGAAAACAGAAACATGAGCTGCGCAGTCTTCGTGGAAAAACATGACAACCCCGGCCGGCCCTGCAGACCAATGACATAAGAAAACGACACATGCATGTGGAGTTGTGGACTGATCGATGAACGCAGGGCAGGGGTGTGTAGTGTGTTACTGTCAGGAGAAAACGGAGTATATATATAGCTCCATAGTTTGCTCTCGAGCTTATTAGTTCTGGTCAAAATTTTACTTTTGTCGTATTTTATCTTTCACGATTAGCAAGTCGCCAGGAACACGTGTAAATGTTTTACCCGTAAATTATTTGTTATTTACTTATGGCCTATAATAATATTAGATACAGAATGTATCGATTCGGATAATATTGTATTCTTATACTATATCTTAAAGGAAGAAGTCTAAATTCCCCCGAACTATCACGATCGACCGAATGACCGAACTATCCTTATACTATTAGACATTTTACATCCTCAACTGTTCAAACTGAACAAATAACCCATCTTACTCAATCCGGAGCGATTTTGATCCTACGTAACAGTCTAGTCAACATTTTTTATAAAAAAAATCTTTAGGAGCCACCTGTCAGATTCAATCCCCACCCCTCTTTCTCTCTTCTCCCATCCCTAGCTGAAGATCATGGTGGCGGTCAGCCCGTCGAGCATGTCGGTCGTGCCTCCTCCTCGACAACATAACAAGCATGTCACCGCACCGACGTTCTCCCACGCGTGCTCGCCCAGTGGCCAATGGCAGAGCTCGCACGGAGGTGGCGGCAGCGGCAAAAGAGCCGACCTCACGCGCAGGCTGTCTCGAGCTTTTTCGTGCTCAAAGAGGCTGCAGAGCTTGGATCCTCCTCGGTCTCCACCAGCTCATGGCTCCTCCTATGCCTCCGGCAGGAGGAAGCTCACAGTCGCTATAGCGCTTCCTCATTATCCACCTTGCGTGCGGCACCTCCTTGGCCTCCGTCGGCCTCGATGCCACTGGCGCGCTTCTCCTCCTTGGCATCCGAGCCTCCGGCGCGCTTCTCCTCCTCGCCCACCGATGCGAGGAGGCTCGCAGCCGCCGGCGCGCTTCTCCTCCTCGCCCACCGATGCGAGGAGGCTCGCAGCCGCCGGCGTGCACGGCTACTCCTTGCCCTCCGACATGAGGGTGCTTGCTCTCCTCGCCCTATAGCATGGCCAGCATAAGATAGAGAGAAGGGAGAGGGGAAAGAGATAGAGAGGATAAAGAATATGACAGTTGGGTCTCACCGATTTTTTTAAAAAAATTATTGTCTGAACTGTCACGTGAAACCAAAATCACTTTAGATTGAGTCAGAAGGGTTATTTCTCTGGTTTGAATAGTTGAGGGTATAAAATATCCGGTATTTGAGTTCATGGGATAGTAATTTGATCGATCGCGATAGTTTAGGGGATAGTTCGGACTTTTTTGTTTCTAAAATTAGTTTTGTAAAAGTACTAAAATATTAAATTGCAAACAGACGTACTGGTAATGGTGGGTTGTAGAAATACAGAGGTGTTTATTAATTCTTTAGTAGTGCACCTGAAGTCACTTGGACAGCTACAATCACAAACTGGAAGCAACTCGATCGTGTACATATTTTTAGAAGAAACTCTCGTGTAATATTTATCCAACTTATCCTTGTCAGTTTATGGTATAGAATTATGACAGGTGAGTACGTAGTGTTTGGTTTTCAAAGAAAAAAAATGGTAAGTAGTGTTTCTTTCAATCTTTCAACGCTGCAGCGATAACTTCTGGGCATGCTTTTCACCTGAGCTTTCACCTTCAGTTCATCCAATTGTACCATCTGTGAATAAGATTGTAAATGAGTCGATCCGCGCGCGAATCCTTTTATAGAATAAATAATTATGTAACCCGTCAGAGCTGAGCTTTAATTTCTCGTAGCAAACATGCAAATGTTCCTCGCAAGACCATATAAAATATATACTAGCCGGCCATCCAGAAAAGTAATTCAACTATAGCATTTTCAGTTTGTTACTCGAGCTGAAAAGGAAAAAGGAAAAGCTAAGAGAATAGTACAGTGATCTATGGGCTGTAGTCTGATTTGTCTGACTTCTACTCTACGCTCAGTTGGACGGTGTAAGATTTTGTGATGCACGTGATTAGATATGATTAATTGAGTATTAATTATTATAAACTATAAATAAATTTATTTGATTTTTTAAGCAATGTTTTGATATATTTTTTTATAAAAATGTATCATTTAGTATTTAGTATTTAGTAGTTTGAAAACTGTATTCACTGTAAAATACTGTAAAATTGAGGAAGTAGCTAGCTCTAGTCGATGGAAGATTAGAACGCAGCCTTATATTTTTCCACACCACAACTTCTTTAGGATGACAGGATTGACCATGCATGCATGGAAAAAAAAATAGGATATCACCAGATGTAACACTCTCATGTATAAAGACCGATCTTTGTCGCATGCATCAATATTATAAAGGGATCTACGGCTCCGTTGCTGTCACACGTCATCTTCAGAGCCGTGCTAGGACCTCTCGGTTTGAATGGTCATTGATTCTTCGATCACTGTCTGTTGTTGGCTTGGACTAGTGAGTGATATGACGAGTCCTATTTCCTGGCATGTGCTCCACTCGATCGAAATCTGGAAGAAAAAAGTTTCTTCTCAAAATAAGAAACTTTTTCAACATAGTCACTTAATCACGGAATGAACTTTCAACCGGGTGTGAAGCTCACTGGTGGACGGATCTGAAAAGAAGGGCAGGGAGAGGTGGAAGAATGGGCATTCCGGAGCAGCCGGTGTAATTTTCATAGGTGCCGGTTCGAAAGGCCACATAAATGTCGATTTTGGGACCGACATCAATTGGTCGGTACTAATGACCTAAGTCATTGGTGCCGGTTCGAGAAAGACCACATAGATGCTGGTTTTGAGATCGGCACCAATGACTTAGGTCATTGGTGCCGGTTCTCGAACCGGCACCTATGCGACGTTATAGGTGCCGGTTCTAAATTAGAACCGGCACCTATGTGATACTATAGGTGCCGGTTCTAATTTAGAACCGGCACCTATTTGGGTGAAACCGTTTTTAATTTTTGTAAGTGCTAAAAAGACCCCAAAAATATAATTTGTATTTTATTTGGTATCTATACCATCACAATTCACTGCTCATAAATCCTATGATTTTTTCAACCCATATTTATATATATGCCTCAAACAAGATTCAAACTCGAAACCTCTCTTCCCATCCAAAGCATCTTTACCATCTCACCTACAAACACTTTTGTCTTGCAAACAAATGCTATTCTTTTGATACTATTGTTATCCGAACTTGTAATCCATATTTAACATCATAGATGAGCTCAAATGAAATTTTTGTCAACTACAAAATTGTAGATCTCATCTAGATCTATAACTTTTATATATGTTTTGTCTTCATCCGTGATCGTTTAGAAATTTTAAATATTCACTTATGCAAATAGATCTGAGACATTATAACACATTTTCGGACATTCAAATGACCTTAAATCAAAAAGTCATCGACTACAAAATTATAGATCTCGTCAAGCTCTACAAATTTGATATAAAGTTCATATTCATCCAACTTTATATGAAAAAGTTATATGAAAAATCAGTAGTGATAGAATCGACACTTATTTATCACATAAGTGCCGGTTCTTGTTATGAACCGGCACCTATGTGATAGGTGCCGGTTTATAAGAAGGGCCGATACCTTTTTGGCCGTAACATAGGTGCCGGTTCTTATTACGAACCGACAACTATGTGATAGGTATCGGTATGTGATAGGTATCGGTTTATAAGGAGGGTCGGCATCTTTTTGGGCGCGAGTACCGTTTGGAGGGGAGTTATTGGTGCCGGTTTTTCTTACAAACCGGCACCAATGTACTTTTCCCAACCAACCGGTACCTATAGGACCTTATAAGTGCCGGTTCGTGAAAAAATGGGCGAAAATTGTCTTTTAGGTGTCGGTTCTAGCAAATCCGACACCTATGTGACCGGTACCTATGGAGGTTTTTGTAGTAGTGAATGGGTTTGTCTACTTTTATTCACTTAGATGGTCCCATATATCATCTTCACAAGTGTCAATTAAAGCAAATTGACAAATGACAACAAAAAAGTATCAAATTATCAAATTTCAGCTCTTATGGAGGTGAAGAACCACTAGGATCGCCGTGGTCTCCACAGAGAGGAGGAAGAAGAGGCCGTAATTGCCAGCGTCACGTCAGGGAGGAGGGCAAATTGGCTATTTTTTGGAGCACATGTAGTGCTCTGCCTGGGAGCAGATCTGATGACAACCAGGTGTCCGATCTCTTGTCAAGTAGAGATAATTATCGATGTGACGAAAACTTGACACACACAATCCGGCTTTCGATCAACACGATCCAAACTCTGTAATCGTAGCACTATGTCTCCGCTGGTTATCAACTGTGCCAAAACCCGATTAACCTCGCCGAAAAAGCTAATCCCTGCGTACGAACAGAGGACACTACTACATGAAACCATTTTTCATGACACCAAACTTTTATTACCACAAGTCATATTATACATGTGATTTTCTTTAATCTTGATCATAAATGGGGTTTTCTCAAATTACTATTTAGTTTTGTTATACATTTGTCGATAAATTTTCTCCTAAAGATTGGCAAATGTAAATAAAGTGTAGTCGTAGTGTAATACATCACAACTTGCATGTAACTACAATACAAATTGTATGTGACTTTCAATCAATCTTGTGATAACATGCTATTTTCATGAAGTGGATGTCATGGGATCAAATCCTTCCACTTATGTGTGCGTTGTGATTTTTTTCCTTCTCTGCTTGCAAGAATCTTAAAACAAATATATGGTTTCAAAATTACATGAAAATTACATATCAGTTACATCGTAGTTACAATATAATTACAGTACTATTATACTATATTTACATCTAACAAATTGTTAAGAGAAAATGTATATATAGTCCCTTACTCTTTATTCTTCTGCATTTTAGCACACGAATCTCAACAAACATCACGATGGCTCAGATATGGGTGGGTGTTGCAACCTGTTGCAGACTTGTGTTTCTATTGCACTTTCAAAGGACAAACTCATTGAATATACTAGGTAAAACCATGTGCATTGTTATAGGAGTTTTGCAAGATAACTAGACGACATAAGCTTACATAAATTGATGTGATTTATGATAATTTAAAAAATATGTAGAATGATAATTCAAATGTAAAATTAAGGTGATATGCTTTATGATAGAAGAAAAGAAGAAAGATAATTTGGACTATAGATTAATCATCTACGGGTTAAAAATATTTGAGGTGATATGGTTTAATAAAAGAAAAAAAAGAAGGAGATAATTTGAACCATGAATTAATGATCTAAGGGCTAAAAACAATTAATATGATATGGCTTTATGAGAGAAGAAAGAAATAACATTAATTAAGTAAGGATGAACTATATTACGTATATAAGATATTAAAACATGATGAAAATATATATTGAAATATTATGTGAATTATGTGGTATGATAATTTAACATGCTTTGTATTTTAATGCTTTAAATTTAATAAATTATATAACAAAATTATAGATAAGATAGCATCCTTGCATGATGTTTAAGATGTAATAATTATTAGTGGATGATTATGTGACATCTTTCCGTATTGAGCTTTAGTGAGTGGGTTGTAACATTATAATAAGATAAGATTTATGGCCTAGACGGAGGGAAAAGATCCAGAAGACCATTTGTCAATCACTACATCCAGGTCATATCACGTGCTTGCTAATTTTCGCCCAGCATATGGTCTCTCATCAAATTCAAATATGTCATACTAATATGACATGTGCTTGGAAAAGATTCCATGCCAAAGTAGTACGTAGTGCGAAAGTTCCCCAAGATCAAGTCTTGGAGTCTGCTTATACAGCTGAACGATCATGCATGCATGGCGAAAGCTTATAAAAGGCCTTCAGTTCTTGCTCTTCTTCGCCAAGCAAAACTGCGAAGTAATAAACCTAATCATCAATCCATCTATCCTCGAATCCTCGATCTATCATGGAGATAAACTCAGCAGCCACTCTCACCCTCGTCTCTCTCATCACCCTGCCTATTCTTCTGGCCTTGCTGAACCGCAAGTCGTCGTCGTCGTCGCCGCCGCCGCCGAGCTCAAAGAAGAAGCGGCCTCCAGGCCCATGGAACCTCCCCTTGGTCGGAGGCCTCTTCCACCTCCTCCGGTCTCATCCGCAGGTTGCGCTCCGTGACCTCGCCAAGAAATACGGCCCTGTGATGTTCCTCCGGATGGGCCAGATCGACACCGTCGTCGTCTCCTCGCCGGCGGCGGCGCAGGAGGTGCTCCGCGACAAGGACGTCACGTTCGCGTCGCGGCCGAGCATCCTCGTCTCGGAGATCTTCTGCTATGGCAACCTCGACGTCGGCTTCGCGCCCTACGGCGCCTACTGGCGGATGCTGCGCAAGCTCTGCACGGTGGAGCTCCTCAGCACCAAGGTGGTGCGGCGGCTCGCGCCGGTCAGGAACGATGAGACCTTGACCCTCGTCAGGAACATCGAGGCCGCCTCCAGCCATGGCGGCGGCGGCAAGAAGCCGGTCACTCTCGCCAGGCTGCTCACGTCGTGCACGAACACGATCACCGCCAAGGCGGCGTTCGGGCAGGCGTGCGGCGTCGAGCTCCAGGAGCAGTTCCTGACGGCTCTGGACGTCGGGCTCAAGTTCAGCGGCGGATTCTGCTTCGGCGACCTCTTCCCGTCGCTGCGGTTCATCGACGCCATGACCGGGCTGACGAGCCGCCTGTGGCGAGCACGCTGGCAGCTGGACGCCGTCTTTGACAAGATCATCGCTCAGTGCGAGGAGCATCAGGGTGATTCCCTTGTCAACGTCCTTCTCAGGATCAGAGACAAGGGCGAGCTTGAATTCCCCTTCGGCACAACAAACATCAAGGCAATTATACTGGTAATAATTTATTTACTGGTGAATATACAGCACTAATTAAGATGTTTTTTTCCTACATAGTTGTTCATGTAGTCGATTTCATTGTTCAGGATATGTTTACGGGAGGGACAGAGACGACGTCGTCATCCGCGGAGTGGGTCATGTCGGAGCTGATGAGGAACCCTGAGGTAATGGCCAAGGCACAGGCCGAGGTGCGGCGAGTGTTCGACAACAAGAGCCCACAAGACCATGAGGGCCTGATTGACAACCTATGCTACATGAAGATGGTGATCAAGGAGACCCAGAGGTTGAACCCAGTGTTGCCGCTGCTGATGCCCCATCTTTGCCGGGAGACCTGCGACATTGGTGGTTATGAGGTCGTGGAGGGAACCAGGGTGGTGATTAATTCGTGGGCGATGGCGAGGAGCCCCGAGTACTGGGATGACGCGGAGGAGTTTAAGCCAGAGAGGTTCGAGGATGGCGTGGCGGACTACAAAGGCTCCCGTTTCGAGTACTTGCCGTTTGGAACCGGGAGGAGGAGGTGCCCTGGTGATGTATTTGGGATGGTTTTGCTGGAGCTCATCGTGGCACGCCTTCTCTACTACTTCGACTGGAGCCTTCCGGCCGGAATGCGGCCGGATCAGGTTGACATGGACTTCGTCGTCACCGCCACAACGAGGAGAAAGAACCATCTCCAGCTAGTGGCGTCGCCATATAAGCTGGCTCCTATCCAAAGCTGATGGATGTAGCGGTGTATTTGTTCTTTTCTTATCAGAGGTGTATTTATTATTCGCATGTTCGTGTACCTCGTAAGGCTGCATGTAATGTTTGTCCCCTGGCAATGGACAAACAAATTTATATCTTCTATAAATTTATTACGCACTAAGTCTAAAGCTTAACATACAACTATGCCATATCATTATTCACTAACAATAATTATATATCAAACTTCATGCAAGCATGCAACATAAACTACAATTTATTAAATTCTACGAATCAACATACAAACACATCCAATCGATCACCTCTCACATTATTTTCATAATATTTTAATATATTTATCTATTATTTTTATAATAATTAACATATACTTATCAATATATACCGCATCAAAGCACGAATATCATTTGTTTGTTTCATGATTAGTATTGATAAACCCTGAGGTTTAATTATTTTTTCTCTTTTACTCCTATCACAGTTGCTAAAAAAATATTAAAAATTGCTTAATAATTATCGTAGCAAAACGCGGGGAATCACCTAGTAATAATTATGAACAATATCAATGTACTACTACGTATTTCTTTAAAGTTATAAAATATTCGATAATCATTAAGAATTCAACATGACAGGTCGATCATCGGTTTCTACTTAACACTAGTCAAGAGCCCACTTTGCGAAGGGCGCAAGCTGATAAATCAAATATGCAATCCAGTACAAATGATAGTTCTTTCATTTTAAAACATAAGGTTTTATGGTGTTGTCCTAAGTCAAACTTCGCTAACTTTGACCAGGTTTATAGAATAATGCACCAAACTCTACAATTAGTACTCAAATGAGTCTCACTAAAATCCATCATGAAAAATGTTTCATGGTACATTTATTTGGCACAAATGGTTTCCTCTACTACAGTTGCTGGTTTCAGTTTGTCTTGCTCTTTGTAGTCCACTTGGAATAGTTTCTTCATCCCAAGTAGAAACACAGTGCACCAAAAAATTCCATCTTCCAAATTCCAAATATAGGACGAAAAAAAATGCTGGGATTGTAACAGTTACTAAGAATGGATGAATACCATGAATTATTTTGAAAATAGAACTCTACTGAGCGAGATGGCATTTGTTGGATTTTCTCATAAAGGAACCTGTGGGAACTTGAGAGAGAAAGCAGAACAAAGTGCGAAAACTCCAGTTCATAGTTGTAGAAGTCCTACACTCCAGTTCATAAACGTTAAGTAAAGGAGGCTGCACAAATGAGCAAGATACGATAATTAGTATTTGTCAAAACTGAAATTCGACTATAATAAAAGAGGGTAACACAAGAGACCTAAAAGTGGATGGATGCAGAAGACAAGAATTTAGACAGGTTCAGGCCCTTCTAATGAGAGGTAATACTCTACTCCTGTTTGGAGATTCTATCCGTCGAATCTATATTGATTTGATGATCTGATAGTGTTTATCTCTGTCGTTATGCTCTTAGAGGGCTCCTTGTCCATCTTATATAGGTTGAGGGACAGAGTTACAAAGAGAAAAACCTAGTCAAACACGACATCAATTTCCTAATCTATTACATGATAGTACCTGGTCGGGGCTCTATACCCTGCCTCAAGATACAAGGCAACATGGCAACCGAGTCCTACTGTATTACATAATACATGGATCCGACCCACCTCCTATCTCTAGTCAAATATAAAGGCCGTGTGGGTACCTGGTGCCCATATTCTTCACAGTAGCCCCGAGAACTTCACAGTCAAAAAGATGATCTTCTCCCGAGCTAAATCACCAAAAGCTGATTGCTTCAATCATCTTCGCCATATTCTTCTGAGTGCTTTTACCAAAACATGAGTCCTTGAAGGGCTGAAAAAAATTTAAGTATAATAAAGAATATATACTTAGGTGGTGTAGCCTTCGACTAGGTGTTTAGTTGAACAAACTAAGCATATAGTCAATGAATAAATAATTTAACCATCCGAGTGGTCTTTAAATATATAATATATAATGCGTATAGACTAAGCTAAATGCGTCTTGAAAAAATCGCATAGCAAATAACTTTGACAACAAAGCCCGTTGCATAACGAATATAAGGTATCAGTTTCATATTGTCCGCATATTACAAAAACAAATATGCTAAGTCCCTATAAGACACAATTTTACCATACCTAGTAGATATATGACACTCGTGGTAAAAAAGCCGAGTGAAATAATACTTATAAATGGATTTACCAACCGCCTGTAAATGACCAATATATAATCAGCTCAGCCTAGGCCATGATATTGGTTGTATCAAAAAATGCACACATATGTGACGAAAAGCAATGATATAATATAAAATTAATTGCTTTATGAAACCTAAACAGTGTCCTTAACTTATAAACAAGTTAACAGAACAGCTATATATAAAGTTTTACTGCTTGTCACCTTTTAAATTGCATTGTACCAACTCCTAAAAAGTTGTGTAACAGCTGTATAAAAGGATTTTAAGGTATTGGGCACTTGAGCACGCGCATATTACCAAAGCAAATATGCTTAAGTCCCTAGAGACACGTGACAGGCCACACTTGAAAATATGAGTTGCAGACATATTGGGATTCAAGCCCGAAATATGGCTACCGATACCCTTAAAATAGGACGTGTATAGTACGCCTATTAATATGCTCCTGAGTGACAAATCTCCCGGGTGATATAGTCCAAGTGCTTCTCATCTGAGCGGTTTCTAATCCGAGTAGTTATCCCTCGTGGGGTGTAACAAAGTAGATGTGGCAATTGAATCCTGACTGATGTAAGAACTCAACTTGTGACCCTTGTGGTGAATAATGACTGATTCAGACCTTGGATGCAGGAAATAAGCCCATGGCCGTAAATTCATGTCGCATATATCCAAGACAAGTCCAGATTGAATGTATGATCCTTGTGCTTGGGCTGGTAAGCCGCTAAGCATATGGCTTGTCCTTCTGTCGTAGTCGAAATTGTCCATTGGTGGCAACTGATGTAGTCGGCATGGAAATGAGATCACCAATGTAGAGATAATATCACCCATCAGAGGTGACGAAGATGTCGATGGTGGAGACGAAGTTGCCCAACAACGGCAATGGCAAAATCCACCAACCGTGGAGACGATGAAACTAGTCGACAACAATAGATGTGACCAGCGGTAATGACGACTGGCGGTAGCAGAGATGGTCGGCTGTGAAGATGGAGTTGCCTATCAACGGTCAGCAGAGTAGGCTAGATCGAAGAGGCATGGCAGGATGTTGATGAAGATGACAATGTCAGTGATTCAGTCAGATTTTAGTGTTGACGAAGCCTAGTCTCTTGAAATGAAGAACCTGGTTGACAGTAGTTGTTGAAGATGAAGATAATGCCAATGACGAAGAAGTCGATGGTGATATCAATGATAATAATCCATCAAACTGTTGAGAAGATATCGAAGCTCGAGTAGTTTCCTTGACGCTAACATGTGCATGATGAAGATTGATGCAACGCCTCTAGATTTATGAAGATGACAATAGAACTTAGTGTTGTAGCTATTGGAGATACCGCACTTGCAAGATAGTAAATGTTGATGCTGCTGTCCAACTCGTCGAATCTAAGTTGATTGGTTGATAACTTCAAACTCCCTAGGCACAAACTCAGGAGGCTTGAAATCATATCCAAGTTGAACTCTAGAAGATGGAGTTGAATCTGACCGAGACATGTATATTAAATCTCGAACTTGACTCTTGAGAAACTTGTAGTATAGCTTGCCAAAATCGTCGGTGAAAAATTGAAGTTCCTGAAGTAGAACGTCTGCTCTAGAGCGAAGACGAAGATAATGACTCCCGAAGTTGACTCGTTGACAAATTAATTGATTGCTTCATCTTGTCATAACGTTTGTCAAAATTTAGAGTCTTGTGTTTATGCAGCCCCTGACTTTATGCTTAGTTGAGAAACAACTAAACATAGAGTCAAGAAACTATAGCTTCTTGTCGCCGAGTAGCCATTGCTTGAGTGAAGTTACGCGTTAAGGATGTCCGAGTAGAAATCTTGAAGATTGGAGCACCACTTGATGTAGTAGATTAGTGCAACATAGTATCTGGTGATGCGTGCCAAGGTGTTGAGGTTCTCGGAGATGTCGAGGTCGGTGAAGTAGCAAAGCTTGCGAAGTACAGACATAATAGTTGGCCGGTGATGGAGACAATGAAGATGAAGTCACCCAAAAATGATAGCAGAGTTGCATAGACCTGGAGGCATGGACATCAGTCGACGGCAACAGAAGCAAACTGATGGTTGTTAACAGCGGATTTTGGTAATCGGCTCGGAGAGGAAAGAGGAAACCGAAGCAGAGAGGAAGGATTGAGCTGGAGTCAGACCACGTCTCGTATTGGACACGGTAACCGTATCGGACTGGGAGAGGCGCTATCAGGAAGAGCGTATCGGCCGATATGGATTCGATATGGTCGTTGGCCGATACGGGTTGCAAGTTGACAGAGTCAGCGTGGGCTTAGTCTGGGCTCAAGATAAGCTTCAAGGGAGTTGCCAAATAGAGATAAACCTCGGTTTTAGGCAATTGTATGTTGTAAATCAAGTAGGTTTAGATCTGATCTGTGGCAAGACTCTGCCACAAAGGCTTGTTTGTTAAGTTAGAGATAAGATCGTGTCCTACAAGGACCCTGTTGTAATCTCGGGTATAAATATCCCGGTAGTTTGTACATAGAAACTCTCTCGAATCAATAACACAAAAACCAGTTCAATCTACTTTCGGCGCATCGCCAACCCTCGCAAGAGGTTAACTCCCGACGAGTTCTTGCTTCCCCAGAGCAGAGGTAAGAACTCGTCCCCGACGATCTGCATCTTCGGGGCTAGCGTGTCGCTTTAGGCACGTTAAGCCCTAGAGATGTGATCGTCGTTTACCGTGTGTTAGTTAATCTTGATGCGGTTTTCTAATTCTGTCTCGCCAGCGGTTAACTCGTTTTAGGGTTTAGTGCTGACGATGATTGAATTGGTTTACTCGTTTAGATTATCTAAGGCATTTACCATCCCCAAAAGCGATCGACGACTTGATTTTCTTTATGTTAACTCTCGATCTACACTCCGAGTTGCCATCGACCTTAGTCGTGTTTCGAGGTTTAACTTAAAGCATGTTTTTTGATCGTAATTAAGGATAGCGCCGGGGTTTCTGCCGGTCTTACCTAATGCATGTGATTATTTTATGTTCTTGCATGTGTTTGCCACTTATGCAGGCGGATTGGTGAATATAAATATATTGATTACAAGGTATTCTCAGGATCTCTCTGTGGTTGGTATGTTTATATTGGCCGATTGGTTCGTATAAGTTCACAGTAAAGTATTAGCTAGTGTATTTATATTCATGCTACCCTCATCGGCCGATTCTAGTAGTTTGCTATAAACATGTTAACATGGGCCGATGAGATTAGATCTACTTTATCAGTTCTGTCATATTATTACATCAAGTAAGCCGATATAGGTTTGCCCTATCGGCCAGGCCTTCACGATGCAACATCGGCCTATCGGCCGATCGGCCATCGGTTCTCACATGGTTTACTTGTTTAATCTTGTTGATTGCAGATCAAATCAATTGGCACGCCCTGCACACACTTAGGCAAGCCATTGGACCTGCACTGGAGCTAAGTAGATCTCCTAGGCCGCCGTGAAAACGTGGAACCCGTTTTCTTGTTGGGCGGGTTTAAATTCTGCGCCAACACGCTTTTGGCACGCCCGGTGGGACTCAAGAGCACAAGCTTCGCAACAACAAGAGCACCACTTCGAGATGTCAAAGCAGGCTGAGATCTCCGAGGAGAACGTCGTCTCCGTGACCGTCGACCAGCTCAATGCAGAGCAGAAAGCCGAGATGGAGAAGCTGGTCGAGCAGTTCCAGAATATGTATCTGCAGACATATTCTAGGACTCGGCAAGGCACCCTGATTCAAAAGTCTAAAGTGATAATGCCGAGTCCTGGAGATGGAGCTAGCATGTCGGCGGCGACACACGACCACACCGTCAAGACCGAAGATACCGCGGCGCCGACGTTGCAAGACAGAATTGACTCCGCAGTTCACTCTGCGCTAGTCAACCAGTCGGAGATCCTGGTGAACACATTGACCAATACGGTCAAGTCGATCGTAGATGGGTCAATCCACCAGTACAAGCCTCAGGGGCCGATTTTCTTGCCAGAAAATAAGTTCCCTGCCTATCGGACCCTGAGGAACGACCTGAGCACAGCTCAGCCGACGGCGCCGATGCCACCCCCATCGGCGCAGCTAACAACAACCCTGCCGCTGGTCCTCACCAAGCAGGCGGGAGGAAGCCCTCAGCACATCACGGAGGAGCAATATGCGCAATGGACGAAGGGGAAGCAACCAGTGATCGAGCCGATGCAGCAAGTTCCTATCAACCCGCCATCGGCCAGACCGCCTCACATCCCCATGACCGGCAACCCTCCGCAACCAGCTGCGTACAACGTGCCGCAAGGCTACCAGCAGTACACCGCAGGGCAGTACGACACCCAGAACCTGGATCATCACTACCAACCGTATTCCCCCAGGCACTATCAAGCACAGGGCCTCCAACAATCCTACCAGCAGGACCTCCCGCATCGGCCCGCAGGATACTGGGCTGACATGATAGCCGAGGTGATGCGAGATCAGTTCGGTTTGAAGCCCACGGAGAGTTCTACGGTGTATCGGCACCCGTACCCGGAGGAATTTTACAGAGTGCCACTGCCAAGCCGATACAAAATCCTAGATGTCTCAAAGTTTTTGGGGCAGGACAACGTCTCGACGTACGAGCATGTGAGCCGATTCCTAGCACAGTGTGGGGAGGCATCGGCCAATGAGGCATTGAGGGTGAGGTTTTTCCCTCTGTCCTTGTCAGGGTCAGCGTTTACATGGTTTTCATCATTACCCTGCAATTCCATCAGAGGATGGATAGATCTTGAAAAGCAGTTTCACAGGTATTTCTATAACAGCGCGCAAGAGATGAAACTGTCCGATCTGACTGCCATCAGGCAACGAGTGGATGAATCGGTCCCAGAGTATATTCAAAGATTCAAGGACATAAGGAACAGGTGTTACAGCCTCAGCCTGACCGATTCACAGCTCGCCGACTTGGCGTTCCAAGGTTTACTGGGGCAGATACGAGAGAGGTTCTCCTCTCAGGAATTCGACAGCCTAGCACAGCTAGCACAATAAGTATCGGCCCACGAGCAACAATTCCAGGAGGCAAAGAAGTTTGCAAAGAAGATCAATACAGTCTATCAGTATGCCTCCGATGATCATGATGAAGAAGATGCTGATGTCGACCTGGCCGAGTGGGCCCGGATGAAGAAGCCGATAGCCTGCCAGTGGGCCAAAAAGGGTGATAAAGAGGACAAGTACAACTTCGACATCAACAAGGCCGACAAGATATTTGACCTACTCCTGCAAGAGAAGCAGATCTAGCTGCCCGTGGGTCATGTATTGCCATCGGCCGAAGATATCAAGAAAAGAAGGTATTGCAAATGGCATAACACATATACTCATCACACTAATGAATGCAAGATCTTCAGACAACAGATCCAATTGGCCATTGAGCAAGGCAGAATTAAGATCGATGATGCCAAGAGGCCGATGAAGATAGAAGGACACCCGTTCCCAGTCAACATGGTGCGGGCGGACAGGGCCGACGGCGGTGGCCATCGGACCGGCAAGCGACCTCATCAGACCTCCGAGGGCCTGATTAAAAAGTACCAGCGAAGGCGCGAGGAACAAGCACAGGACCAAGCCGATCAAGACAACTCCTATGACCCTCATTGGGAGTGCGAGTTTTTCTGTTTCTGCTAGAACGAAGGGATGAGGTTGCCATCCATCCAAGAGTGCCCTGCGTGTAACGATGTGGAAGACTCCCATAAGGGCAGCTCGAGCAAGCAAGTGCATCGGCCAAACAAGCAGAGAAAGTCTGTACACGAGAGGCTGGGGCCGATGCACCATGATTGCCAGATCGAGGACGAGGAGCAAGTCTAGAAACCCCAATGGTGCCCAAGCGACATATTCAGCAAGACACAGAAACGGCGGGTTCAGAGGCTAACGAGGAGAGAGCAGATTCAAGAGCAACAAGCGACAACAGCCCCTCGGCCGGCCAAGACCAAGAAAGAGGTTTGTTAATGGGCGGCCGATGACGAAGATGCTGGTCGATGGCGGCGCGGCGGTCAACTTGATGCCATACACGACCTTCAGGAAGCTTGGAAAAGTACCTGAAGATCTTATCAAGACCAACATGGTGCTCAAGGACTTTGGTGGCAACGCGTCTGAGGCGAAGGGGGTGCTAAACGTGGAGCTCACCGTGGGCAGCAAGACGATACCCACCACCTTCTTCGTCTTCGACGGAAAGGGCTCCTACGGCTTGTTGTTGGGACGGGATTGGATCCACGCAAACTGTTGTGTCCCTTCAACAATGCACCAATGCCTTATACAATGGCAAGGGGACCAGGTTGAGATCGTGCAGGCCGATCGGTCAATACACGTGGCCAATGCCGATCTCGCAGTTTGGGAGATGGAGGGAATCGACTGCTTGTCCGGGCGAGTCTGGGACGCCGATTTCCTCAAGGTAACTAATTGAGATATCGAGACGATTGAAGATCAAGACAAGCAGTTACTTTAGCAAAGATGCGCCGTCCACCGTTCAAGATGAGCAAGCTAGTTCCTACATAGACGATGCGGTGGATGAGCTAGATGGCAAATTGGGACAAGGCTTTACGTTGGCTAATGAACTTGAAGAGGTTGATATAGGAATAGGTGATAGGCCTAGGCCGACGTATGTAAGTGCTAACCTACCAAAGGAATATAAGAATAATTTGATAAATCTTTTGAAAGAGTTTATGGATTGTTTTGCATGAGAATATCATGAGATGCTAGGATTAAGCCGATCGATTGTAGAACGTCGGCTACCTATCAAACCAGACTATCGGCCATTTAAACAAGCTCCTAGGAGATTTAAGGCCGATATGCATGAAGCTATCAAGGCAGAGATCACAAGACTTTACGATGCCAACTTTATAAGGCCCTACCGATACGCGGAGTGGGTCTCCAACATAGTTCCAGTGATGAAGAAAAACGGCAAGCTCAAGGTGTGTATCGATTTCAGAGATCTTAACAAAGCAACACCAAAGGACGAGTATCCTATGCCGTTGGCCGATTTGCTAGTTGATGCTGCGTCTGGACACAAGGTTATCAGCTTCATGGATGGGAACGCAGGCTACAACCAGATTTTCATGGCCGAGGAAGATATCCACAAGACAGCCTTCCGGTGTCCGGGGGCAATCGGCCTGTACAAGTGGGTTGTTATGACCTTCGGCTTGAAGAACGCTGGAGCTACTTATCAGAGGGCCATGAATTATATTTTTCATGATCTTATCGGCTCTTTGACTGAAGTCTACATTGATGACGTCGTCGTGAAGTCAAGAGAATATGATATGCACTTGGTCGATTTACGCAAGGTACTTGAAAGAGCAAGGAAGTACGGTCTCAAGATGAATCCTAACAAGTGTGCCTTTGGCGTATCGGCCTGTCAGTTTTTGGGTTTCTTGGTCCACGAAAGAGGAATTGAGATTACGCAGAAGAACATCGATGCTATAAAGAAGATCAAGCCTCCGACGAACAAGACCAAGTTACAATCTCTGCTCGGCAAGATCAACTTTGTCCGGCGCTTTATATCGAACCTGTCAGGAAGAATAGAGTTGTTCACTCCGTTATTGAAGGTAAAAGACGATGAAGAGTTTACATGGGGTGATAAGCAGCAGAAGGCGCTGGATGACATCAAGGAATATTTGAGCTCCCCACCAGTTCTAATTCCTCCACAGAAGGGAGTTCCGTTCAGGCTGTACCCATCGGCCGATGAGAAGTCTATCGGCTCAGTCTTGGTTCAGGATATTGACGGCAAAGAGCGAGTTATTTTCTATCTCAGCAAGAGGTTGCTGGACGCCGAAACAAGGTACACGCCAGTGGACAAACTCTGTTTGTGCTTATATTTTTCATGTACTAAGTTAAGGCATTATTTACTTTCCAATGAGTGCATTGTGGTAAGTAAGGCCGATGTGATGAAATACATGTTATCGGCCCCATATTGAAGGGAAGAATTGGGAAGTGGATTTTTGCCTTAACAGAGTTCGACTTGCGATATGAATCGGCCAAAGCGATCAAGGGACAAGCCCTGGCCGATTTTATTGTTCAGCATAGAGATGATTCAGTTGCATATTCAGACATTGTGCCATGGACATTGTATTTTGATGGGTCTGTTTGCAGACATGGATGCGGTATCGGCCTAGTCATCATATCCCCTCGGGGGGCAAGCTTCGAGTTTGCTTTTACTATCAAGCCTTATTATACAAATAATCAAGCAGAGTATGAGGCTGTTCTCAAAGGCTTGCAGTTATTACAAGAGGTTGAGGCCGATTCCGTAGAGATCATTGGTGATTCACAGTTGGTCATTAATCAACTTTCTGGGGAGTATGAGTGCAAGAATGATATTCTCAGAGTTTACAATGAGGAGTGTAAGGAGTTGTTACAAGCCTTCAAGATTGTGACGATGAGGCATATACCCAGGAAGCAGAACTTCGAGGCCAATGATTTAGCTCAGGGGGCATCGGGATACAGGCCGATGGCTAAAGATGTTCAGATTCAGGTTGCTACCATGGATGCCGATGACTGGAGGTTTGATATCATCGAGTATTTGAGAAACCCTTCTCAATTGGCGTCACGAAGAATGAAGTATAAAGTTTTACATTATGTCTTACTGGATGATGATCTGTATTATAGGATGATTGATGGTGTCTTGCTCAAATGCTTAAGTCTTGAGGAAGCCAAAATTGTCATGAGCGAGGTCCATGAAGGGATTTGTGGAACACATCAATCGGCCCATAAAATGAGATGGCTTTTAAAGCGCGTCGGATATTTTTGGCCAACAATGCTAGAGGATTGTTTCAAGTATTATAAAGGATGTCAAGATTGTCAGAAATTTGGAGCAATTCAGAGAGCACCGGCATCGGCTATGCATCCAATCATAAAGCCATAGCCGTTTCGTGGATGGGGAATAGATATGATCGGCCAGATAAACCCGCCATCAAGCAAGGGACACAAATATATACTGGTGGCTACAGATTACTTTACAAAGTGGGTTGAGGCCGTTCCCCTCAAGAAGGTTCATTCAAGGATGCAATTCAGTTTGTCAAAGAGCATATAATATATCGGTTTGGACTTCCACAGACATTGACTACAGATCAGGGATCAATCTTCGTGTCCGATGAGTTTGTGCAGTTTGCTGAGAGCATGGGCATCAAGCTATTGAATTCTTCTCCATATTATGCGCAAGCTAATGGGCAGGCAGAAGCTTCTAACAAGACTTTAATCAAGTTGATCAAGAGGAAAATTGACGAACAGCCGAGACGGTGGCATACCATGCTGGCCGATTCCCTTTGGGTGTATTGGATGGCTTGTCATGGTGCAACTCAAGTGCCACCTTATCAGTTAGTTTATGGACATGAAGCTGTGCTGCCATGGGAGACCAACATCGGCTCAAGGAGGATTGCTTTGCAAGACGACTTGACAGCCGATGAGTACCATAATCTTATGGTTGATGAGCTAGATGACTTGGTACACGTCCGATTGCGGGCATTGGAGAAAATAAAGCGTGATAAAGATCGAGTTGCTCGTCATTATAATAAAAAGTTGTTGCCAAGTCGTTTGAAGAAGGGGATCTTGTTTGGAAATTAATAATGCCGATTGGTTCTCGAGATAACAAATTCGGCAAGTGGTCACCTAATTGGGAAGGTCCTTTTCAGATTCATCGGTGTGTTCCCCATAATGCTTATCTGCTCAAAGGATTAGATGGAGAAGTTTATGGCAGAGCTCTCAACGGCAAGTACTTAAAGAGATATTATCCAAGCCTATGGATCGATTCATGATCGGCCCTCCAGCCGATTTATGATTACAGCCGATGTGCTATGCATCGTCTTTAGATGGCCGATATATACTATCGTCCTTAGTTCAAATTTTACAACATGAGCCCTCATCTTCTAAAATTTGGGGGGCATATATATATACAAGCGCGGAATTTTTCAAGGAATTTTTCAAGGAATTTTTTCAAGTTTCCAGTCTTATTCTTCATGATTCCTCCAGGTTGTTAGGTTGATTCAAAGATTCAAGTTTATGGGATTCAATTTTTCAGACTTGGACTTTTTCAGATTGCGATCGAATTCAGCTGATTGGCCGATGAGATTAATTATAGTAAGAGGATATCTGTTTACACGATGGACTTCAAAAACAATTTTCCAGCTGGAGTTTCTTCAGATTCATTCAGATCAAATTCGGCTGCTTGGCCGATGAGATTTGTGTTTACAAAGTATGAAGACATAATATGTTACATCACTCTATAAAATCTGCAATAGTTGCAATGGCTCTACGGCGAATTTGCTCAATATCTTCTATAGCTTGGGCGTCATCGGTCGTCGACCCTGGGATTGGCTTCAATGATTTGCTCAGGGTTGCAAGGTATTTGGCTGATGCCTTTAGCTTTGCCGTCTAGTCTTCTATAGCCTTGGGTGATGCAGCTATCCCGGCTTCACCTTCTTGGATTTCTTGGCGCGTGGCTTCCAGCTTTGACTCTAGCTCTGCTTCAAGGCGACGAAGTTCTTCGAGTCTGTTCTTCAAGACAATCGGCTCCACAGCTAGCTCATCCAACCTGGTTTTGTCAGCATGGACTTGAGCCTTGCTAGCGGACAGGATCGATTCTAGTTGTTCACGTTCTCGTCGCTTCGCAAGTCTTTCTTTCGCCTTGTTAAGCTTGAATCGATATTGCTCCAAGAAGATGGCCAGTGTTAAGATCTCCATCAGGTCTTCGGGTAGTTGATCTTGAATTTCTTGTACCCTGGCCCTGATGGGAGTGCAATCTTCCACCAAGAACTCCAGTGAGGACTCCAGCCGATTGGCAATGTCGGTCAGCCGATTCTTCAGATCATCAGAGATTGATGCCTTGGCTGTGGTGGGTGGCTCCTTGTCCTCATCATCAAGAAACTGGCTGATATCAAAAGAGAACATATCGGCTAGGTTCTGCGAATATCAGTATATGTCAAGGTTAGCCTTGTCAAGCAAGAATCGACAAAAGGGGATCAAAGTAATCCTGGTTACCTGTGTTGGAGCATCGGTGGTGCTTGCATCGGCTTCCTTTTGCTGTGTTGAAACAGTAGGCGAGGGGGTTGGCCGATGTGGTGCAGGTGATGGAGCCCTTGGCTAAAGAAAAAACAAGAAGTTGATGAACAGATCTATGTTGTTAGAAGGACAATGCAAAATTAACTCTTACCGAAGCAATCGGCGAGGGTGGTGGAGAAGGAGAAGGAGTCTTCAATCGTGGCTTGGCTCGTTTGCGCCTTTGTAAAGTTGCCTTTTTGGTTCTTGGTAAAGGGGCCGATTGAGTCCGTTCCTTCAACAAAGACGACGCAAGTACCTACAAGGGATTGAAGTGTAACATACCAATAGAAGAAGATTGCATTAATTCAAGACAGGAAACATGTTACCTTGCGGATTGCGTGCCTGGTTTTCTTTGGCTGGGTGGTATCGCCTTGGTCATTGGCTGATGGGATTGTAGTGGTCTTGGCCGATGGTTCCTCAGTAGTATCGGCCGATGGATTTTCTTCTTCAGGCGTATCGGCAGCTGCTGCATCGACCTCTTCCTCCATCACTTGTTCACAAAGGAATTCTTCTATGGAGGGGTCTAGCTCTTCAAGATCGGCCTGGTCGTCAGTCTTAGCCTTCTTACTGGATTTTTGAGATTTTCCTTTGGTTGGCACCTTTCTCTTGGGGTTTTCTTTGATCATCGGCCCTTGGAGTAATGATGATGCCTTTGGGGCAGTAAGGCCGATGATGGATTCTAGGATAGTTAATCCTGATGGAGCTACAGCTTGAGCATAACAGATTTTCTGTCCACTGTTGCTCATAGATGGTGTCGGCCCGTCAGGGACTTGGGGGCTGATACCCTGGATAAGCTCTGTCACATAGAATCTGGCCGATTGGTGGAAAATATGAGCAGCCCATTCTTGCCACCATGCTTGGAAGCTAATATGGACAAAGGCGCTTAGATGCAATCGGTCGCAGTCACCCAGGTTTGGGGTTCCAATCTCCAGTGCCTTGCTCATAATCAACCCTGATGTCACTGTGCCCCTGCTCTCTAGGAGTCTATGGAAGTATAAATTATTGGGGACTTGTCCAAGCCCGCACTGTCTAGCAGCCACCATGGGATTATAGAATTCGTAGGACAGGCTGGTGCTTCTTCCTTGAAATATGCCCACTGGGAGCAGGCATGGGGTGATGCCGATCATAAATGACTCTCGGGATTCCATGTCATCATTTACCAGGTCCAAGTGCAGATCGTCAGGGAGTTCAAAACCCTGGTCTGAGAGGTAGATGAGCATATCCATCTTAACTGATGGGGGCCCGGTGTAGAATTGGATGAACCAGGTGGACATGTCTTCGGCCGATTGATCTGTTCCAGGATAGACAGAGGCCGCCTCTCCAAAAGACATGCACCTTCTGGTTCTGTGGTCTTCATGATCGGCATACTTTGATGGGAAGCGGGAGTCCGATAGCGGAGGCCGATCAACTATGGTGTTGGTGTGGATAGTTAGCCAAAGCTGTATAAACCACCATGGTCCTCCATGAGCCACAGTTTGCTTCAACATCAAATCCTGAGTAGAGATATGGAGCAGCCGATAGACAGCTCCCAAGAGATATCGGCCAAGGGGGATTTGTTTCTTGTCGACCAGAGCTTGAGCCAAATGTTGACAATTTGTTGTGGGGCCGCAGGTCGATCCACAGAAGACAAATCTTTCCAACCACAGCGTCAGGAAGGCCACATGTTCTCTTTCTGAGACTGATCCTTGTTCCATGTGCTCAGAAATATATCCAGACCAGCCTCCAATTTTCTTAGTTTTCAACTTATGGCTGCTGTTTGCTAGGAGGCTGAAGGGATTGATCTCGGACTGGATGTTTAGTCCTGTTAGCATCTTGATGTCAATCAGAGTTGGGGTCATCGGACCTTGCTTGAACAGGAAAGCGTTCAAGGTGCTAGACCAGAAGTAGGTGGCCGCTGACATGAGTGGTTCGTTTTTCTTGATATCGGCCAGGGATAAAGTGATACATTGGCCGATTCCTATCTCGTCCCAATGGACCTGTTTGGCTGCAGCAATCCTCTTGTGCCAGGTTCTGTACCCATTGAGCTTCGACAGCCAGGATCTGAAAGTGTGCTTCCATGAAGATACGTTGGGTTTGGCCTGCTTAAAGGGGACTCTGTTTGTCTCGGCATTGATCAGCCAGGTTGGGTCGCAGTTGCCCATGGGGCCTAGCAGAAAGCGGTGCGATTTGTCGTTGGTGGGGATCAAGATTTGGTTTTTGAAGACCTATGTCATGAGAATAACGATGAAAAGTAAGACCCGGGGGGCAAGAGCAGAAACCCTAGTTTGAAGAAATCGGCGGGAAAGTGAAAATGTGAATTCAGAAGGGATTGACTTACCGCAGGGATCTCGGAGGCGTAAAATAGAGCGGAAGCCATTGTTGTCGTTGAAGAGGTCGCCGTTGAGGGGGTTGATGCCGATGGGACGCCGAGGGGTCACCGGAGTTGAAGAACACGAAGAGATTGTTGAATCGGCGGCGGAGGGATGAGAATCTAGATCTGCGCGGTTTTCAGTCAAGCCCTAGCAAGGAAGTCGATGGGTTCCTCGGAGCTAATTCTGCCACATTATATAATGAAGCGGAATTGGGGGGCATGTGTTAACAACGGATTTTGGTAATCGGCTCGGAGAGGAAAGAGGAAACCGAAGCAGAGAGGAAGGATTGAGTTGGAGTTAGACCAGGTCTCGTATCGGACACGGCTGATATGGATTCGATATGGTCGTTGGCCGATACGGGTTGCAAGTTGACAGAGTCAGCGTGGGCTTGGTCTGGGCTCAAGATAAGCTTCAAGGGAGTTGCCAAATAGAGATAAACCTCGGTTTTAGGCAATTGTATGTTGTAAATCAAGTAGGTTTAGATCTGATCTGTGGCAAGAGTCTGCCGCAAAAGATCGTGTCCTACAAGGACCCTGTTGTAATCTCGGGTATAAATATCCCGGTAGTTTGTACATAGAAACTCTCTCGAATCAATCACACAAAAACCAGTTCAATCTACTTTCGGTGCATCGCCAACCCTCGCAAGAGGTTAACTCCCGACGAGTACTTGCTTCCTCAAAGCAGAGGTAAGAACTCGTCCCCGACGATCTGCATCGTCGGGGCTAGCGTGTCGCTTTAGGCACGTTAAGCCCTGGCGATGTGATCGTCGTTTACCGTGTGTTAGTGTTAACGACCAAATTTGGTAAATCAAGTATTGGACTTGAAGATAGAATCGAGGCGGATTTGGGGGAAGCTGGCGGTTGCTGAAACAGAGCAAGGATCGGTTGGTGGCCAAATTGGCTACGGTGCGCGTCGGCTAGTGGCCGAGTCGGCTATCGTGTCCATCGGCTGAGACAGAGTCGGACAAGGTTAGCCGATGTAGCCGATTCCGACGAGAAGATAACAGAGTCTTTGTCGGGTTCGGATGATGAGCTTCATAAGGATTCCCACGTACGGATTGGGTCCGAAGAAGGGAATTGTATCTATTAATTAGGATATAATGTTAGTTTCCTAATAGATATTGTCGGTTAGAGTTTGTATTAGGGAATTATCTTCAATATGAGTTGTAATAGAGATAAGAGTCGTGTCCGACAAGGACATGGTGTGTAGTTCTGGGTATAAATTGAACCCAGGCTTGTGTAAAAGAGGACAACGAATCAATACGACAACTTCGGCGCATCGCCACCTTTTTCTCTTTACTGTTTTCGACGAGTTCTTGCTTTCGAGTTGGGCTGCATCGGCTTCGATCTCCGACAAGAGGTAAAACTTGTTATGGCGGCTTGCGCTCTCGGGATTAGTGCTTCCATCTTTATGACACTCTGATCCTGTTTGTGTGAATCGTCGAGTTATCATATATATTGTATAATCTGAATTGATATCAATATATAACTTAGATCGGTTGATGTCTGTTTCACAGAAAAGCAACCGATAGGGTTATATATCGCTATTGATCTAGATTGTATAATATATCTACCATCTCGAAAAGGTTTTCATCGACTTGATCATCTAGACATTACGTTTCTTTACATATTTAGTGTTGCATCAGTTAGGTTTGACCTACTAAATTATGTTTAGAACCATAGTTTCTAGCCTGTCTATGATTGCTAATAGAGGTAGTATCGGGGTTTCAGCCGATCTTACCTGGTTTAATTATCTTGTTATCTTGATATATTAAATCTGCCCTTTATATCGAGATATTAACTTAGTAAAATATATTGAGCTTGTTGTCAAATCTGGTTAGGATCATCTTAACAATAGTTTGACAAGTTGTTTAATATATTTTGTTCATGATAATATCTCTGTATAAAGTAGTATCGGAGTACTAGCCGATACGTGTTAGATTTACCTAGTCGGCTATGCTATGAATATGTATAATCTATGCTTTATAATATATTTAGACATAAGTGATTTATACTGTCTCGGTGCCCTATCCGATCTATCCCAATCACTTGGTTTAAATATATTCTGAGACTTAGATTATATTTTGTTGATATCTACAGCCGATTGAGTAGGTTTAGCTTTATCTTGCTTTATCTGTTATAGCCGATTTAATGCATCTAGCATCGGCTCAATGCTCAATGATGTGTCATCGGCAAGCCAGCCGATCGGCTATCATTGGTGGATTTAATTGTGTTTTTCTTTCTTTGTTTCTTATTGGTTGCAGGATCAAACCAATTGGCACGCCTAGAACCCGAAAGAAATATTTGGACCTGCACTGGAGTTAAGCAGATCTCCCAGGCCAGTGTGTGTTTTTTACATCAACACGCTTTTGGCACGCCCGGTGGGACTTGAAGAATTTTTCATCATGGTAGACTTCAAGACAACTGACGTTGACCCAGAGAATATTATTCCAATGACAGTGGACAAGTTGACGTCGGAACAAAAGGCAGAGCTGGAAGATATAATGAACAAGCTTCAAAACCAGTACTTACATTCTTTTGTCCAAACTAGATCGGGAACGGTGGTTCAGAGATACAAAGTAGCTTTGCCCAACAATGAAGAGCCAGAGTCAAGTTCTGGGAAGGAAAGAGGGGTTAAGCAAGAGGAATCTCCTGAAGAACCCAGGAATTTGCAAGATCGGATTGACTATGCTGTGCATCATGCTTTGATCAACCAGTCAGGAGTGCTTCTTAACACTTTAACAAATATGATCAAGTCTGTGGTTGATGGTACTATTGCTGAACACCAAGCCAAAGGACCAATTTTCTTACCAGATGGGGTCTTCCCGCAATATAGGCCGCTTATGACCAGCCAGCCAAAACCTGCCACAAATATAGCCCCAGGACAACCGATGGCGTCAACATCGGCTACAATTCGGCAAGAGGTACCAGCGTTGGTACAGAAGCAAGTAGAATTTAATCCTTATGTACTGGTCCGACAACAACCTCAGCATGTAGGGCAAAACATACCTCAAATATCAGCTGACCAAGTTGCAGCTATGTTCAATCCCAATCAGCCAGTTGTTCAGCCGATCCTGCATACACCAGCAAGACAGCAAGTGCCAGCCTTCCAGCAACAAGCTGCCACTACTCAATTTGTTCCTAATCAACAAGATTTTAGTGCTCCACGAATGCCTCAGACCCACACAGGTGGCAATCTTAATTATCAATATCAACCTCACTCACCACAGGTGCAATATCGGCAGAGAACGTCTCCTCAACCATATCATCAGCCGCAGTTGTATCAAGACGAGCCGATACAGCCACAGCATCAAGATGGAGCTCGGCATAAACCTTGGGCCGATATGATAGCTGATGTGATGAGAGAACAGTTTGGACTAAAACCGAGGGATGGTGACAATTTGTATCGGCATCCATATCCGGAGTATTTTGAAAGAGTACCATTACCAAGCCGATACAAGGTCCCAGACTTTTCAAAGTTCTCAGGACAAGATAATGTATCAACTTATGAGCATGTTAGCCGATTTCTAGCTCAATGTGGTGAAGCATCGGCTACTGACGCTTTAAGAGTCAGGCTATTCCCTTTGTCTCTGTCTGGATCGGCTTTCACATGGTTTTCATCTTTACCTTATAATTCTGTTCACAGTTGGACCAATCTGGAAAAACAGTTTCACAAATATTTCTACAGTGGGGTTCATGAGATGAAGCTATCTGATTTGACAAACATTAGGCAAAAACGAGAAGAGTCTGTCCAAGATTATATTCAAAGGTTTAGGGAAATCAGAAACAGATGTAACAGCTTGGCGTTGACAGATTCTCAGTTAGCCGATTTAGCCTTCCAAGGTTTATTAACACCAATCAAAGAGAGGTTTTCGGCTCAAGACTTTGATAGTTTGGCTCATTTGGCCCAGAAGATAACAGCACACGAACAAAGATTTCAAGAGGCCAATAGAGCATTCAAAAAGGTGAACTTCATTAATTCTTATGTTTCTGATTCTGAGGAAGAGGATGTTCCCGAAGTAGCAGCAGCCGAATGGGCGAGGAACAAGAAGGTGATTCCATGTCAATGGGTTAAGAGCTCTGGAAAAGAGGAGAAGTGTGATTTTGATGTCAATAAGGCTGATAAAATTTTTGATCTTTTGCTTCGGGAGAAACAAATTCAATTGCCTGCTGGTCATGTGATTCCATCGGCTGAGGAATTAGGGAGGAGGAAATACTGCAAGTGGCACAATACAGGGTCTCATAGTACTAATGAATGTAAAGTATTTCGACAACAGATCCAGGTGGCCATTGAGCAAGGCAGGATAAAATTTGATGACTCCAAGAAGCCGATGAAGATTGATGGTAATCCTTTTCCTATCAACATGGTCCATACAAGTGGGAGGACAGCCGACAGAAAGGACAATCGGCTCAATAAGTTTGACTCTACGAGTATGATTAATAAATATCAAAAGAGATATGATCGGCAAGAAAGGCAATATTATGAGGATGATGATAGCTTTGATCTACATTGGAACTGCGAATTTTTCATATTTTGTTGGAATAAAGGGATGAGATTACCATTGATAGAAGACTGCCCAGGTTGTGCTAATGCCGATGAAAACTATAATGGGAGTTTTAGCCGATTTCATTCTAAAGAGGATTGGTTGATGTAAAGGAAGTTGCCTGTTCATCAGAGGTTGGGCCCGATTCATCAAGATTATTTCCAGGAGGAGGATGTTGAAGATACTTCAAGAGCTCAATGGTGTCCTTCTGGGATTTTTTCTAAAAGTCAGAAGAGAAGGGTTCAGAGGATGAGGAGCAGGGAACAATTTCATGAAGTTGAACAAGAAATCGATCGTCGGCTGAAGAGAACAAAAACAAAACAGGAATGGCGTGTTAAGAGTAAAATAGTACCAGCCGATGAGAGTGAAACCGATGAAACGAGAAGGGTAATTAAAGGAAAGGCCATTGCTTCTTCATCGGTCAACATGGTATTTGTGCTACCCGCGGAGTTCGAGGCTAATCAAGACAATGCAGATATTATGGAAGAATCTTGTGCTAGATTGATATTGTCACCAGAATAGGCTGTTTTTGAGCAACCCGAGGGAACAGAGAATCGGCACCTCAAGCCATTGTATGTCAAAGGATTTGTTAACGGTAAGCCGATATCCAAAATGTTAGTTGATGGTGGGGCTGCAGTGAATTTGATGCCATATGCAACATTTAAGAAATTGGGAAGGAGTTCAGATGACCTCATCAAGACTAATATGGTTCTTAAAGATTTTGGTGGCAATTCTTCAAAGGCCAAAGGAGTTCTCAATGTAGAATTGACAATTGGCAGCAAGACTGTTCCTACTACATTTTTTGTCATTGATGGGAAAGGTTCATATAGCTTACTGCTTGGAAGGGATTGGATTCATGCTAATTGTTGTATTCCTTCAACCATGCATCAGAGCTTAATCCAATGGCAAGGTGACAAGATAGAGGTTGTTCCAGCCGACAGGTCAGTACATGTTGCTAATGCCGATTTATCTGTTTGGGAGATGGATGGAATTGATTGCTTATCAGGAAAAATCTGGCAAGGAGATTATCTAAAAGTGTCTGATTGTGGTATACAGCCAATTGGAGATGGAGAACCCCAGTTGTTACTTTGAGGGTGTTGCGGAGGGTTCCGATTTCTATACTAAAGATGCTGTAGATGATCTCGATGGTAAGCTTGGTCAGGGTTTCATGTCGGCCGATAATTTGGAAGAAGTTGACATTGGGTCAGGAGATAGGCCTAGGCCGACATTTATCAGTAAGAATCTATCATCTGAATTCAAACTTACATTATTAAAACTTTTGAAAGAATACAGCGATTGCTTTGCTTGGGAGTATTCTGAGATGCCAGGACTTAGCCGATCGATTGTTGAACATCGGCTTCCTATCAAGCCAGGATATCGGCCATATAAACAACCACCTAGGCGATGTAAAGCCGATATGTATGATGCAATTAAAGCTGAAATTACTCGTTTATATGATGCTGGTTTTATTCGTCCATGCCGATATGCTGAGTGGGTTTCTAATATAGTTCTAGTAATTAAGAAAAATGGCAAGCTTAGGGTTTGTATCGATTTCAGAGATTTAAATAAGGCTACTCCTAAGGATGAATACCCAATGCCGATTGCCGATCAATTGGTAGATGCTGCTTCAGGACATAAAATTATAAGTTTTATGGATGGCAATGCTGGATATAATCAAATTTTAATGGCAGAAGAAGACATTCATAAGACTGCTTTTAGGTGTCCTGGTGCAATCGGCTTGTATGAGTGGGTTGTCATGACTTTTGGATTGAAAAGTGCTGGAGCTACATATCAGAGAGCCATGAATTATATCTTTCATGATCTGATCGGTTTATTGGTTGAAATCTATATTGATGATGTAGTAGTGAAATCTAAAAAGATTATTGATCATATAGCCGATCTAAGAAAAGTATTTGAGAGAACAAGAAAATATGGCTTAAAGATGAATCCCACTAAGTGTGCTTTTGGTGTATCGGCTGGACAGTTTTTGGGTTTTCTTGTACATGAGAGGGGTATTGAAGTGCCACAAAGGAGTATTAGTGCAATACAAAAAATCCAACCTCCAGGAGACAAGAAACAGTTGCAGGAGTTTAGAGCCTTTCACGCCTTTACTCAGACTTAAAGCCGATCAGGAGTTTACATGGGGGGCAGAGCAACAGAAGGCTTTGGGTAATATTAAGAAGTATTTAAGTTCTCCTCCAGTTTTAGTTTCTCCACAGAGAGGGGTGCCTTTCAAATTATACTTGTCAGCCGATGAGAGGTCAATCGACTCGATCTTAATCCAGGAGTTCGAAGGTAAAGAGAGGGTAATCTTTTATTTAAGCAGAAGACTTTTGGATGCAGAGACCAGGTATTCTTCAGTGGAGAAGTTGTGCTTATGCTTGTATTTTTCATGTACAAAGTTGAGGCATTATTTGTTATCCAATGAATGTACTATAATTTGCAAAGCCGATGTGGTCAAATATATGCTATCGGCTCCAGTACAGAAAAGAAAGGGGAGAAGAAATAAATTGCGAAGGAAAACTAATCTATGAGTAGAGATGGGATTCAGCTGATGGGGTTACCTCAGGGAACTCGATGACCGGAGCGCTTGAAGGAGCTGCGGAAGATGACATCGTCGGAGATGGAGTTGTTGCTGACGAGAGAATCGCCTATGTGGTCGCTGGAGAATCCGATGAGGCTATTGCAAGAGTTGGAGGCGATTATGGTTGAGGCGGTGAAAACGGGAGTAACGGCATGAAAACCTCCAAGCAGTGGTTGCTATTTAAGAAGGCGTGTGGTAACGGTCGAAATGGAAACAGAACCCTAGATCGATTCGGAGAGGATTCGAGCAAATCCGCAACATTCCAAATATCGCGGACTTGGGGGGCATGTGTTAACGACCAAATTTGGTAAATCAAGTATTGGATTTGAAGATAGAATCGAGGCGGATTTGGGGGAAGCTGGCGGTTGCTGAAACAGAGCAACGATCGGTTGGTGGCCAAATCGGCTACGGTGCGCGTCGGCTAGTGGCCGAGTCGGCTATCGTGTCCATCGGCTGAGACAGAGTTGGACAAGGTTAGCCGATGTAGCCAATTCCGACGAGAAGATAACAGAGTCTTTGTCGAGTTCGGATGATGAGCTTCATAAGGATTCCCACGTACGGATTGGGTCCGAAGAAGGGAATTGTATCTATTAATTAGGATATAATGTTAGTTTCCTAATAGATATTGTCGGTTAGAGTTTGTATTAGGGAATTATCTTCAATATGAGTTGTAATAGAGATAAGAGTCGTGTCCGACAAGGACATGGTGTGTAGTTCCGGGTATAAATTGAACCCAGGCTTGTGTAAAAGAGGACAATGAATCAGTACGACAACTTCGGCGCATCGCCACCTTTTTCTCTTTACTGTTTTCGATGAGTTCTTGCTTTCGAGTTGGGCTGCATCGGCTTCGATCTCCGACAAGAGGTAAAACTTGTTATGGCGGCTTGCGCTCTCGGGATTAGTGCTTCCATCTTTATGACACTTTGATCCTGTTTGTGTGAATCGTCGAGTTATCATATATATTGTATAATCTGAATTGATATCAATATATAACTTAGATCGGTTGATGTCTGTTTCACAGAAAAGCAACCGATAGGGTTATATATCGCTATTGATCTAGATTGTATAATATATCTACCATCTCGAAAAGGTTTTCATCGACTTGATCATCTAGACATTACGTTTCTTTACATATTTAGTGTTGCATCAGTTAGGTTTGACCTACTAAATTATGTTTAGAACCATAGTTTCTAGCCTGTCTATGATTGCTAATAGAGGTAGTATCGGGGTTTCAGCCGATCTTACCTGGTTTAATTATCTTGTTATCTTGATATATTAAATCTGCCCTTTATATCGAGATATTAACTTAGTAAAATATATTGAGCTTGTTGTCAAATCTGGTTAGGATCATCTTAACAATAGTTTGACAAGTTGTTTAATATATTTTGTTCATGATAATATCTCTGTATAAAGTAGTATCGGAGTACTAGCCGATACGTGTTAGATTTACCTAATCGGCTATGCTATGAATATGTATAATCTATGCTTTATAATATATTTAGACATAAGTGATTTATACTGTCTCGGTGCCCTATCCGATCTATCCCAATCACTTGGTTTAAATATATTCTGAGACTTAGATTATATTTTGTTGATATCTACAGCCGATTGAGTAGGTTTAGCTTTATCTTGCTTTATCTGTTATAGCCGATTTAATGCATCTGGCATCGGCTCAATGCTCAATGATGTGTCATCGGCAAGCCAGCCGATCGGCTATCATTGGTGGATTTAATTGCGTTTTTCTTTCTTTGTTTCTTATTGGTTGCAGGATCAAACCAATTGGCACGCCTAGAACCCGAAAGAAATATTTGGACCTGCACTGGAGTTAAGCAGATCTCCCAGGCCAGTGTGTGTTTTTTACATCAACAGTTAGTTAATCTTGATGCGGTTTTCTAATTCTGTCTCACCAGCGGTTAACACGTTTTAGGGTTTACTGCCGACGATGATCGAATTGGTTTACTCATTTAGATTATCTAAGGCATTTACCATCCCCAAAAGCGATCGACGACTTGATTTTCTTTATGTTAACTCTCGATCTACACTTTGAGTTGCCATCGACCTTAGTCGTGTTTCAAGGTTTAACTTAAAGCCTGTTTTTTTTATCGTAATTAAGGATAGCGCCGGGGTTTCAGCCGGTCTTACCTAATGCATGTGATTATTTTATGTTCTTGCATGTGTTTGCCACTTATGCAGGCGGATTGGTGAATATAAATATATTGATTACAGGGTATTCTCAGGATCTCTCTGTGGTTGGTATATTTATATTGGCCGATTGGTTCGTATAAGTTCACACTAGAGTATTAGCTAGTGTATTTATATTCATGCTACCCTCATCGGCCGATTCTAGTAGTTTGCTATAAACATGTTAACATGGGCCGATGAGATTAGATCTACTTTATCAGTTCTGTCATATTATTACATCAAGTAAGCCGATATAGGTTTGCCATATCGGCCAGGCCTTCACGATGCAACATCGGCCTATCGGCCGATCGGCCATCGGTTCTCACATGGTTTACTTGTTTAATCTTGTTGATTGCAGATCAAATCAACTAGCACGCCCTGCACACACTTAGGCAAGCCATTGGACCTGCACTAGAGCTAAGCAGATCTCCCAGGCTGCCGTGGAAATGTGGAACCTGTTTTCTTGTTGGGCGGGTCTAAATTCTGCGCCAACAACGGTGAAAATGCATAACCATAAAGGAGAGGACACCAGTCGGCGGTAGTAGAGGCGACTGGCTGTAAAGACGATGACGCCCGTCAGTGGCAGCATAAGAGACCAACCAGAATGGCAAGGATACCAGTCGACGGCAACCGAGGCAAGCCGGTGGTGCAAACGAAGACGCCCATCAACGACATTATAATAGGCCAACCGTGAAGGCGAAGACACCAGTCAGCGGCGACGGAGTCAAGCTGATGGTGAATATGAAGACGCTCATCAGCGGCGGCATAATAGGCCAACCGTGAAGACGGAGACACCAGTCGGCGGCAACGAAGGCATGCCGACGGTGAAGACAACGGCGCCCGTCAGCGGTAGCATAATAAGCCAGCTCTAAAGGCAAGAACACCAGTCGGCGGCGGCGAAGTCAAACCGGTGGTGATGTTATGACTGATTCATTCCTGAAAAGTAGGAGATAAGCTTATAGCCATGAATCCCTACTATGCATATCTGGATTTGGATCCTACAATATAAACATGTAGGATGAGTAGTATATGATGTAAATATAGTACTTGAGAAAAATTCAAGCATTTGAAAATATTTATAAGTATGTATTTCTCCTCTTGTCGATTTTGATTTCCCCGAGTAGATGACTCCTTACGTTTAAACACTCTGCCTGACTAGTCATTGACATGAGTTCATCACTCATGGAACAAAGCTTCACGATCAGAATTCACTACTCGGGTACTTTTGCAATTGTTAAGAGCAAAAAAAAATTATTTTATCTTTATGCTTTTGATTTTGTTCTTGTAATACTTAGCACCTTGCGTTATACATTCTACCCAACAAGCCCCAGGGTTCTAGGAATCGGCTCAAAGGCAACCATCCATCGACACACCAAATAGAAAGCATCGGAAAATAGAGCTTCACAACTCAATCGACACTTTTTTACTCAGATTATTTCGCAAGCAATCAAGATAAATATTATGAAAATTATTGTAAAAATATGATATAAAATCTATAGCCCCCGACTTACTACTCCACAGGGAGCCAGTTGATATAGTGAGACAAAGGAAAAGGAAAATATCATATAAAGAGAAAAATTTATGGTAACATAGCTTGTTGATATTTCCATCGGTGATGGCAGAGGAGGCCGATGTAGGGACGAGGTCATCCATCAACGGTGACAAAGACACCAACCATGGAGGCAGCTGAGGTGATTGACGGTGAAGATGGAGTTGCCTAGCAATGGCGATGGAGTCTGCCAATCGTGGAGGCAAAAACAGCAGTCGGTGGCAGCGAATGCGGCCGGCGGTGAAGATGATGTTGCCATCAGCTATAGCGAGGGAGCCCACCAACCGTGATGGCGAAGAAACCAGTCGGCGATGACGAAGGTGGCCGACGGTGAAGACGATGTCGCCATCAGCAACGGCAGCGAAGGCCGCCAACCGCGGTGGCAAAAAAACTAGTTGGCGACGACGAAGATGGCCGGCAGCGAAGACGATGTAGCCATCAGCTACGGCTGCAGAGCCCGCCAACCGCGGTGATAAAGAAACCAGTCAACGACGACGGAGGTGACCGGCGGTGAAGATGATGTCGCCATCAGCTACGGCGGCGGAGCCCACCAACCGCGGTGGCGAAGAAATCAGTCAGCGACGATGAAGGTGGCCAGTGGTGAAAGATGGAGTTTCTCAGCAATGGCGGTGGAGTCCGCCAACTGTAGAAGCAAAGAAACCCATCAACGACGATGGAATAGACCAGCACGGAGCACAAACACAGCTCGGGAGTACATGCAAAAGAATGAAATTAATAGATTAATCTATTATCAAGCATAGAAGCATATAAGCTTATATATATCGATGTATGGCCAAGAGCTCCTTGTAATCTGCTGCTCCTATATACTCCTGGTAATCAACAATGCTTCGTGCGTGAACAGCTACAGAATATCAGGAGACCAAATAATGATTGAAAATTATTCTGATAAAAGTTTATTTGGAATATAAAAAATATTACTCAATTGAGAATATAAATAAATGATAAAATAAAGCAACTTAGCTGTTTGCCCAATAGTATATGTATTGTGTGAACCCCCATTTTTGCAACAGGAATCACTCGTGTTCATAGTACCATTTCCCTGGATCAAGTAGTCTGGTACCCACGATTACATTGCCGAATTATCAAGAGTGCATACACCAATTGTCTTACATAAGATATTACAATAATAGGCCCGAAGGCAATAGCCTAGAATAGGGAACTGAATAGTTTGGAATACAAGCAAAAACAGAATCTAGATAAGGCAGCGGCACACCATTGCCACAGGCAATGCCATCGTCTTCCGTACCCTCATGGTAGTACTCGTACGGGTCTTTGAGAACTTCATCGCCCGCATCTGAATGTTTCGTATATAGCAAGGGTGACTACCAACTGTACTCGTCAAGCCACCACAGCAACAATGCATATGATAGGGGATAGTCAAAGAATGACTGTGGTTCTTTTGCGTAAAGCTAGTTTTGTAATTCCTTTCACAAGCCTAAGATTTAGCATAGATTGATCAAGTTTTAATACCATAATTCATTAATCAATGACGGTTCTGTCCACCATCCATTGTGATCCCAAGGATAGCTTCCTGCCATTGTATCATCATGGTTTTCTGGGGCCTAACCATCTCGCTTCTCGAGAAGTTGAACCACCAGCACATAAAAGTCATTATGCATACCTAACCCAATCAGTTTAAGAATTTAGAGTCTAGCCAAGTGTAATACATGTCCTGGTGCTCAGTGACCACGAGCATGGCTATTCGAATAGATTTGATTTACTCGCACTGCAGTGGATGTACACTTTACCCGTACTCCGTGACTTGCCCAACACATGAGCTGAAGTCCCAACGAATGAGACGCGTCACGGCAAAGCCTTTCAATAACCTCACATTGGCAGTACCCGCTCCATGAACTTACATCCTCATGCACTCTAGGCGTGCACGGTTTTTAGCAGTGAGAGGAGTTCTGGCGCTCCCGGGAAGGGAAAACTCACACATGCATTAAGTTATAATTAAATTTAGATTTACACGTGGCGGTCCTACCGGTGGCGGCTCCACCGTAGGCCCCGCTTCTCATACACATCAAGAAGACCACTATGCAGGGATACTGCCTTCGCTCGGTTATTTACTCCGCTAGGTCAATGCCCATTCGAGAAGTACGGTTGTACGGGGGTCGTTTCATGCTTAGCTTCATGGCTCGGTCCTTAACTGACCAGAGACAGTACTAGCCTTTACCGGACACCACCCAAGTCATCCAGCCGCCCTAGTCGAAAACAGTTGTTTAGTTTTATTTTTCTTTCACAAATCATGTCATCAATGTCATGGCAATGTGGTGCTCATGTCTCCACATGCCGCATCTCAATTACCTTCCCTAAGGTAATTGCCAAAGCATATAGCATTTGATAAATATGAGAATACATGAATCTAAATTAGCATTACTAAGCATTTGTCATAAGTGACTAGGAACATCACACGTATTTATGGCTACAAGGAAATAATGTAAACAATAGTCAAAGGTATGGCATAATAACAAGTGGGATATTCATCATCGCATGCAATTTTATTTGTAAACCAAGTAAGTCCACAATTTGGGATCAAAATGTTCAAGAATTAATGATGACTTGCTTTGCTCGAAACCCTGCGGGTCTTGATCCTCAGTCGGACTCGCAACTCCCTCGGTGTCTAGAATTACGTGCGAAAGAAATTGACTTCAATTAGAACTCAATTAAAATCCAATAAAATCCGATTAAAGAAAAAGATCGAACGCGTGCGTCGAATGTTGATATCAATTTCATTATTATTAATGAAATGGTTCTATTCCGATTTTAAATCCATTTTGGTCCTAAAGTATTTGTGTTAGACAATTAGAGTATTAATCCAATTTAATTTAAATGATTTCGAATAAATTAGATCCCAATAATAATAATTAACCCTAGACGATACATAATTGACTAATAATCGCAACAACTAATTAAGGGGATAACCTAATTAATGTGTAAAAACTAACTAAATAACCGACTAAATAGATATTTAAATGAATAACGAATGGTGACGATTTATTTTGGAAGTTACCGACGAATAAACCTCCGATTATTATATACACGGTCGCATAACCTAACGAAGAACAATCTAAATAATTAGCTAAATAACCCGCTAAAGAAATAATCAATTAAATGAATAATCCTAATTAAGTAAATAATTGCAATTAAATAATCCAATTTAATTTTATAAGTTTCTAAAATAATCGACGATGGATTTACCGATTTAACCCAAATATGTGTCTATAGATAAATTAAATTTCCGATTTCCCTAAATTTTCCCTTTCTTTTATTTATTTTCAAATTTTCCCTTTTTCCTCTTTTTTTCCTTTTCTCTCTTTCTCATTTTTTTCCTTTTCCCTCTTTTCCTGTTTTCCTTCTCTCCCTTCAGCTCTCTCTCCCACTGCCTCCTTCTTCCTGCTTCTTCCTCCTCTCTCGGCTCTCTCTCCCTCTTCCCCCGTGAGCAGGCGGCAGCGCATTAGCGGGAGAAGAAGGGGGGCTTACCCGGGGCCGGCGGCGGGGTGGCGATGTCAAGCGCGACGGCGGCAAGGTGGCGGCAGCGGCTCTACGCGGCGGCGGCGCTCGGCAGAGAAGAGGGGAGAAGGGGGGAAAACGGAGAGGGAGTGGGGCGAGGGAAAAGCTCGGCCGGGAAGGGGGATTTATAGGGTCGGGGGCACGGTGACGTGCGGCCAGCGCGGCGGACAAGGCGCGGCGGCATGGGGCGCGAGGCCCTGGCGAGCACGACGCGCGGCAGGTGGCGGCAGGCGAGGTGACGCGCGCGGCGACGGGACTACGAGGCACGGGCGTGGGGCGCGAGGGGCTCGGGGACGCGGCGGGTACGACGGGGCAGGGGGAGGCGCGGGGCGCGGGGCACCGGACGGCGATGCGACGGCGCAGCAAGGCGGTGACGCGCGCGGGAGACGCGACGGGCTAGGTACCAGTCGAGCACCTAGGGGGCTAGTTAACAATAGATTTTTGTATTTTTTCGATTTGAGTTGATTTTCAATTTAAAATTTGCCCAAAAATTTTGTAATCTCACCTAAATGAATATTGTTTAATATTTTTATTGTTCCTAGAGATTTCACTCCAAATTTCCATGTTTTCATAATTTATGTATATATACATTATATATATATGTATATATATGTCTATATATATTTAAGCCTAGAATTTATGTTTATGCCCCTATATATATATATATATATATATATATGTAAAATACATTTTGAATTTATATCACCATAACCTAAAGAATGGCCCAACATTTTATGTCACCAAACTTCATATTCATGCCTAATATACATATATTTGTATATATATATATATATCTAGGTGTAGATAATTATATATTTACATATAAAATTTCCTATTTAAATTTATATTTCTCAAGTGAATGGATGACATTTAGGTAGAATATTTTCTTTACTATAATTTTGTCCAGAACTTTATTTTAATTTATTTTTCTTAATCATTCATTCTGTCGATTCTTCGTTTTAGGGTTTGCACATAAATAAATTTCGATAAATTTAATCCCACAATTAAAGATTCAAATAAACGAGCAATAAAACGCAGCATGATGCAATTCGACTTAAAGGTTTTCAAAATTTCGTATTTTTAGGGTTTCACGTTTGACGATCGAATTTTCAAGGCGTTACATATTGTCAAGGTAGATATGTACGTGCATCCTTGCATGATTACGTTGGTCTTGTAGTACCAATCAATGCACGTAAATTCGTTTGCATGCTCCTGGTTGATCGGTGATGACTGCTTGACATTTATACATGCACATACATGCACAAGCCATTCATGCATGCTGGAAAGTGCGGCACTTCCTTGTGCTAATTTTGCTCCGATTGGTTGGCTCAGATTCAATGTCAACTCCGATTCAGATTCATAATTGAATATCAGTGGGAAATTTGATATCGTCCAGAAAAAGATGCTGGCGGTTGAGAATCGATCTATTGCTTGGCAGTCGGTCGAGCAGATCGAACCGGATGACGACACTACTACAAAAACCTCCATAGGTACCGGTCATATAGGTGCCGGATTTGCTAGAACCGGTACCTAAAAGACAAATAGACCCAATTTTTCCACGAACCGGCACCTATATGATCTTATAGGTGCCGGTTGAATGGGAGAAGGCTATAGGTGCCGGTTTGTAAGAAAAACCGGTACCTATGGGCCCAAAAAAGGTGCCGGTTTTATTTACGAACCGGCACCTATCACATAGGTGCCGGTTCGTAATAAGAACCGGCACCTATGTTACGGCAACATAGGTGCCGCTTTAACCTAATAAACCGGCACCTATCACATAGGTGCCTGTTCTTATTAAAAACCGGCACCTATGTGGTGGCTTCCTTCGGAAGGAAACTAAATAGATGCCGGTTCATAACATTAACCGACACCTATATCCCCCAAGTCTATATATACCCCTTGTTCACTGCATTCTCATGATTTTGTGGCTTCTCTTCAGCTCATCCAAACGGGGGGAGGAGGTTTTGCCCAAAAATTTAAAAAATATCGAGAGGTCTATGTGTTTGCGTGCGTAAAGGTTAGTACGTGTTGATTCGATATGTAATTCGCACTAATATTTGTCAAGTTAATTTTTTGTTGCAATTTGTTTTGTTGAATGAGAAGCATGAGAAAGTATGATGACTTATTATTTTGGAGTAATTTAGAGATTAATCATCAATGAGTAATGTAACTGTTATTAACATATATCAGAATTTCAATAGATATAGAGAATGATATACGTATGTTAGTGGTTAATTTAAGAATTTTCGTAGGAGCGATGGATGAAGGAGGGATGAACATTCCGCAGCGCGGTACCTTGGAATATGCCAGGAGAGTAACCAACTTCGTGATCGCAGCCACGAGATCCAGATCATTGAACACGACGGAACACTTGCGTTGTCCATGCGCTGATTGCAGGAATGAGAGACAGTTTCCTGCAAAACAAGTTCATGAGCATCTCCTAACAAGGGGTTTTATGCCTAATTACACATGTCAGGACAATCATGGTGAAGATGAGAATCCGGATGTAATGGACGGAGGCAATGTGGAGTTGCCTGCTGACGGAGGTGGATATGATAGTGACGAATCAGATGGTTTAGATCAGATGTTACGCGACGGGGAGACAGCCCTCGACGATGACAGGCAATACGAGAAGTTCAAGGGCATGGTGGAGGACTCAAAAACCCCGCTTTATCCAGGATGCAATGAGCAGCACACCAAGTTACACGTCGTCCTCTCGTTGCTGCAGATGAAATCAACCAACGGTTGGAGTGACAAGA
>BDMV01000004.1:7663547-7807434 GCA_008326285.1 Oryza officinalis | reverse complement strand
AGCGAAAACCCATTTTCGCTGGCGGCCGGCTTACCTCGCCGCTAGCTAAAACCATTTTCGCTGGCGGCCACATTAGGCGGGCCGCTAGCGAAACAATTTTCTCTAGCGGCCGGATTACCTCGCCGGCCAGCAAAAAAACCTTTTTCGCTGGCGGCATGATTATGCGGCCCGCTAGAGAAACCCATTTTCGCTAGCGGCCTGCTTACCTGGCCGCTAGCGAAAACCTTTTTCGCTGGCAGCCACATTAGGCGGCCCGCTACCGAAACCATTTTCTCTAGCGGCCGGATTACCTCGCCGCCAGCAAAAAACCTTTTTCGCTGGCGGCATGATTATGCGGCCCGCTAGAGAAACCCATTTTCGCTAGCGGCCGGCTTACCTGGCCGCCAGCGAAATAGGTTTTCGCTGGCAGCCGGAATAGGCGGCCCGCTACCGAAACCCATTTTCGCTGGCGGCCGGCTTACCTCGCCGCTAGAGAACACCTTTTTCGCTGGCGGCCGGAAGTGTCCTCGACCGCCAGGAAAAACGTTTGTGCCCATTTCAATATTTTTTTCTTTGCACAAACTAAATGTAAAAATATCCACAGAACTAATTACAAAAAGAGTTGGTAATCATCCGTACAAAAATTCATCATCCATCTTAGGTCACCATAATTACATATGTAGATTAACCTTTGACATTCTTCCCTACTCCCTTGTTCCTCATGTATGGCTTCGGGGAATCACCAATCATTGCTTCCGCGACCTTAATGTTGTTTGTAAAGTCCGTGAAGAGTGTCATGTTCTCGTACTGATTATATGCCTCAACATCTTGGACATCATCAACTCCCAAAATCTTTTGTTTCCCCGAGACAACTATATCTTTCTTCAACTGAGATGGATCAGTCACATAGAAAACCTGAGCGGCCCGATCGGCAAGTACCCATGGGTCATTCTTGTGCCCTACGTTGACCAGGTCGATGATTGTCAGCCCGAAAATGTCGACAACCACGCCAGATGGGTGTTTCACCCATTGGCACCGGAACAGTGGAATCTGCATGTTGGATCCATAGTCCAGTTCACAGATTTCTTCTATGAATCCATAGTATGTGCTCTTTTGTCCAGTTGGGTCGATTGCCTCTACTCGAAGGCCACTGTTTTGGCATGCACTCCTTTGGTCTTTCGCTTTGGTATAAAATGTGTACCCATTCAGATCATATGCTTGCCATGAGGTGTAAACACTTGATGGCCCGTCAGCCAATCTCTTAATAGTTTTTTCCTCCGTAGTATCGCCATCTGGTAGGCCGAGGTTCTTGAACCATTCAGTAAAGGCAGCCTTGTGTCGTTTCATGATCCATGCATCAGAACGCCCTGTATTCATTGCTTGTAATTCCTTAAGGTGCTGATCTATGTACGGCTCCACTATCGCGAGCTGTTGCAGCACAGTGAAATGAGCTTCTTTCACTTTCTTGTAATCATCGTCGTGGATTCTTTTCTGCCCTTTTGTCCCTCTTCCAGATAATCTACCTTCATGTCGAGGTACCGGTAAACCAATTGCTTTCCCCTCTTTTAGGTAATCAATGCAACACTCAACGACTTCCTCGGTAGTATATCCCTCTATCATCGATCCCTCTGGGTGGGCACGGTTCCGTACGTAGCCTTTTAGAATGGACATGTACCGTTCGAATGGCCACATCTGATGCAGGCAGTTTGTCCACTCTAATTTTATTTAATGTATGGTGAAGGTAATATGGAGGAAGACCAGAAGAGTTCGTGAAACTAAAAGCAATTTGTTTGTCACTTTTCAAATGAAACAGTTGGTTTGTCATCATGAAGATAAAAATGCATTGCTTTTTGAGAATTATCAGTCATGAAGCTAGAAGAAAAAATGGTGTTCTTATTTAGTATCCGTTTATGTAATAAAATGCACAACTGGGAAGTGTATCCGTTTTGCCGATTAGGGTTTTGTATTAATATATAATTTGACCGTTTTGACCTAATTGTTTGAAGTATCAGATGTACATATTAAATTGCACCAAAATTCCAGTGAGTTCTGTATATTGAATAGCACCTACATGAATTTCCTCATGATTGTATATTGCATCAATTATTTTTAAATATTCAATGAACTTAACTGTATTTAGATGCCCTTATTTTTGGATTAAATCAAATATTGCGTCACTATTTATATCTACTCTATCCGTCCAAAATATAAGTATTTTTGGATTAAAAAAAATATCCCAAAATTAATATAAGGATTCCTAAAGACTCAAAAACATTTAAAAAGACTAAATTACACATTATTTAGATGCCCTTATTTTTCCTTTTTAACTCTTTTAAGAAAGATGTAACGATTCCATTCCGCATCTAATATAAACTCACCTTAAAAGGATATCAACGGAAAAACCGACCGAAGCGGAACCCTCGGGCGCCAAGGGCAAGCAAACTCCACCGATGCTTGAGGAGGATACTTGCACACAAGTAGTCGTGGAGGAATCAAGCCCCTGTTCTTTTGAAAGAAAAAAAACTGATTATGATAAATTTTTATTATGCATAGGACGAGGTTTAATTAATCCTTCATCGTATTACCTCTATTTTTAAATATATAGTGTTGTTGACTCTAATTCTTTTATATATATAGTGTTTTACAATGTTTGATCATTCATATAGCTTGTTTTATTATTAAAAATACTTTAAGCATGATTTCAATTTTTCATATTTGTACCAAATTTTAAGTAAGATAAATAATCAAACATCATGTTTAAAAGGCCAAGAATCTCGTATATTTAAAAATAGAAGGAGTATAGTCCATCCGGTAAAAAAAAATCTATTTTTTATTTTTTATTTGGGCCAAACTTTCAAAGTTCATGTAATTACAATGTAATATAATTTACTTGTTCGTAGTGTAGAAACAATGGTGTCAATAGATGGTATTACTTGTTCGTAGTGTAATTCTCTAATTTATTAAGAGAATTTATTAGTCAATTTTCTATTTATCTTGGAATTAGTATGTATCTAGAATAGAAGCAAATACCATCTAATGAAGTCATTTAATTTCCCCCTCATTGATTTATTTTCCTTTTTAACTCTTTTAAGAAAGATGTAACGATTCCATTCCGCATCTAACATAAACTCACCTTAAAAGGATATCAATGGAAAAACCAATCGAAGCGCAACCCTCGGGTGCCAAGGACAAGCAAACTCCAACGATGGTCGAGGAGGATATTTGCACACAAGTAGTCGCGGAGGAATCATCGCCGTCAAGATCCGGTGAGGAAGGGAGTGGATCGTATCACTCGCCGACTGACCCCCATCCTTCTCCTGCAAGGAAGAAAAAGGGTGGGAACGACAATGAAAAAGTCGACTCCGACTACATCCCCCGCGAACTGGTGGTACGTAACATATTATATATGATTAGTTCCGATCGTATTAAGTATATATATGGATTATAACCGATGTCACGTGAAATGCAAATATAGAAGAATGCTCCACGCCAATCTAAAAGGAAAGCTCAAGCCGCACCCGAAGCGAAAGCCGAAGCTGGAGCTGTCGTGCGCGTCTCAGCTTCAAGTAAACCCAAGAAAAGAAGGGGCGAGCGAGGGAAGAACATGTTGTTGAAAGAAGTCAGCGTGCTGACGCGGATCAGTGAGAAAGAGGAACCCCTATCACCCGAAGATTCATGTTCCAAGTATAGCAACCAATGAGGGGCGATAGTTAGGGATATCGTGGAGATCACATGGAAGGATTGGAAGAAAGTTCCTGACACTACAAAGAACAGCTGTTGGACGTCGCTGCAAAGCAGGTTTGAGTATCCACAAGGGACAGACGATGATACAGCGAAGGTCTATGCACTCAAGACCATGGGCAAGCTGTGGCGGAACTGGAAAACAGACCTTAACAAGAAATATGTTCAGAAGGGACGTACGCCGTTTATGGAGTACGGAAAGATAACACCAGCCCAGTGGGATGAGTTCGTTGCCCTGAAGACATCGGCGGAGGAAAAGGAGAAGAGCCAGAGGATGTCTGAACTAGCAAGAAGGAATGAATATCCTCATCGTTTGGGATCGACCGATTACCGTGCAGCGGTTAAGAAATGGACAAAACAAGATGAAGAGATGGAAAAGGCTGGGAAACCGGTTCCTATGAAAAATCACAACCCACGAACCAGGAACTGGGTGCGTGCAAGAACACCGGCCTTCACCCCGGAGGGGGATGTAGTCTTCAAGGATCCAAAGCTCCAGGAGGTAGCTGTCAAGATGAAGAACATCGTCATGCAGCAAGAGGCCGGGATGTTCGTGCCAGATAGAGACCGGGACGAGCTGACCTATGCGTTGGGCAACCCGGAGCACTCTGGCCATGTCCGGGGAGTATCCTCCAAGACTAGCTGGAAGGATGGATTCAAAGAGGATGCTCATACCTACAAGAAGCGTGATCGCTATAAGGAGGAGATAGAATCCCAGGCTAGGGTAGCAGCTCGTGAGGAATGCCATAGATATTGGAGCCAGAATATGATGCATGGTGGTGCCGTTTCGCAGCCTGATCCGAGCTATCCGATGGACGATGTAACGGAGGATACTCCTTGCAAGCTCTTGATTCCGGTCGGCAGGGCAGGAAAGAAAATACAGGTTGCAACTGGGAGGTTCATACCGGGCCGCAGATTCCATTGCCAAGACATTCCGGATGACTATACCAAGGTAGAGGTCCGGACGGTCAATGAGGCTCACCGGATGCACGAGATCGACATTCCAACACCCGAGGGGATTGTGTACCTTGGAGATGCCGTTGACCAGTTTGTGCTGTGGCACAAGAATGATATTCAACTAGGGTCAACGGATGGAACGGATCGTCCACCAAGGATACCGGTGTCACCGCCTCGTCCACCAAGGGAACAAGAACCGAGGGATCCTCCAGTTTCATCACCTCCGCAATCAGATCATGTAGTTGCATCACCTCCAAGATCAGAGCCTGCTGTTGCGTCACCTCCAATTGAAAAGGAGACAGAAGTACAATCAGGGCTTGAAATGGATCAATCAGAAGTACAAGTTCAGGAAGTGCCTCCGGCACAGCAATCAGAGCGTGCACAATCAGGGCCTGAGCGGACAATGCCCGATGAACTAGACCCATCGCAACCGGAGGAACCTAAGGGTGCCGATGTGCCAGTGATGGTAAGGACACACAAGCACAAAGGAAAAAGTGAATCGAAGAAAAGATATATGATAACGGCATTCCGAGGAAGGGACAAAGATATCAAAGATGCCGATTTTGATGACAGAAAGTTAACAGGCCTCAAGGAAACCATGGAAGATTATCTCAATTATATCAACTGCCCGGATGTGCCGCATGAGTTTCAGAATGGCCAACCATTCATCCATGCCTGGCAACTAACAGAAGGACCATGGCAACTAAGGAGGTGGCATGAATGGTACATCAAGGCAAGCACCATAAAAGGCCTTTCATCGTTCACAGTTGCCATGCAGGAGAATATCTTCTGGAGCGGGCCATGCCTATTCCAAGTCCATTTCTCCGATATGCATGCCCTCTACCGTCGGAAGAGGCTCAACGCTAATTTGGTCGGCATCTGGTGTCTGTAAGTGCATGACTAGAACGTGTCAATAAATCATTGTACCTATGTGCGTACCTAATTTGACCTTACATTTTTTGAAGGATGAATTATGTGCAAGCCGAAGCGATGTGAAAGCCTGTCGGCTTCCTAAACCCGTGCCAGATAAGCCAGCCGAACCACACCTACCTGCTAGACGAGAACAAGCTACCGGCACATGTTCAGGCGATGACACGGCAAGAGAGGGACGCATATATAGAACAAAGGCATCAGGAAGAGATTCTCGATGTTGCTACTTATGTAGCTATAGCACTTGAATCTACGCAGGACAAGGAATGTGTTTACGCGCCATACGCCTTTGAGTAAGTTTTCATATCAACTACGAGTATATACATATAATCACGGCTGGACTAACCATTTCTTTTGCAGCGACCATTGGATAGTATTTCTTCTCTATCCAAAGTACAATGAAGTCGTCGTCTTGGATTCTCTTGATAAAGATAGCAATACATATCAAGAAATGCTCAGAATTATCGATCTGTAAGTTATATGCATGGACGTTTCTTATTCTTATATATTCTCATGACGTGTTGTTATCTTTGACGAATTTAAATTAATTATCTCTGCAAACAGTGCATATAAAAGGTATTACCAGCAAGGCGGACAACGGAAAAACTCCAGACAACGCATACTCATCCGCAATAAGTGGCCGGTAAGTAAATTTGGATGCCAAACAATACTACTTATTTTTTATAAATGCATGTGTTTTTCCATTTAATTAACTAATATACTTTATAATTGATGTTGAAAGTGTCATAAGCAACCGGTGGGAACCGTACTATGCGGATATTACACCTGCGAATACCTTAAGGTCAATGGAAGATATTGCGCGAATTATGACGATGTAAGTACAAACCGTCAATACTCTTGTTAAGTTAATCGCTAACTTGCATTACTGTGAACAATTTCGTAATTTGTCATGATCTCGATCTAGCTTCCAAAAATTCCCAAGTCTGAAAGGGAGCTCGATGATAAATCCATTGAGAACATACAACGGGACATATGCTACTTCATCCACCGTGAGTGCGCACATCAGCTTGGGAGGTTTTTCGACCACGATGGAGTTTTGGCCCTACCAGAGAACGAATGTCAGTCTAACTGGAGCAGGAGTATAATATAGATAGGTTTCACGCGTATGTATATCGCTCGGGTTGTAAGACATTCAACTACTTGTATATGTGGTGTCGGTCCAATTCTATCTATATAGGTGCTTAGATATTGTATATATATATATATATATATATATATATATATATATATATATATATATGTATATATTAATCTTCATATATTATTTCCGCGTGCATGTATATTAATCATCAATGGCGGCTGCACGAAAGAGAACATACTTTATCGATAGCTCGATTAGTTATATCATCCACGTGTGACTCTAAAATACATGAACAAAGGTAAGAAAAAAATAATATATAATATTTTTTTATAAATATTGCATCTTCGCAGGCGGGCCACGTGTCAAAAATATGACGATGTCCTATTTTTACTGGCAGGCCATGTGCCTTCTCCAGAAACTATAGGCTTTTTTTCTAGCGGGCCACTTGTCCAAAAAGAGTGTAAGCCGCCAGAGAAAAACATTTTCGCTGGCGGCTGTCTTAAGCCAGCGGCCAGCTAAGATATGGCTTCGCTGGCGGCTGACGTAAATTGGCCGCCAGAGAAAATAGTTCTTCGCTGGCGGTCTATAACCGCTAGCGAAGATATTTCTTTGCTGGCGGTCTATAACCGCTAGCGAAGATCTTGATCTTCACTGGCCTTTGCTTTGTGGCGGCCCCAATTGCCGCCAGCGAAGACCCAAAATGGCCGCCACGAAAAACTGTTTCCGTAGTAGTGCTCTAAATCTATCTAAGGAGGGTAGGGCGTCCCTTGAGGGATAGAAAAACTAAGATACACGGATAGAGAAAACTCACGAGAACATAGATTGAAAGAGATCAAGAGATCAATAAACCAACCGGCAGATCAAATCCTCGAAACAGGAATAGGGTATTATCTCTCATTAAGAGGGCCTGAACCTGTCTAAATCCCTTTGCATACTAACCCATCGCGTTTGGCCGTTGACTGCTATCTCCAATTTCTTATTGCCAAACCCAAGTTTCTACAGACACCAATGTTGGGTTGGTATCTGACACCTATTAGGGTTTATGTGCTAGTGCTTGGTTCATTTTTGAAAATGCAAAACTGAGTAATTAATCTTGTTTTAGACTAGAGCTAGCTGCAAGTAGTACGTATATGGTTTTGCAATATGGAGTGCTCTCCTGATCGATTAGGAACCGATTTATGACCACATGTACTTTATTTATCGTGAAGTCTTAGATTTTTGTATGCTGAAGTATTAGCTAAGAAAGCCTAGACAACTGATGATATCTAAAGACAAGAATTAAGCTTCGTTGAGATCAGGGGTTCAGCTAACATTTTTGAAGACACGCAAAACGAAAGAAATCATTAGAGTATGGTTAATCGATTATTAATTATTATAACCTCACAAAGTTGATTATTTTGACTTTGTTAACAAATTTATATATAGAAAACTTTTGCACAAAAATCACTGTTATAGGAGTTGAGGAAGTATGCTCACTTACATTGAGAAGAAGGGTTAATTGAATCCGTGCCATTGCAAATTTGCCTAATTAAAAAATGCCATTACTATTTGTGATATCAGCTAATTGGTACTAAAATTTTGTAAAATTTAAACCTGTCGAGTTCTCCGTCAACATGTCTGTTTCTTCTCCAACTCCGACGTGGGTAGCAGGTGGCAAACCTCTTGCCTCTCCAACTCCAGCGTGGGCAGTCATTGCAATTTCAGTTCGAAATTTTCAAAATTTTGGACCCCCTCAGTAATTATCTCAGCCAAAATTTTTGGTTTTTCTCAAATTTTTATGAATTTGATCAAAATTTAGTCAAATTTAGTTAAATTATGTTAAAAAATTTTAAAATATCGGTCCAAAAGTGCTGAAAATCCCAAAATTTCAGAAATTTCGGTAGAACCGAAATAGCCAAAATCGAAATTAAAAACCATGGGCGTGGGTAGTAGACTGCAAACCTCCGGCGGCGCTCGGGCTCATGGCCAGGAAGATGGCCCATCACTGGGTGTTCATTATGATATATGCCTCGGGGAACTGGAGGACCTCGCGCAGGAGGTGTCGCCCGACGGTGGCAGCGGCGGCCATCGTTCGCGTTGGAGAGGTGAAGCGAAGGGCGCGGACGGCATGCACCCCGTCAGCGCCGCTGTGCACCTTGCTAGTCTACACGGAGCGGCTACTCCTCTTTTTTATCCTCTTCTTGCCTATAAACAACCCATCGACCACACGCAGGACGTGGATTTTCCTCAGTTTCCCAATCCCTCGTTTCCGCAAACGCGACGGACCATAGCTCCAGTGAGGACTCCATATCGATCAAGGCCAGCGAAATTGGCGAAATAACCATAGATCGATTCGGTCTGTAACTTTCTATCCTTGTAATTATTCTGTGTATTTGTGTCTTTGATATCTGAGGAAAAATCCCAGTCTCCCGCCAAAAAAGAAGTTCTACAAAATTAAAAAAAAGTCAGAAGACTTTTGCGTGATGGCTGCACGCTCGTATATAACATTTGAATCCTATAAAATACCTTCATAAATCCTTTGATTTAAAGGGATCCTAAATTAAAAAAAAGTCAGAAGACTTTTGCGTGATGGCTGCACGCTCAGACAATTACATAAATTACAGATTTAGGAAGCAATACTGTGGCAACAAACTCTGCTGAATGAGTTATTGAACAATACTGTGGCTGAGCTTAGTTACTTTTGTACTACTATTACAGACTATGCATAAAAGATGGATTATTCAAGGACGTGAGAACTGAGAAGGAATCTAATTAACTAAATTAAACAAGGGATGAAGTTTCTCCATACTACATACATCGCGATCTTTGTACAGAGCGCCTCCCCACAACTCCAGGTCAAAATTAAACAAAAACCTGGCAAAGGGAGTAAAAAAAATCTAACAAGAAAGAAAGGAAGCAAATTTATAACTTCATTCGTCTTGGCCAGCCTCTTGCATCGGCTCTCTTGACTCCAGCTCATCAGTTTGTGGAAAAACACCCTGCCGTTCCTGGTAATTCGATTTTCTCCCGAAGCTGCTACGCTTCTTGCCTCCAAAACTGTTCCAGCTCCCCATTGAAAAACTGTTGTGTTGTACATGGGGGCTGTGTTCTTGTCTTCCAGAGATTGATGATGAGGGAGGAACCTGGATCTGTGGTCGAAGGTGAGGGGACCGAACAAGATTTTCGACGAACTATACTGACCTTTTATAGAAATGCAGAACCTGTCGAATCCCGCAGTCCCAACGACTGAGTACGCACTGATTCGTCACCATGCTTGTGCGCGCGCGCACACAGACACACAGAGGGAGCAGCAACAGCAGCACGGGAGCTCGGCTGGCAGCTCTGTCGATTGCGGGCTTGCGGCCGCGGTGGCGAGGTGGAGGCAGAGAGGCTGAGCCCGAAATTGGGTGAGAAAATGGAGGAGGAACACCTAAACTGGTTGGGGGCGTCAGCTTGTGGTCGCCGACTGGCAAGCTCGGCCAGCGCCGCGGACCGATTGGGCACCGGATTTGGGGCTGTTACTGTGTTGTGGGCAACAAGGTATTGGGGGATGAAGAGGAAAGAAGAAGCATGGGTGCCAGTCAGGTTGCCCAAACCGTCGGCTACCGCGGTTACCACTCTAACCGCAGAGGTATTACAGAGATAACCGACGATATGGTATGATAAAATTTAAAAAAATTCAAAATTCCCAAAAAAAATTAAAAAAATCAAAAAATTCATGGATGTAGTTTTTGATTTGTAGTGGTAGATGGTGAAATTTATTTTTTGAAAAAGAGCAAGAGAAATTCAAATTTGAGGGCTAAACCGAAAGTCAAATAAAAAATAAAAAAAATAATGGAATGGGCCTGCAATGGCACTGTTTATCCAGCCCATTAAGGCCCATAAGTGGAGAAAATATCTCGTGGGTCCTCTCTTCTCTCTCTATTGCTTTTCTTTGACCCCGAGCGGCTGCAGAGCGGTAGGGCGGCAAAAGAGGTGGCACCGGCGCCAGATCCGTTCCTTCCATGCCGACGAGTGGCGATACCACACGGTAGGACGTGGTAACCGCATGATATGCCGCAGTAACCGTCCACGCGGGCAGCGCCAAGGTAACCTCCCCTCTCCGTGCGGTAATCGCGAGATTAGTGCGGTTACCATGTGATATTGTGTGGTAACCGCGCGATATTAGATGATTTCCACTGGTTTTTTTTTTTGCAGTTCGTAGCCATCGTGGCGCGCGATAACCGTCTCTTACCGTGCGGTTATCGTGAGTGATTCCGTGGTTATCGTTCCAAACCACACGGTAATCGTGACGACATCACGAAACCGCTGATTTTTTGAATTTAAATTCTTAAAAACGAATTTTGCACGGTTTTCGACGGTTACCACAGTAACCGCCTTATCGTGAAAACCCTGATGCTAGTAAGGATGAAGAAGATGAGTCATGATACCATTGCTAGTAGTATACTAGTTTGGCAGTATGCCAGCCACTCCGGTCAATATGGGCCCAGCGTGTGCATTCATTGACACCTCTAAATATTCGAAGTTCACAGGAATACCTGGGGAATACAGTGCAACGATTATACGTCCGCACGCATCACAAACCGATCCAACGTCTGTCAGCTTAGGTGCAAAAAAAAAACATTCCCAATTCGAGCTGTAACTTTTTCTGTGCCATTGCCCCATTCTTTTGAGTTTTGTCTCTGTTTCTGCAATAAAAATTAAAAAATTAAAAAAATACTGTTCATTCATTTTTTTCTCACAAATATATGGGATGTAATATCTTTTTCTTATAAATATATCATCGGTATCCTTGGACCTGTAACATACCCAAAATTTTAAATTCCAACTTTTGCATCTAAAATATTGAAAATGATTTTTGTGATTTAGAAACACAAAAATTTTCCAATGAAAACCCTGGGCGAGTCTAAGAATACTAATTTTGATATGCAAATCCGTGATTATTTTAAAACCTTTAACTTGATAGTTTCAAGAAAGAAAATAAAACATAGTGTGTGCATGTAATTGCATGATGTATTGTTAAGCTTTGAGTCATTTTTCTTGTTTATGGATTTTTCTAGCATTTTATAATAGGACTCATGAGCATTAACTTAAGTAAATACTTAATGTATATTTACAAGGATATATATATATATGAAATATATGAAGTTGAGTAACTAAAAGTAAATCATGCCCAACAACATCATATTAGGTCAAGAATTACCTAAATATAATTTTACAGCACTTAATTATATTTTATAATAGGAAACATATAAGTAAAGATAAGCTTATTGAATATTTAAAAATAATTGGTGCAATATAAAATCAGGAGGAAAATTCATGTAGGTATTATTCAATATATACATCTCACTGGAATTTTGGTATAATTTAATATATATATTTGATACCCCAAATAATTAGGTCAAAGCAGTCAAACTATAGGTTAATCCTAAAACCCTAATCGGCAAAATCAATACACATCTCATATGTGTATTTTATCACATAAAAATATGTAGAGGATATAATTTATTCAAATACTAATATATTTATATTGAATTAATATAATTTTTCCAGAATTTATTTTGTAGGTTTTGACCTTCTAAAAATTCAAACCAATTTCGGCTAAACTGAATTTCTCTATTTCCCTGAGATTAAGTTATAAACTATTTTTGTGTGAAACCAAAGAAAATGGAATCTAGGTATTTTTATCTATCTTCACAAAAATCCACTCTAATTTATCCAGCCCACAAAATAAACTATAAAATTATTAAAATGAGATAATAGAATAAATAGGATAGAATCCTGGAAATGTGCCAAACAGTATAGTCACCCAAACTCTTACCCACCTCTCTGACCAAAACCTTGATACCATCGATCTGGGCCCACCTATCAGTGTCCTTGGCTCACCCATCGTCTGTTCCTTTCTCCAACCGACCAAGCGCACGCAGGAGAGAGAAGGAGCCGACGCCGACTGTGCTCTGGACGACATCGACGCGTGGACTCGACGTGGCAATGCCGAGCTCGCCCTCATCTCCTTTCCAGCGAGTCGCACAACCATCCCCACTATTCCAGAACTGAGCCACCGAGGAGAGGAGCTCCTGCTGCTCTCTTCCATCTCTCTTTCATCACCAGCCATGGAAGGGAAGCCGCCGCCGATCGCCGTTGAGTCGTCACCATCCCTATCTCTTCCGCGTTCCATCATCTCTCCACCATGCCGCTTCCATTCCCACTGACCTCGCTCCTTTTCGTGCAGCCGATCATCGGGAACGCGACCGCGCTCTCGGAAGCTCTGGAGCGCACTCCAAGCGCCACCGTAGCGGCATCGTCACCGACGCCGTTGATCTGGACCAAAGCAAGCCAAGCCATCGCGCCACTGATCACCCCTCGACCTTCTCTCCGAAAGCCCTCAAGAATCATCGAGAGCCATGCCCCGAGAAAGGAGATCGGCCACTTTCTTCATGTCGTTGTTATTCTGCCTCCGTCGTCGATTTCTCCCTCCCTGGTAAGCTAGAGTCTGATTTCTCATGCTTGTAGCCTCTCTAAGACCTTAACGCCCATGTGCATGCCTCACCCTGGCAGATCATCGACTCGTTCGAGCCGTGCTTGTCTTGCCGAGGAGAAACACTGCCACCGAGGAAACATGCGAGCACCTGCTGACATCTAGGCCATCCCGAATATCGAGGGCACTTCGGTGAGTACCTAGGATCCTTGTAGACACACATACATGCGTTGTACTTCCCTAAACTGAACCAAAGCGTGACATGCACAGCCGAGACCTTCCGCCGCTTGCAGCCGCTGCCTACGCTGGTTCGACCCCCACCGGACAAGATAAGTAGAGGAATGGAATCGCAATGATGTTCTCCTCATTTTGTCTTTAGACCTCAACCCTAACCGAGCTGCCAATCGCTGCTGGTGAGCAGCCAAAACCATGGGTAGGCTCCCAGCCTATCGAGTTGCTGGAAGGAATAGGATGGCTTCGTTTTGAGAATTTAAACAAATGTAGGGTTCGAAATGTAAAAATTTCTACTCACTGACAATAGACCAAGGACTTAATAGTAATAACAATAAACTTAAAGGACTCTTTAAAAAAATATGCTTCTCTCAGTGTAGTGTGGTGCGGGTTGATACCTGAGAAACCTAGGGGCTTTTTTGCATAATGCCAGAGACTGACCTGTGGACCCCAAGGATTTTTATTTTGGAAATATGAAAGGAAATAGGTAAATCATAATCTTTTCAACTGAAAATTACTTCAAACTTGTGAAATTCATATAAAATCAAATATAACTCATTTTTAGGTGAAACCAACTCCAGTAGGTTCACAAAATTGTAAACTTTAATATTGTATAATAAAATCCTATTCTCACAGTAGGATATTTATTTCTAAAATTTCAAATATGAAATAGTTAACATAGAACTTGTAAAAATTGTAGAAAATTCATTTATAATCCAAATAGAGTGAACTAAATTTCTATAGAACCATTAAAGTATGAAATTTAATTTAGTAAAATAAAATATGGCGCTTCCTGTATAGAAAAAGTAACTAAAATTGTAAGTAACACAATAACACTTATTTTTCACCTAGGACTTATTTAATCCCTAGAAAATTACTAGTTAATCTAAAAATTATGAATCCACTGCTGTTCACCTTAGAAGTATGTACCATTTGACCTGGATGAAAGGAATTTGACAAAACCACCTCCTAAAACAAGTTTAAATAAATAACTAATTCTCTTTTTTGTTGAATTTGTAAAATTCATAACTTTCAAAATAGCAATGCTAAAATATAAATTTCTTCACCTAAATTCAATTTAGGATATGACCAATTCACTGTGAAGAATTCATACATTTTAGAGCATTTTGGATTTTTCGTTCTATTTGGATGTTTATTTGTTTCGTACGTTAGAATTATTTAGATTCCGATGTTCCGGAGTATGTGGAGCAAGATCCTGAATTTGAGTGCGATTTCTCACAGCAGACAGGCAAGCATCTAAGCATATAGAATCCCTATTTTACTAAAATGATTTGATTGCAAAACGATATATATGGATATATATGCATGTGTTGTTTTATTACAAACTTATCGGTAATGGTTAGAATTGGTTATACCTAATTGCTGCATATCTTTCCTTGTTTCGTTGTTGCCATTTATCCTTGTAACCTCGGGATAGAAATACTTGAAAATGTTTTATTATTTTACCGATGCTTAGCCATATTTAGATCCAGTAGTGTTCAAAATTGATGGATGGAGCTATTGATTGAACTTATTCACTATTTGCGATTTATGGGCATAAAATTTGACTACTTACACTAAATGGTTCATATGAAAAATATGATTAACTTGGACGGGTGATAAGGCGATGAAGGGATGGTGGTTTTCTCTGATGCAAGTAGCCTCGTCTGGGTTGTTAAGGACAGAACATGTTGTCATCTATTCAAGCACCTTACGTACTACCACACGCCGGTATGGGATGGCTTGACTTAGTACTACGTTGCACTGTAATCATCTACGCTACGCTGGTCAATCGTGAGGATGTTGTTCCTTTGGAGAACCCAGGTGTGTCGTGTTTTGGCAGGGGTGTCTCCCACGATGGTGAGCCCGTCTTAGCCACATCACACACGCACGTGGTTAAGTCGTCGGGGGCCTAGGCGGAGTTTAGGTGATTGGGGTGGGACTAGGAAAGGGCATGTTATGAGCTTGTGTCACTTGTGAGTCACACCCGTGTGATGGTGAAAGCATTTGATTCTTATTCATTTCGTGTAGGTAAAGATGTACCCCTCTGATCAGAGTAAAACTATTCGAATAGCCATGTCCATGGTTACAGGATGATCGCTTGATGTGTTAGCTCAACTATGTTAGCATCAAACCAGGTTAAATGGGTTGGATTAGTTTTAGATGTGAAATGGATATATTGATAAGCCATAGTTGGACAATGGTTGTCCATGGTTGGTGATGATGGCACTGATTGTGCTTATATATAAATAGTATAGAGAGCACGGATGTGCTTGTACATGAATGATGATGAGGGCACAGGTTGTGCTGGTTGTGCTTATTTGTGATTAAATTTCAGATTATGCTAAGTTAGAAAACTCTATTTTTGCAACTTGTGATTTGCTCAACTAAATTGGCTTTTATGCAAAACTTGAACCATTATGCCATCTTCTTAGGTAGAAGCTTGCATACTCCTTTGTCATATATATATCTATTAAAGAGTAAGTCTTGCGAGTACATTCCGTACTTAACCCGATGTCTGCAATTTCAGAAGAGAACGTTGAAGAACTTGATTGTTCTTACTATCCTACCGAGGTCGGTGAGGGTGATGAGTAGTCTTTTCAGCTAGACTCTTGTTCCGGTTGGTTGCCTTGTGGGGTAGTTGGCAAACCACGGGTTTTACTTTTGTTTATGTGAATTTATGAAACTTTCGCTGCTATAGTTTGTGTTGTAAGATGGGTTGTGAAATCCCATTATGACATATGTATATTGCTGTCCTTTTATCTACCTTTATGCATTTGTGATGTTTATCAATTGCTTGCGATGAAAGTGCAAGGCTAGTCGCTTTTCCTGGGGACTAGCTAAGCATGAGTATGAATTTTGAACAATTGAGATGTTGTAGAGCTCTTGCAATTTGAGTCAAGTCTCCTGAGATGTGTAACACATCTGGTCACCGTCTTCGTGTGGTTTGACGGACATGTCTCAGGCTGAAGTTGACTGGTATGTGGAGTCCCAGCAATATCTTCTTTGTTCATTATTCGGCATTATGAATTTTATATCGAATGATGTCAATTTGTGATCATGGGCACATTGAGATATGAGTGGCTATTTATTCGTGTTTGAATCCCACTCATTCGACATTATGTGATGGTCACAATTTACATTGGACGGTATGATTTCCGGGTGCCCACAGAACCGTTGCACGAGAGTGACGTGGACGTGATGACGCGGGCGATCTCGCACAGCGATGATGCCACAAGACCGATTTGAAAATTGATTAATTAGTAATTACCCTGATGAATGATTAATTAATAATAATTAATGATTAATTATCCTAATTAGTGATTAATAATAATTTATTAATCACTAATCATGATAATTAATCACTAATTAATCGAGTTGGATCGGCAAGCCGTTCGGTCTCGCGGTCTCGTCGTGCGAGACCGAGCCGCCGCCGCGCGGCCCGTGTCGTTACGCCCCAGTCATTCTCGCGCAACGGCTTAGCGATATCGATGGACGGTATATTTCTGTCAAAAAAAAGGTGTATCTCGAATATTTATAAGAAATGAATGAACAGTATATTTTCAATTTTTATTCTTGTTTCTGAACGCAAGCATCTTGACCAGCGACAAACATGGCGCCAAGAACACAAACACACAAGCTAATTATCAGCACTGGCAAGCATACTAAATTCAAGACGCTTCTTCTGTTGGAGAGGTTCAGAAATGGAGCGAGTGGGTTGGCGGCGCTGCTCATCGTCACCGCGTCCGCGCAGATGGGGTGCTTAGGGGCGCTGATGGGGTGCCCTACCACCGCGCTTTTTTCTTCACATCTGCAAATCAGATGGCGGCCGCCGACACCTCCATTGTCGGGCGCGGAAGGTTGCAGACGAGCTTGGGCACGATGAACGGGTTGTGCGTCATATCACTACAGGAGAACTGATCTTTTATCGATTGATTGAAAACACAAATATCTCGGTTTAAATACGAACCGGTAGTAACGATGATCTTTACTACCGGCTAAATAGCATAGAATCTTTAGTCACCACCCGGGACTAAAGTTGATTTTTAATACCGGTTCCCCTTTGTTACACCCTGTCAGAGGCACAGGAGATCTTTAGTACCGGTTGATGACACCAACCGATACTAAAGATCAATACTGTAGTATCGGTTGGAGTCACCAATCGGTACTAAAGATGCTGAAAACATTAGTACCGGCTAAAAACACCAACCAGTACCTATGTTTATCTTTAGTACTAGTTGGTGACTTCAACCAATACTAAAGACAGTACATGCTTTTTTATTCTTTCTTCCTTCTCTAGCCCAAGCCATTACTGCCAAAGAGGAGGAAGCTAAGAGAGGTGCTGCCAAAATTTTTTGTGAAAGTATTTTGGTGAAATTATACAAATCGATGGGTCTACAAAGGTTAGCAACTTTATCCTCTATTAATGTATGGTTAACATATTACATTTCTAGCTATATTTTTATACGTCATTTTTTTTAAAAAATATATGAAAAAAGATGAGAGAGAATAAAATTTTAGAGAATATAAGAGTACTTCATAATAGGCATAGGATTAAAATGTAAAGAAACAAGGTAAAAAAGAAAAATTATAGAAAATGAAGGAAAAAGAATAAAATATTAAAGAAAAGAAAGAAAAAATGAAGGAAAAAACAATAGAAAATAGAAAAATTAGTGTGTGACATTATATGTAAAATAGGTAAAAAAACTATGGTAATAGTAAAATAGTCATTTTCGCTGACTTCCTTTAAAATTTTTTATTTGATGTAAATGTACCGGCAATGGATATATACCACGGACCATCGGTCGAAAGAGTTTATTGGTGGCGTGTATTATTTTTTGAGTGTGGTCGATGCCTACAAGTCTAAGGGTTTTATATGTTGTCCATGTAAAAATTACAAAAACCAGAAGCAATATTCTACATTAAGAATTCTTCATATCCACTTGTTGCAATCAGGATCCATGCCTAGATATAATTGTTAGATCTCACATGAGAGTTAGGGGTTACAATGAAAGAAGATAAAGAAGACGACGACAACATTTCGGACTAGGCTCAATACGGTGAATTTGCAGATGGTACAACAGGCGAGGCGGATGGAGGTGTTGCAGAAAATGACAGTGCAGACGATCTTGGTCAGATGTTGTGTGACGCAAATAAAAACTGCGAAAGTGAAAAAAAGGTCAAGAAATTGGAACGTATCTTAGCGGATCACTAAACGTGCTTGTATCCAAAATGCGAACAAGGACACAAAAAGTTGGATACCACACTGAAATTCTTGCAATGGAAGACAAAAAAGGTCTGACTGACAATGCATTTGGCGAGTTATTGAAACTCGAAAAAAATATTCTTATGGAGGAGAACGAATTGCCCGAATCAACGTAAGAAGGTAAAAAGGTAGTCTGCCCTCTAGAACTGGAAGTCGAGAAGATACATGCATGTCCGAACGATTGTATTCTCTATTGCGATGAGGAGTACGAGTACCTGGAAGCATGCCCGATTTGTAAGGCATTACGATACAAGATTAGAAGAGATGACCCCGATGATGTTGACAGACAGCGTTCGAAGAAGAGAGTTCCTGCTAAGATGATGTATTTTTTCATAATACTATGTCTAAGGCGTTTGTTCGGAAACAAAGTGCATGCTAGAATGATGTGCTGGCACGCAGAAGAACGTAAACAAGACGGGATGTTGAGACACCCCGCCGATGGGTCGCAGTGGCGAAACATCGACAGAGCATTTCAAGACTTCGGAAAGGACGCACGGAATATAAGGTTTGATTTAAATAATGATGGCATGAATCCATTTGGAGAGATGAGCAGCGGTCATAGCACTTAGCCTGTAACCCAATGTATCTACAACCTTCCCCCTTGGTTCTGGCTGAAGCGAAAGTACATCATGATGCCGATTATTATTGAAGGCCCAAAGCAACCTGGTAACGACGTTGCTGTATATCTAAGACCATTGGTTGAAGATCAGCAATTGCTGTGAAAGAAAAAAGGTGTCCCTGTGTGGAATAAGGACAAACAGGAGCAATTTAACCTACGAGTGTTGCTGTTCGTAACTATTAACGATTGGCCTGCACTTAGAAATCTATTAGGACAATCAAACAAAGGATATAGAGCTTGCACCCACTGTATGGATGAAACAGACAATACATATTTGAAACATTATAGGAAGATTGTGTACATGGGCCATCGTCGATTTCTTGTATCAAGCCACCCTGTACGAAAGAAAAGCAAACATTTTGAACAGAAGGCAGACCACCATATTAAGCCTAAACATCATAACAAAAAAAACTATGTTTGCTATGGTGAAAGATCAAAAAGTAGTATTTGAAAAGGGACCTAGCAGTCAACCTATAGCAAGTGAAGATGGTCATGCGGCGATGTGGAAGAAGAAATCTTTTTTTTGGGAGTTACCATATTGGGAAGTCTTTGAGGTCTGCTATGCAATCGATGTGACACACCTCACTAAGAACCTTTGCGTCAACCTGCTAGGCTTCCTAGGTATATATGGGAAGTCGAAAGATACACTTGAAGCACGTCATGATCTGAAACATATGAAAGAATGTGATGGCCTTCATCCGAAACCGAAGGAGAAAGGAAGCCATTACTTTAGTTCAGCTAGCTATACTCTGAGCAAGTCAGAGAAGGAAAGTATGTTTAAATGCTTAGACAACATCAAGGTACCGTCTCGATACTCATCAAATATAAAGGGAATAATAAGTATGAAAGAGAAAAAGTTTACAAACCTAAAGTTTCATGACTGCCATGTGTTGATGACGCAGTTGCTTTCTGTTATAATTTGGGTATCCTTCCTAATAATGTCCGGACAACAATAACAAAGCTTTGTGCTTTCTTGAATGCAATTTCGTAGAAGGTTATCGATCCAGACAGATTAACAGCCCTACAAAATGACGTGGTGCACTGTCTTGTCAGCTTTGAGATGATCTTTTCACCATTCTTCTTCAATATAATGATGCATCTTCTATGTCACCTTGTCAAAGATATTGGTATTCTCGGTCCTGTGTCCCTACACAACACGTTTCCTTTCGAGAGGTACATGGGTGTTCTAAAGAAGTACATTCGTAACCATTCTCATCCGGAAGCATGCATCATCAAGGGGTATGAAATAAAGGAGGTCATTGACTTTTGCATAGAATTTATTGAAGACGTTCGTCTAATCGGTGTCCCTGAATCAAGCCATAAGGGAAGACTACAAGGAAAGGGGACACTTGGAAGGAAACTAATAATGACTATAGACAACGATTTATTCCGTAAAGCACATTCACGGTTTTGCAACAATCTTCGTTGGTGACTCCTTACATCGAGGAGCACATGGCGATTGTTAGCTCCAAAAACATCGGGAAGTCTGTTGCCTGGATTATATGTCATCACATTGATACTTTTCCTGTTAAGTTGCGACAACATGTCATGGGTAACGGGACGATTGACCAACAACTAGCCTTGTTGGCGAGGGGACCATCTTGCTCAATCTCGACATTCCAAGGATATGAGATTAACATGTATACATTTTACACAAGAGCCCAAGACAAAAAGAGCACGAACCAAAACAATGTTGTTCGTATTGATGTCATGAGATACAATAGGAGAACTAGCACGTATTACGGTGGCATCGAGGAGATATGGGAACTCGAGTATGGACCTTTGAAAGTCCATCTGTTTCAGTGCCAATGGGTTAGACTGACTAGTGGAGGCGTAATGATTGATGAGTGTGGGATGACAATAGTTGACCTTAACAAGGTTGGGTACTCCGACGAACCATTCGTACTATCCAATGATGTAACATAAGTTTATTATGTGAAGGACATGTGTAGCAAACCAAAGAAGGGGAAAGATCACGACGAGCGAAAGCGCCAGGTGGTTCTCCCGGGAAAAAGAAACATCGTCGAAGTCGAGGATAAGACTGACGAAGATTATGATCAGTTTGATGGGCATCCTTCGTTCGCAGTTACGGTTGACCCGAGCATCCTCCTATCAAATAAGGACACCCCTTACTTATACAACGATCATAGCGAATGAACATTCATAAGGAGAAAGTACGTTGCGTCAACCATCACGTTGTGACCGATGGACGTTGTAATTGAATTATATATACTATCTTGATGTAAGGACGATGTAACGATGTAAATTAATTTGATTTGCTATTCTGGCAATGAAAGAAGTATTTTGGTTGAACGTTTTAAATGTATCCTCATTATTTTCATGATTTTTTATTGTTTTTAATGCATTTAATCGCGCCACGATTAATTATATATGATTTTAAAAATCTTATTACAATTTTAACCTATTTTAAAGGTATTCTTATTATTTTTATGATTTTCTATTATTTTTAGAGCACTTAATCGAGCCACGGTTAATTATATATTATTTTAAAAATCTTATTACAATTTTAACCTATTTTCAATGTATTCTTATTATTTTTATGATATTTTATTATTTTTAATGCACTTAATTGGGCCACGGTTAATTACATATGATTTTTAAAATTTTACTACAATTTTTAATCTATTTTTATATGTATTTTAATTATTTTTAGTCCTGGTTCTTATCCATAGCCAGGACCAACAAAATTTCAGAAATAGCGGGAACTCAACTTTAGTCTCGGTTGGTATTTGAACAAGGACTAACGATATCTTTAGTTCCGGTTCCAAACATCAACTAGGACTAAACATGAGATCTTTAGTCCCACTTGGTAGTACCAACCAGGACTAAAGATCTTAGCATATATGTTGGGGCGTTTCATCTTCCCGAGCGCACCGATCGCACACTTAACAGTTTTTCATCTTCGAGCTCCTCGTCGTCATCGTGCCATCGTCTCTGACCAAGTGCACCACGTCGTCGCTGCTGCCGCCGCCATAAACCTCCTCCTCCACCGCCGCTGCCACCAGAACCATCCGCCGCCACCGTCGCCTAGGTTTGGCCTCGATATTGTCCTCTAGGTTCGACCCCGTTGCCGTCGCCTAGGTTTTCATCGTCGCCACCGCCGACCGCCGCCGCCGAATGTGCCGCCATTGCCGCCATTGCTGCTGCTGTCGACCACGTTGCCTCCGCACGGTGGACTCGGTTCATCGTGCGCCGGCTGCAGTGGTGCCGTTGAGGGTACTGACGGGCCAGGCTCACCTGTCAGTACCCCCTTTAAATCTATTGAAAAATTTAAAAAATACATTAAAAATTGAAAAAAATATATCTAAATGAAAATATGAACATTGAAATTATTAAAAATATATCTCATTTGAAATAATAACATTAAAATCATTGAAAATATATCTAATTAGAAATATGAACATTAAAAATATGAGCAATTATTAAATCCTTTTAAAAATCATTAAAATCATTAAAAATAAAAAGAATGCATTACAATATCTTTGTGTTATGTCTTTTTAATGACCAATGTACATGTTTTCACTAATTTCACTAATGATTGTTTTTCTTGTCAGAATTACGTCGTCCAATTGCTTACGTGGGCGATGCTCCAGCTTCCATGGTCTCAACGCCGCCAAGCAACACTAAGGCAAGTTATATGAACTGGATAATTTTTATATTATATATGACGTACACCGACTAATTATATGCAACTCTTTTCATCCATACCTAGTTCAATTAATTTTTGCGTACACAATGCATAATTGTTCGTGTGTAGATAATTAAATGAATTAGTAAATTAATTATTGCTTACATATTAATTATTGATTACTATATTACGTACACAATACATAATTGTTCGTGTGTACATATTAAGCAAGTGAATTTAGAAGTTCTTGATAGTCAAGGAGACTAAAATTTGACATTAGTCTTGTCCAAAACGACAAGTGTTATAAAACGACAAGTATGTAAATATACCATGCACCTTTTGTATGTATACTCATTTTTTGTATTATTTAATGTTACGAATAGATGGGAGAGTCAGATGAAGAAAGGTTCCTCTTAGACACCATCAATGAGGGTAGCAGCCAGTACTACATGCCAGACGATCAAGACGATAGTGGGTAGTACTTGAATTAGGGTGGAAACGACGAAGAACACGAGGGGCAACAAGAGGAGGGAAACGAGGAGGAGCAAGAGGAGGGACAGCAGAACGTTTGTTCCTCGAAGAAGGCACGCGGACAACGAGGTATCACAAAAAAGGTGAATGGGAAGCATATTATAACCGAGGTGAAAGATGATGGCACACCAGTTGCCCCCTCCTCCGTTGCGACGAAGTTTGTCTCACAGTGTGGTTGGGTTGTGAGGGATCATGTGCCGATCATCATATATAATTGGAAGAGAATAAGGTCGAACAGTGAACAAAGTTATCTCCCACAATCAGAGAAGGATATGTTTTGGACAACCATGCTCGAGACCTTCACTCTTCATATCCCTGAGGCACAACAGTTCAAATTGAAGGAGTGGGCTCTCAAGAAGATGGCCACATAGTTTCAAACATTTAAGAAAGTCTTGTACAACACATGTCCTGAACGATGAGACACTGGACTTTGACAAATACCCAAAGCTGAGGGACCATTGGAATGCATTTGTTGAATACAAGTCGTCTGAGAAAGGGGCATCAAAGATAGCGACGAACAAAGCCAATACCGCCAAGAAAAAGTACTTCCACCGGCTAGGGTCGGGCGGCTATAAGAAGAAAATTTCAAAATGATAGAAGATGAATGATGCATTAGCCGCAAGAGGTATCGTTCTGGCCACAGCTGATTGGCCTGAACGATCAAAGCATTGGTACTATACTCATGGGGGCACACTAAATGTGGCTAATGGCTCCATAATCTTCAGCAATGACATACCACAGGCAGCTCACCGTCTCGTTGATGCTCTAGAGGCCTCTACTGAGGGGAGATTCTAGCCCGATAGAGAGAAGGACGAACTGACCCTAGCACTACAGACTCCCATGCCATCATACTATGGTGCAAGCGCTACATCGTGCTTCCCGGGCGAGCAGCGGTATCCGTTCCTACATCTCCACCGTTGTAACTTGAGCATCGGTCTCCACTGTCTCCTCCATCTCCTCCGCAACCTCGGTCTCCACTGTCTCATTCATCTCCATCGCAACCTTGATCTGCACTGTCTCCTTCATCTCCATAGCCGCAACCAACTGCACGTAAGCAACAACGGTCTTGCCCACCTCCTCCCGCGCCATCAAAGTACATACAAACAAAGAAGACAAGACTTAACGAGCCAAAGAAATTTGCTGCCAAGAAAAAACCATATGATATGACTGACGAGGAGATAGACAAAGGAGTGGAAAGGTAGGTGAAAGAGCACTTCAAGCCGCGAAGTCCAGAGAAGAAGGATCCAATAGACCCGACAACAAAGGCCTTTTTTTCAAAAGATGAGTGAACCGATGAGATATCGCGTAGTATCAGACTACGACCGCTCAATACGCAAGTCTTATCTGAAGATTACAAGAAAGTAAAAAGCTGTCCCCTAGCTCGAAATACAAGCAAAACAAGCGATTGACCCAATGCAATCCGAACTTGATATTAATTTACAACAATTTATGACAGATATAAATCTTAGCAAGGAGCAACTGCTAGGGATAGCCCTTATAAAGAAGGCCACAACAGATGATCTGAAACACCCATATAACATCGGCACATCACTTGTCAAGCCAGAGCTGGTCAAGAACCTATCTACACAGATGCACCGATTCCATCAATTGTACATGGAACAATCAGCTCATGGTAGGGTCAGCTTGCAAGGGTTAAAGACGAAGATTTTTTTTGTGGGATGTACGATATGTGAATCAAATTCAAGGATATCTACGGCGTATACCAACAAGACGTCCTTGACGTCACTCTTCTCAGTTGCTGGGTTCTGTAAGTGTCGTTTAATTTTATTCATTCATTAGCCCGTCGTATGTAACATCGAAGATTTACTGTGTACAGATCCATCACGTCTTTTTTTTTCGCTGTAGAATGGAGATTCAAAATTGTCGTAGACATGGGATATTTTAAGGTTGGTTTCATGGACCCATACATAATTAACAAGAAGATTGTAGATGACTTTCTAGGCGAAACCGAGAAAAACATTTACAAATTCCTGGTGTAACAACATTTCAAAATCTTCATACTCTGACCTTACAACACAAAGTGAGTTTTTACCACCTTTTGTACCAATTTTCTTCTTGTATTTATGCAATGATATGTATATCATATTTCACACAATTTGCAAATTCCACTGGATCCTTCTTGCCATAGACACTTCTAGTAGCATGATCCATGTCCTGGACTCTACCAAGGGCAACTTTCAACACAATCTTTAACTTGATTAACAAGTAATGTCATCCACTCCACTGTTATTATGATTGCTGTTATAGCTACTATGTGGATCAAAAAATCATTAATTATAGTTCGCAACTACAGGGCATGGGCACGATTTCGTACAAACATCCACGGGGATTTCAAGGATGAACTGATTGTGAGGATGGACTTCTCGGTACATACATGGTCAAAAATCATATATCTCATTTATTCTATAATAGAAATATTTCATAAGTCGTTTCTCCTATAGTGTTTACGATAGGAACAGGACACCAACTTGTGTGGCTACTATGTTTGTGAATTTATTCATGGCATATCTCACAACATTTGCACTGATAAGGATATCGAAGTATGTAAATACCATTCATACATTATTTATACTTTTCTCATTGATTTAATATATTTATATCTCATTTTTTGAAAACGACAGATTATTTGTATGAAGGGTGAACTCCCCCCGATGAATTATATAAAGACTGTTCAAGAACAACTTATGAGATTTATTATGGACGATTTTGTTAATCTGTCGAGAGAATTTCATGACAATGGACAACCTATTCCTCGTTACAAACAATTGACCTAGCTTTATATATTTGTAATATATGATAGAACATTGGATATTAGCGATTGTATATATATGCAAAATATGTATTTAATTTTCATTGTACATAAGTAATACCAGCAATTATATATACGTGATGCTATATACAAATATATATATATATTAATCATATGTGTATGTAACTATTTACATATCTCTCTCTATATATATATTTATATGTGTGTGTGTATATATATATATAAACAGCAAACAACAAGCAGTGTAAAAAACAACAACAAACTCTTTAGCACTAAACAACAACAACCTGAAGTGATGAAACAATTTCCTATATATGGTGAAACAACCCCCTTTTTATTAAGAAACAGTTTTTCATCAAAAATATAATAGTAATATGAGATCTTTAGATTTGATTACAACGAATATAATGATATAATCATATTGTAAATTAGATAAGTAAATTAGAAGAACAAATCATTTGAAGATTTTTAGTTGATTAGTTGTACCTGGTCATCTTCTCATGGGGAAAGAAGGAGAAAGCAATTATGAAGGGAAAAAGTAGTTATGTGACACATGTAGATTAGACAAAAAGAGCCGCGTCCGATTATTTATATTTCGTTGGACGTCCACTTTATAGTGTTCTCTTTTTTTTTTCAATTTGTCAAATTTACAATAGCATAGATCCAATTAACCATATGGTCACTGCTATTCCAATTTTTACCCAAATCCCATTGTTCCGACCTTCATGAACAATGGTCATAAGATGTGTATGTACCTACTATGTAGAGGCATACATTGATCAGTACGTGTTTTTGGGAAAATCAACTGTTTGCAGTGCACTTAAATCTCTAGACAACTAGACACACAACTTGAACACAAGTTCTTTCTCGGAAGGAACTATATATTGTACATGTTCAGAAATGTCCTACGGATCATACAACTTTATCATTGACAGTTATGACCGAGAAATATGCTAGTTTTGTTTGGAAGGTGAATCGAATAGAGTTTCTTCGTTAAATCTTAATTTCCACGCTTGTTTTTGACTTGTACGCCGTATAACAAACGGTCGAATAAAAAACAGAACACAAAGATTCTTTTGCCATCTTCAGAGGCGTGCCTGCATAGATGCTGTCATGTTATCTTCAAAGGCGTGCTTGGACATTTTGATTTGATTGACCATGTGTCATTGTCAGTCGTGGACAAATATGTTGTCAATTTGTCATGGTGTCATCTCCTTGCTATCATGTCATCTTGAAAGTCACTATGTTTCAACGCATTTCACTTTGAATGGTCACTTTGAAGGTCACTACGATACAACATGGATCACTGCCAGTTGTGGGCAAGAGAATAGGCGGGCGCGAGCACGCCGATGAATGAACGAATGACGCGACTAATATTCTCTTAGTTTTTTTTATTATGGAAAAGTCCGAATCACATCCATAAATTGTTAGGTAAGTATGAGTTACTCATCTAGACTAGAAAACTAAACATCTTTCCCTTAACTATTATTACTTAACTATTATTACCGGATGAATTTTTCTTCTAATTCAATCTAGAGTGGTTTTATTTCTACGTGACAGTCTGGTCAATATTTTTTTTAGAAAAAAATTAGTGAGACTCACCTATCAAATTCTCTCCCTCTCACCCCTCTCTCTCTGACAGGTGGGTCCTATCAATTTTTATTTAAAAAATATTAATTAGACAGTCATGTATAACCAAAACCACTTCGGATTAAATTAAGGGGTTCTTTATTTAGTATTAATGGTTGAGGGTAAAAAATATTTGGTTTTTGGGTAATTCTTACTCACCAATAGTTCATAAATGTAATTCAGATTTTTCTTTTTATTATATTGTTCAATATGTTCGATCGCGTGTGAGAGATAGAACACGTACCTGTTTCATATCACCGAAATGGGAGGAAGAAGACAACACGTGAACCGTACGTAAGATGTGAGTTTCCGAAGGTCCGCATGTTCGACTGAACAAAAATGGATTTTCAGGCAACTGAGAAATAGCATTGTCGTCCTTTTCCTTTTCCAATAATAGTAGTTGAATACTACACGGGCTGCAAGCATATCCTCTGCAAGCATCCTCCTTACGCAAGAAGCAGGAACGTACTCTCTTCGAGGTCAGAGTGGGATACAAATTGTTGATTGGAATTGTATGACTATATGATTCTTATTCTTGTACTTAACTAAATTCGTTGTAGACCATGTGAATACACGCATGTAGCAGCTACTGTATCTTCGCCTTAAAATATACTCTCTCTGTCTCAAAATATAAAGGATTAGGATTGAATGTGACACATCCTATTACTGCGAGTCTAGATATGTAATATGAATCTAGATAATACACATCCAAAATATAAGGGACTAGGATTTAATACTATCCAGATTTACAGTAATACGATAGGTCTCATCTATCCGTGATCCTTTATGTTTTGAAACAAAGGAAGTAGAACTATGTATCTGAACATATCCTATTTACATACATAGACAAAACTTGTTGTTATATTTTAGGACTCAAAGAAAATTCTTGTTGCCCCTCAAACTAACCCAATTCCTTACGTATCCACGTGTTTTACTTCATCTCTTTTGTACGTCTGCAATTTTGCTTTAATCTCTTTCATATCCCTGCCATTTGATTTCCTTCAAGTGACTGGTTAGTTTACTTCAAATTATTCATTATGCCCTTGAGAATGGAGGAGCTAAAATTTGGATTAGTTGGCTGCAAGCTTGATAAATATTGAACTATTCATGAGTGCATCATATGTGTGTTTATTTAAACAAAATAATTAGTGCATAGAAAATTTAAAATAAATTTTGAAAAACAAATTTAGTGCATTAAACTTTTGTTATATCATTCAATAGATATTTTTATGAAATTGTCTGTGACAATGGATCCGAAAAAAGGGTGATCTGAAAAATGCCAAAATGACATCATGAGCATTCATACGAAAAGAATTTACAACACAAAATTAACGAATTAGGTCATTATATCCACACACGACATTACCATTTCCATACACAATAATTGACAAACTAAATTAATATGGAAATACTATGTACATCATGAGCATCATTGCCATCATAATACATCATTACAATAGCAAGCAATCCTTGGTATTAGAGTAGCTGCTTGGTAAGCTATGGGCAATTCGGTAGAGGATTTTTTATAATTTGGTCTTTTACAAAAACTTATTTTACAAATAGACCCCTGAAAAAACTTATTCCAGAAATGATCCTTTTTGTGACACTAGAGTGACTGGCGTCGTGGTCCAACAGGACGATGCCAGCATCACTGGCGCCGTCATCCTGCCACCGTGACAAACCCGGCAGCCCAACGCTGACATGGCAGTAGGAGGGCGCCATCACTGCTGGTGCCGCCCTCACCACAACGGTGCCATCATCACTGGCGCGCCATCATATTCTTCGTTGTTTTCTTCTTATAGTTCAAAAAGAGCAAAAAAAATTAATAGATTAGTTTTCCGTAGTTCTATAAATCTTTGAGCCTTTTTTTACTAGAACTACTTAGTTAGGGCTTGTTAAGTTTTCTATTACATCGTTGTGTCGAGTTGCTAGTATTAGCGTTCCGTCGTTTAGAGTTTTGAGTTCTTGCCGTCATCATTACTATTGCTGCCCTTACCATCATCGCTGCCACCCACTAAATCTCTTTCCGTTTATGCAAGATCTGTTTCTTCCTTGGAATCCGATTGTCTTTGAGTCTGCCGTCAAAATAGCCATAACTCGAGTGTCCTTTGATAAAACAGCTATATCTTTTTCATATGGATTTGAAATCAGACATATAATATATCGACGGACATCTACAGAAAAAGTTACATCCGTTGCTCTCCGGCTTTGCCGGGTTCAGCGAAATAAAAATCTCAAAATTCTCCTTGCAAGATTGTGTTTTTGAGGTGAGAAGCTTTCGGACCCATTTCGATAGAACTTTGAAAAATTATAGGGACCACATATTTTGTCCGTTCGAACTTAAATTTTCTATGGTTGGTTTCTGCGTGCTCCTATATGTGAAAAAATATTAGAAAAATAAAATAAAAAAAAAGTAACACCTCTCTCCTCTACACTAGAAAGAGAAAAAGAGAAGGATTGGAGGGGGACGGCACCAGCATTACTGGCGCCCTCCTTCGGCCACGTCCGTGTTGGGTGTGCCACGATGGTAGGGGGACGGCGCCAGCATCCTTGGTGCCGTCCCATTGAACCACGGCGCCAGTCACTCTGGCGCCCCAAAAAGGATTATTCTTAGAATAAGTTTTTTCAGAGGTTTATTTGTAAAATAAGTTTTTATAAAAGACCAAGTTGTAAAAAATCCACCAATTCAGTATCTTTTGAAAAACATAACAAGTTAATAGATGCACATACACAGTGATTCAACGGAAATCTAATGGCAAGGATATGGAAGGGATTAAAATGAAAACTCGAGGGTACACATGAAATTTATTTAGTAAAACTTAAGGGTATGAAAGGGATCAGATCAATTTTGAGGGGCGCAAGGAAATTTTCTCTATCTCTTTGGTAACACAGCGAACTATAATCTGATAGTATCCACTTGTATATTTGCTAGTGAAAATGTTCCAGCTGTAACAGCGAACTGAAAATTGTTCATTTTGTTTTCCCATACGATCATTTGACCGGGGTTACACTATCATGAGAAATTGCTAGCTCATTTATCACTGAAAAGTGAAAACCACCTGATTTGTTTATTTATTTGCCATATTCAACATCATATATAGTTATAGATTCTTTTTATAAAATGGATTTTAAAAACCAGTCTCTATACTCAACTGGATATACAACAACCATAAAAGCATACTTTTATATATATATATATATATATATATATATATATATATATATATATATATATATATATATATATATATATATATATATATATCCTTTTCTTATTATATGCGAAAACTTACTCTCCATCATAATTTCTAAACTACGTACTTAATAAGTTGGAGAAGAGCGGAGGAAGGTTCCGAAAACGTATGGTCAAACGTCGCCCAGGGATTAACCTCGTGGTGCAATACCAAAAGGTCTCACATGTTGAAATATATACTATCCTTGGAAAGTATGAAGGAGTCCTCTCACATGTTTGGACTCATTTACCATTTCTACATGCTACAAGCCAATTAAACAAACTACTAGTACCAACAAATGAGATCAATTTTTCTCTCGATCTATAAATACTCAACCGATCGACGGTGGCAAGCAGGAGCTCATCGATCATTCAGTTCAGCCAATATCTATACATCTGCAAGCTAGAGCCAGTTAATATCTATACATCTGCAAGAAGGATGCCGGCCTTTACTGCATCACTCCAGTGTGTTACCTTGTTTGGCCAAACAGCATCGGCCGACGCCCAGCCACGGCAACGACCGTCGTTCCTACGCCTACACGCTCGCCGTCGATCATGCGGTAATCACATGGCCTACCCATCTTAACAGCATTGCGTTATATGTATCATTGGAATGATCCAGACGGTCCGAGCCGATGAACGGTCCTCGGACGGTGATCGATACACTCTCTTAGAGACGGAGGGAGTAAGATGGTGGATGACTAGCTAGCTAGTATAAATATGACTGCAGCTGACGTGTGGTTTTTATATAGGATTTTCATGTACTTAATAAACCTTTTCACCTTACATGCATGCATGCCTGGTTTTCAGGGCCTACGCTAATAAGCAAATCACCATACCCGGCCTCAGAAGAAGCACGCGAACGGGAAGCAGACGGTGGACAACATGAGCATACGGTGCTGTATACATATATAAACTCATGCTAATTCTATCCTAAATATAATGTAGCAATCTAAGATCGAATTAGACACATCCGAATAATATATCTTGATGTGTCTAATCCGGTTCTAACTACGTTGCTATATTTTAGGATGGACGAGTCATTGTATCTAAATTTATGAGCTAACTGACACTGATTAAACAACCCTCCTCAAGGATGAACTGAGCGAGACGACGACAAGCATGATCGATGGCATCAGGACAGCACTGAGGTCGATCGGAGAGGGAGAGATTAGTATCTCAGCCTATGACACGGCATTGGTTGCCCTTCTGAAGAATCTCGATGGGGGTGATGGTCCTCAGTTCCCATCAACCATCGACTGGATCATCCAGAATCAGCTACCGGATGGTTCATGGGGTGATGCGTCCTTCTTCATGATCGGAGACCGGATCATCAGCACCCTCGCATGTGTTGTGGCGTTGAAGTCTTGGAACATTCATGCCGACAAATGCGAGAAAGGTACATAGATGGAGATGGAATTTTTTTCCTCAAGAGGATGTCTTCTCATTTTACGTGCATGTCATTAAAAAATTATAAAGGAATTTTGACATAGATCAATATGTGGTATGCCATTTCACAAACTCAAATTCAATCTATTCAATTTGAAAAAAAAATAAATTTAACTACGAAGTACAAGTTCTATTTAGAGTCAAATTTATTATTTTTGTTTGCACTTGTATAAGTTTTAGAGTCAAATTTGTAATTTTTTTTTCTACTTGTATAAGTTGAATTTGTCTTACACATTTGTGGAGTGACTATTTTTATGACTTTTTGGACTATACGAAAAAAACGAGGGGACATTCCAATAAGGGGTGAATCAAATTTTCATGCATATATCACTTGATTTTCTATTCGATTGTCTCTTCCAGTGGATATATTGCTCTATCAATGTATTCATTGTAGGATTTACCATGCCAATATTTTAAGAAAATGACAAGATTTTGTTGTTGTCATTGTCTCTTTTAGGTCTGTTGTTTATCCATGAAAATATGTGGAGGTTGGCCCATGAGGAAGAGGATTGGATGCTAGTTGGATTTGAGATTGCCTTGCCCTCACTCCTAGACATGGCCAAGGAACTGGGTCTTGAAATCCCTTATGACGAGCCAGCCTTGAAAGCAATATATGCCGAGAGAAAACGGAAGCTCGCCAAGTATGTATACCTAGCTCTAACTGTTCTTATTTTTTGCAAAATTTTAATCATCCTACACATAGTACATATGTGTCGTGCATGTGGCTTGGCTAATAGCTAGTAGACACGAGCCTATTGTACATGCTCAAAACACGTAATAGATAGATCCATCAAATACCAAGGTCGCATTACCAACGAGTCACTAATTCATCTCTTTTTGCTTCTCTTATATGGAGAAAATCATTAATTATGAGATTTAGATTTATTTTGCTCTAATGCATTAATATAACATAATTTAACAATCAATGTTTTGCATTGGAAATCTATATATGTGTAATCGACCAATGAGCTGACACTCTGCCGAATTTTAGGATTCCAAGGGACGTACTACACGCTATGCCAACTACTTTACTTCACAGCCTTGAAGGAATGGTTGACTTGGACTGGGAAAAGCTCCTTAAGCTCCGGTGTCTGGATGGGTCATTCCACTGCTCGCCTGCTTCTACGGCTACTGCTCTCCAGCAAACAGGAGACATGAAATGCTTTGAGTACCTTGATGGAATCGTCAAAAAGTTCAATGGAGGAGGTAATTAATTAAAACCGATTTACCTGATTTACGATCACATTTTGTTCAGAATTCCTTCGAGTATTACTCCCTCCAGGTTAAAAGTAATTCTCGTTCTAGACCAGGATCACTAATTTATATTATATAATATACATATAAATACCAACAAATATATATTTTTATTGAAGTACTTTTAAGATTAACCTATTCATATCATCTTCATATTTCTAAAACAAATATTTTAAAAATTATTTATAGTTCAAGTTTTTAAAATTTAACTTCGGTTCTATCTGAAACAGTCTTTTCTTCCTCACCTAGCACACGAACTCAATTCAGCACTGTCTGCTCTGAAACAGAAGCAATGCCATAATTACACCTAAATTAATTCATTATGTTTTCAGTTCCGTGTATCTACCCATTGGATGTGTACGAACGCTTATGGGCCGTCGATAGGCTGACGAGGCTGGGCATCTCAAGGCACTTCACAACTGAAATTGAGGATTGCTTAGACTACATTTTCAGGTACTAATTTTTAACATACGTGTATATATCAGTATATGTTACCAACATGTACAGATACTTCACGTACGTACGTACCCAAGTGAATTAATGTTTAGTTGACCATATATATGGATATTGTACTGGAACAGGAACTGGACTCCAGAGGGATTAGCTCACACAAAAAACTGCCCGGTAAAGGATATCGATGACACCGCCATGGGTTTCCGTCTCCTCCGACTTTACGGCTACTATGTCGACCCATGTAAATACTATTTACTAGCAGCTGCTCATTTAACATCTATAATAATTAAGATATCCAACAAATATTATTTACTGCTACCTCCATTTTAAAGTCGTTCTGACAAATCTCACACAAATCCAAAAGGACGTAAAAGATTACATTACATGGTTACCATCATTAAATATATCTTAATTATTTTTTTCCAAAGCATATAAACCAATAGGATTTATGACTGCATTAATGTATGATCGTATTGATGAAGCATAGAGAAAGAAGATCGTCTGTAGATGTGCTTTAAAAATGTGAGAACAATAGGTATTTTGATTAAATTTGAGTGTTACAACGATTAGTAATATGAAATGGAAAGAGTATTTACTTTATTAATTGAGCCTAGCTAATGTGCGCAAGCAACAATGTTAGGCGTGCTGAAGAACTTCGAAAAAGATGGCAAGTTTTTCTGCTTGCACGGCGAGTCCAACCCATCCTCTGTCACCCCAATGTACAATACTTACCGGGCCTCCCAGCTCAAATTCCCTGGCGATGACGGCGTCCTTGGGCGAGCTGAGGTGTTTTGCCGCTCATTCCTGCAAGACAGGACAGGCTCAAACAGGATGAAGGACAAGTGGGCCATCGCCAAGGACATTCCGGGAGAGGTATACGTTAATTCATACTCCCCTGTTTCAAGAAAAATATATGAATAAATCTGAACAGTACATAGCAAAGGAAATGTAATACAAATTTATTAAAGTATAGATGTATAAAACGTGAGTAACACTTCATGTATATTAAAAAATGCAAGTTGATGTGAAGCTATACCAACTTATAATTTATTGCGATTTCTAATATATATGATAGGTTGAGTATGCCATGGACTACTCATGGAAAGCAAGTTTACCGCGGATTGAAACGAGGTTGTACTTGGATCAATACGGAGGCAGTGGCGACGTATGGATTGGAAAGGTCCTGCACAGGTAATTATATAATATTACCTTCAGATGAAATAATATACAATATGTACTTTGTCCATTCGTTAATGATAGAAATTACCTACAGCAAAACAAATGGCCGCTTCTCGTTCTAAGTCTGATTTTTTCAGGATGACTCTTTTCTGCAACGACCTGTACCTCCAGGCGGCTAAAGCTGACTTCAGTAATTTCCAAAAAGAGTGCCGCGTTGAGGTGAATGGCCTTAGAAGGTTAGTCTTCTTGATCCCCAACTTCAAGTAATAACTCGTTGCGAACTAGCAGCATATGTAATATATCTATACTAATTTTTTTAAAAAAGGAGTGGTGGTGCTGATTCTGCTTGCCACCACCAACTCCTCTAAACTAACATGTGGTAGATGCTTGAAAGGCATTTTTGCTTTGAAATATCTTGTACCTCTAACTTTCCCCTTTAATGGTCTAAAAGCAATGGTTGAAAAGTAAAAGAATAAGGATACAAACCCTTATGAATTTTAAAAATAAGTTCTAAACTGTTTTCTTATTTGTAATGGACCGATGATATTTTTTAAGTCCCATAACAGCATATGGGTATTTTGCTAATATTAATTTCTTAAGATAATGGAAGATGAGTAACTTATCTGTATTAGTGCACCCAGTCAACCAGTAATGAAACTAGACAGCATACCATATATATGATTAATCAGATTCTTACTCAAAAATATAAATTTACAGTTCATGTATATATGCAGGTGGTATTTGAGGAGTAATCTTGAGAAGTTTGGCGGGACTGATCCACAGACTGCAGTGACATCCTACTTCTTAGCTTCAGCAAACATCTTTGAGCCAAACCGAGCCACGGAACGTCTTGGATGGGCTCGCATAGCGGTGCTCGCCAACGCCGTCTCCTCTCACTTCCGGAGAATCGGGTATATTTTAATCACAAATTGGGTGCACGACTTCACCAACCACATCACTGACTTCAGTGATTAATCGATGTAATTACGTGAGCTTACTTCCATATGCGCTATGCTATGTTTACAGGGGACCAAAAAATTCGACCAGTAATCTTGAAGAGCTTATCAGCCTTGTTCCTTTTGACGACACTTATTCTGGCAGTCTTCGTGAAGCTGTAAATTCATTAAATCAAAACCGTGTTAAAACTTCAAATGGAAAAAAAAGTGCCAAATCTTTATATATTTCTTTTTGTAAATTGCAGTGGAAGCAGTGGCTCATGGCATGGACTGCAAAGGAGAGCAGCCAGGTGTCAATTGAAGGGGATACCGCAATTTTGTTGGTTCGTGCCATCGAGATTTTTGGAGGACGGCATGTTTTGACCGGGCAAAGACCGGACCTTTGGGAGTATTCCCAGCTCGAGCAGCTCACCTCTTCCATCTGCTGCAAACTTTCCACGAGGGTTCTTGCTCAGGTACATATACATTTATAGTATCCTGAATTTGTATTTATACTACTCTCTCAAATATAACAATATACTTTCTCAGTTTCATATTATAAAAAAATATTTTGGTCTCTTTATCCCTCGTCTGAATTCACTCGCATTTGTATAAAATTGGACACATATATAAAGCATATAGCACATGAATCCATATATGAATCTATTCAAAAATCAAAAACATGAAACAAAAAAAACAGTACTTAATTAGATATTATTGTTTAGATTCGTATTACTAAGTTGTGATCAGGATTGAAATTTCAGTTCAAAATTTACGTTATTTTGGACCCACCCAGCAATTTTATTTTTTTTGAATTTTTTCAATTTGATTAAAATTTACTGAAATTCAGTCAAATTGTTTTTTAAATTATTACCAAAAAAACTACCAAAATTCCTGAAATTCTCGAAATTCCGGTGACCATGGTTCTTACCAAAATTGCAAACCATGGTTGTGACTATTCCGGCACAACATTGCTATATTTTAGGATGCGACACAGGGAGTACGTCCTTATTTCTAATCATGTTATATTTGTCATTTTATAACAACGGAAATGTTCAATGGTTGATTCAGGAGAACGGGGAAAATACGGAGAAAATTGAGGACATAGACCGGCAAGTGGATTTGGAGATGCAGGAATTGACTCGGCGTGTTCTTCAGGGCTGCAGCGCTATTAACAGACTGACCAGGGAGACGTTTCTCCATGTGGTGAAGAGCTTCTGCTACGTCGCCTACTGCTCGCCTGAGACAATTGATAGCCACATCGACAAGGTCATATTCCAAGATGTGATTTAGGAACAAATTACCCCGGCGCATATATATATATATATTAATTTGTGTTGTTTAAGTTGCTGCTAATTAATGATCGAGGACGCCAAAATCGTACGCAGTGTGGGCGTTGTGTGTGCCTTCCAACAGAAACGGTTTTTTCGGCCCGCGGTTTTTTCGTGTGGGCCGAAAGGCATCTTCCTGTGCGGAAGGCCTGCCCGCACGCGCGAGAAGGTCTGAGAAAAGACCATTTTCGCGTGCGGGCGGCCCAACCGCACGGGAAGATCGATTATCCCGTGCGGTTGTCTTAAGTGGCCCGCACGGGATAATGGATCTTTTCGTGCGGGCCGCTTAAGCCGACCGCACAGGATAATCGATCTTCCCGTGCGGTTATTTAAATGGACCGCACGGAAAGATAGACAGCAACATTAATTTTTTTGTGCATATATTGGCTTATCTCTCCCTCCCTCCTCTCCCTCCCTCTCTCTCTCTCAGTAATAATATATACACATCGCACATATTAAGAATTAAACGTAATTAATTATTTTTTCATGGAATTAAGATATTAAATTGTACACCTCACATATATACATATCATCGCGTCTCACAATTTATAAAAGTTCAAAAAACCACATAAAATATATACTTAATTAGAAATATTTGTACTAGCTAGTATACATATGTTCTTTTTCCCACTCTCTCAGTCGTTTGAAGGTATCCTCCGTCGCAAGCTAGCTATCCAGATCGTAGAAATCGTCCAAATGGTTGCAGACATCACGGCGGATGAAGCGGCAAATATCTGCACACAAGTTTCGTATGGTTCGATCGTCGAACCGGTTCGCTACAATTGGAATGGACGAGATCTTTTTAAGAAGGAATACACATTGTTATAGTTAGAAAAATTATACAAGATCTTATAATGTGTAAAAACATATTTTCTTTGGACTTACTTCTTCAATGTGTAAATTATACGTAGTATCCGCATAATGTGTAAATTATACGTAGTATCCGCATAATTTAGTCTCTGGTGGTTGCTTAAAACACTATGTTGAATAAAATTGTATACATCAATATTTTGAGTGAAACAAGTATATATAGGAAATGTCATTATAACGGACATGTAAATACCGGCCATTTTGTCTTCACGAGAAGCTTCTTCTTTTGTGGATTATTGATTGGTCCACCGTGGTCTACGTAATATTTATGTGCTCTATAAAGACAAAATAATTGTTTGAGTCAATTATGTGTCTTCGAGAGTACAACAGCCAATATTTAGTAAATGGTGCATAACAGGACTTACAAATTTAATATAATGAGAAACTCTGTAAATTTTTTCTCGCTATAGTGTGCCGGATCCAGCACTACGACCAAGTGGTCCCGCGGATATACCAGAAAAAGTATGTAGTGATCGCTGCAAAGAAGATATGTTAATTATAGGTGATATCGTACTAAAATATCAGTAGTACGGAAGTATATTACATACCGCAGCGCATAAGGGACCAAGAGGATAGTTTTGTCTTTGTGCGCGACCATCGCTCTGCCCAAGTACAGTGCTACGCTGACCATCTTTTTCTTGTGCATTTGTTCGACGACCGCTTTTTTCTCGGATGTCGTTTTACCTTTGAGCTCAGCGGAATCTGCACGAATATTCACCGTGTGTTCCATCCAGCAAACCCTTGTTGGGTTGATATATCATACTGGTTGGTTGGCCTTTTCGGTGGCGTGGAATTGCATCCTACGTAATGCAGCGGGTAATTTATCAGAAGATAGTTAGCAAATGAATTCATTTATGACATTAAATACGATTGACTTATAGGCAAAATGCAGCAACGAGATTTATATCCAATTTGTCCAGCTTGAATAATGCGTGAAGGTCGTTGAAATCGATTACCAGCATCCCATTTGGTCCACTGATGAAAGCGTTGTCCGGGACCTTCACAGTAATCATTTTCAGGCCCTTTTTAGACGCCTTCAGATACCAGTCATGCATCAGCCTCATTTCCCAAGGCAGGCCTTCCATGACGTACGGTGGCAGGAACGGCTTCCCGTACACGTACTTTGTTGGCACATCGTCGGAAGTCCAGTTTTGCAGGTCCTCCATTTTATTTTTCATCGATTTTTAGGAATCCGACAACTTTGGAGTTTCGTCCTGATTCTTGTCAGTCGGTGCTCTCCCCTTGAAAGCCTGGAACACTAACCTTTCCTCGTATACGGTCATTTTTTCCTTATCATATGTTGACCTAACCATTGTTGGGATAAGCCAACGAGGTTCAAGCTTGGTCGGACTTGGAAGACTTGTGCTTCTTAGAAGAGGCCTTTCAGGTAGCGCCAATGCTGACTGTGGTGTCGAAGGAGGTTGTTCTGCGTGGACTTCAGGGGCTGACAGATGTGGCAAATCAGGACCTTCTGGTTTAGGGGAGGAGGGAGGCGGGGAAGCAGGCTGATTAGGTGGAGGAGGTGGGGAAGCAGGCCGATAGGTGGTGAATCTTGCCCTGGTGGAGAAGGCGGTGTAGGCGGGCGTTGGGTTGAAGCCGACGGGCGTGGGGTTGAAGGCGATTGACCGACCAGCAGGATATCTCGTCGATGCCATAGTATAAACTGATTCACAGCATCCCCAAGCAATTCTACCCCTTCCGGTGTTGGAATATCTATCTCTAAACTAGTATGCTCTGCATGCACCTTGGCCACTTGCATCCTTGCAAGTCCTGTACCCACCTCCTTTCTCTTCCTGGCCCTTCCTATCGGCATGAGCAGGCTGCACGGCGTCGGGGCAGTTATGTTATCTACTGGACAAGGTGCGGTGTCTACTGACCCGACACTGCTTGGCACCTATACTGTGGGTTCTTCGGATTGCTGGACAAGTTTGGGAAGGCTTGACGATTTTGAGCAACAAGAGAGTAGAAATGTTGTTCAACTTGTTTTGATATCTTCTCTTCCAATTTCTGTTTGTACCTATCTCGTTTCTTGTAACCCGTAGCTTCCTCTGGAAACCCTTCCTTCCAGCTCGTCCTTAACGATAGACCCCTTACTCGTCCGGAATGTTCAGGGTTGTCTAATGCAGCTGTTAGTTGATCATTTTCCCTCTTGGCAATGAATTCCCCTATTTCTCTTTTTCCGCAATGTCCTTCAGACTACTGGTCACATGCTTGATATCCGGATCCTCGAAACGGATCTCTCCCTCATCGGTGACTTGGCCCGTGCTCCATGCCCAAACCTAGTTTTTGCTTCTTTCCTTCAGTGCATCTACAAGCAAGGGCTTGCCTTGGGCGGCAAACTTCTCTTCAGTTGCTCGCCACTTCTCTACGTGGCCATCGTAGCTGCTCGAGCCCAACCGGTGCGGGTATTTGTTCCTTTTAGCTAGATCGGACATCTTTTTCCTCCGCGCTAAGGCTTTCGGGCTTGTCATCTTTGCCACGAAAATGTCCCATTCGGCGGGCGTAATACCACCGTAGTCGGCGAATGGAGTCTTGTTCTTTTGCACGTAGTGAGTGTTCATGTCCGATTTCCACTGCCTCCACCGATGCGCCATCGTTTTTAAGGCAAACTCTTTTCCCAGAACCTCTGAACCAGGCGGATATACAAGCCACTTCTGTAACTCGTTCCACATGAAGTTCTTCATGTTGTCATCCACCTGCTCCTAGGAATCTACATTTAAAGGGCCGTGGGTTCTAGCCAATACACCGCAAGTGCTACTGAATTTTGTCATTGCTATCTTGGGCTCTAGTGGCTTCCCATCCTGGTTCAGAGATGTGATATATTATGTCTCCTTCAGAGGTTGGTTCTTACTTCTCTGACCACGTCTTTTCTTTTGACCGGGCGTTTCTCCGGTGTCGGTTTCTACCGGACCGGACGTTGCTGTGTCCGTCTCGCCTTCGGCTATGACGGCAGACTTGGCATCCTTTCTTTTTGATTGGCGTCTTATTTCCATCTGTACGTACATTAGAAAAGGTTAAACGCAACCGAGAGGGAGACAGATTAGTTTAAAACACTACGGCTCGACTTACTGCTTGCTCCATAGGAATGTAGTCAGGGTCTTCTTCAACCGGTGGTGCTGGCGTAACTTCGATATGGCACATCGAATCGCTTAGTGTCTGCCATGTGCCTTCGCTCGAAACCTCTTGCGTTGGTTCGACGTTGGGTGCATCGGAGGGAGCTTTCTCGGTCGCCATTTGATCTACGGTTGGTCGTAACAAAATTAATCTGTAATTTGATCTGATTTTAACACAAATAAAGGGTATTTGTTGTGATCTAAGCCATCAAATTTCCTTGATTGTTTCACTTCGAAGACATAGGGTGAAAATCAAACAAATTTACTTCGAACACACTGTGTTCATGCCAAAATTGTCGTTATATGACACCACAGAGCAAAAATCAAACAAAGTACTAACTTTTTGACATATGTTTGTTTAGTTTTTTTTTACATTAAATTTTATTACTTGCTCATTAGTAGTACATTTCATATGTCAGATGCTGATAAATGTGGTTTTAGCAGGGGCTTTGGCGACTGTTGGATTACATGATGCATTACATATTTTGTAGTCATGGTCCAGACATGTTAAATGCACATGCGTTGTTACAAGCTAAAAGAAAATAGTTGTACTACAAGATTACATATATATGCATATACATATATTATAGTGTAATTATATGTATATATGCATATACATATCAATGCATGTACATATATTATATATATAATTATATAATTTGACTTCATAAATTTCACAATAATAATTTCATAATAGTAATTTCACAACTAATTAAATTAACAACCAATTAAATTGACAAATTTACAAATTCACAACTAACTAAATTCACAACCAATTAAATTGACAAATTTATAAATTCACATCACATATATAAACTTTTCCATCACATATATATCATCAGAAATTTACAAAAAATTTGACAATAATTTGTAAATCACATACAACAATGTTCAGTGTTTATGCAGGAAAAATTGAAAAAAAAAATTCACATAACGCACCGCCCGGCCGGCTAGCTGTGGAGGTGGCGGCGGTGGAGGCGGCAGCGGCGGCGGTCGGTGGAGGTGGTGGAGGAGGCGACGGCGGTGAGGATGGCGGCGGTCGGTGGAGGCGGCTGCACACGGTCGGAGGAGGCGGCCACGGTGGAGGCGGCGGTGGCGGCGGTCGATGGAGGCGGTGGAGGAGGCGCCGGCGGTGAGGAAGGCGGCAGTCGGTGGAGGCGGCCGCGGTCAGAGGAGGCGGCCGCGGTGGAGGCAGCGGCGGCGGCGGAGGGGGCGGCTGCGCGCGGTCGGATGAGGCGGCCGCGGTGGAGGCGGTGGAGGAGGCGTCGACGGTCGGTGGAGGCGATGGTCGCAAAAAATTTCGACAGCCTGTCGGCGCTAGATCTAGGGATCGTCGGGACTTAGAAATTTTCGGCTCCCGCGCGTACCTATATAGGCGGAGATCATCGCGTACCGGTCGGTTAACCGCCCGCACGGAAAGACTGTCTTTCCGTGCGGGCCGCTTAAACCGCCCGCACGGGATAATCGCCGCCCTTATATAAACAAATGCACATATTAATGTTATGAATATTTTTTTTATTAACTAACATATTAATTATTGTAAATACTATTCCATTTATTAATTATTCCATGCAAAACTATACAACTAAAAAAATATCAATGCATATATTAATTTTATTAATTAATGTAAATACTTTTCCATTTATTAATTATTCCACGTGAAAGTATAAACCTAAAAAAATAAATCAATGTAAATTCATCACATATTAATATATCAATTGATCACATATTAATTAATTAACATATTAATCATCCACACAAATACCATAAGTTCGATATACAACCACACATTCAGTCGTAATACCATAAGTTTGGTACATTCGCTCACAAAAACATATTGTAGACAAAAACTAACATTTCATAATTTTTGGATTAACGTCCTTCCGCACGGATGCAAACTTTGATTCGTCGAGGACACTCTCAATGCGTTTCATCCGCGTAGGAAGATCTGTGAATAACTCAATGGCGTCGTATTGATTATAATCGCGTGCATCTTAAATGTTGTCAATACCAATGATGTGTTGGTTGCCCGATACAATAATATCGATCTTTTCATCGGAAGGATCCTTCACATAAAAAACCTGTGCAACACGTTCGGCAAGGACCCATGGATCATCCTTGTGTCCAATTTTACTCCGTTCAGCACACGTAAATCCAAATTTATCTGCCATGCTGTCTTTCACCCATTGGCATCTGAGAACAGGGATCTGAATGTTTAAACCGTAGTCAAGTTCCCATATTTCTTGTATGATCCCGTAGTAAGACTTGTTCTGTCCTGTTACGTCCAACGCTTCGACACGAACCCCACTGTTCTACGCTAAGCTTTTCCTATCTTTGCTGTTTGTGTAAAAAGAATATCTGCCGATGTCATACCCTTGCCATGAGGTCAAAAGGCTTGTTGGGCCAGCTGCAAGTCTTTCTATTGTTTTTTTCTCGATTGATTCTCCACACAGTAGCTTTTGATCCTTCAGCCACTGGGGAAAAGTGCGCTTCTGTTCTTCCGAAACCCAATCGTCGAATCACCCAGGATTGCATGCTCTGATCTCGGAAGTGTGTTGCTCAATGTAGGGCGCAACGATGGCGAGTTGTTGAAGAACACTGCTGTGTGCATCTGATACCGCTTTGTCGTAGAAGCATTTTCTTTCCACAGTACCCTTCCCAGATAACCTTCCATCATGTCGAGGCACCGATATCCCAATGGGGTTGACATCTCTCATATAATCTAGGCAACACTCGACAACCTCCTCAGTTGTGTTACCCTCTATCATCGAGCCCTTCGGATAAGCACGATTACGGACATACCCTTTCAGAACAGCCATGTATCGCTCGTATGCCCACATTTGATGTAGGTATAGAGGACCAAGTTCAATAATTTGAGGGACAATTTGAACAATGAGATGTTCCATCATGTCCCAGTACGATGGAGGAAAAAACATCTCTAGCTGGCAAGCTGTCTCGACTGCGAATTTCTGAAGGGGTCCTAATTCTTCTGGATCAAAAACTTTCTGTGAAACTCGATTAAAAACATAGCACAACTTTGTTATCACTACCTTGGTGTGCACTGGTTTCACCGCCCTTATAGCGATAGGGAGGAATACCGTAAGCATCTTATGACAGTCGTAAGCGTTGTATCCAGAAATCGACAAATCTTTCATTGATACTAGTTTCCGGATATTCGATGAGAATCCAGTCGGCACTTTCAATCCACGAAGACATTTACAGAAAGCTTTTTTCTCTTCTAGTGACATTGAGTAGCATGCCGGTGGAATCTCAATCTTACCATTCGTTAGCTCTATCGGGTGGAGATCTTTCCTTATGCCCAAATTGACCAGGTCGTTACGTGACTTCAACTCATCCTTTGTTTTACTTGGGATGTCAAGTAAAGTCCCGATGGTGCTGTTGAACACGTTTTTCTTGAGGTGCATGACATCGATGGCATGGCGAATCTGCAGGTCTTTCCAGTACGTCAGGTACTTGAAAAAGATTGAATGTTTCTTGAAGGACAGCGTGTTTTCTACCACTTCTTTCTTCCTCTTGCCTAAAGCTGTCTTTCCCTTGCCGAACACGACCTTTATGTTCTTTGTCAGCTTGAACACCGTGGAACCATCCTTTGCTTCGGGGGCAATACCTTCCTCAACAGTTTTGTCAAAAAAGGTAGCCATCGCACGATACCTATGCTTCTGTGGTAAGAAACGACAATGACGCATGTAAACTAACTTTTTTGACGAGGTCAGGTATATGTACGATGTGTTGTCCAGACATATAAGACATTCGGTCTTTCCTTTAATCTGTCCTGAGAGGGAAAAATTTGCTGGTAGATCGTTTATAGTAACGAATATGATAGCACGCAGAGTAAAATACTCTTGTCGGTACGCATCAAACAATCGTAGACCCTCTTCCCACATTTCTTGTATATCCTCCATCAAAGGTTCAAGAAACACATCTAGATCGATGCCAGACTGTTTAGGCCCTTGTATAAGGATAGTCAACAAAATATACTTTCGCTTCTGACATAACCATGTCGGAAGGTTATACATGGTGAGCAGAATAGGCCAAGTGCTGTGCGAGCTGCTTAGGTCACCAAACGGATTCATTCCATCCGTGCTCAACGCAAACCTTACATTTCTCGGATCATTTGCAAACTTTGGGTGCTTCGAATCAAAGTTTCTCCATTGTCGAGCATCGGCGGGGTGCCGAATCATACCATCTGTTTTCTGACCCTCTTGATGCCATCTCATCAACTCGGCGTCGGTGGGGTTCGAGAACAATCACTTCATGCGATCTTTCACTGGCAAGTACCACATCACCATGGCCGGAATCTTTTTTCCTTGCTCGACCAATACATTTGGTTCGGCAACATCACTATCGGTGGCATGGCAACATCACTATCGGTGGCACTATTATCCTTTTTGTACCTACTCGCCCCACAAGTTGGACACTTGTCCAGGTCAGCGTATTCATTGCGATAAAGTACACAGTGATTAATACATGCATGGATCTTTTCCACATCAAGTGATAATGGATATATCAATTTCTTGGCTTGGTAGGAGTTAGCTGGCAACAAGTTAGGCTTAGGAAGCATAACTTTCAGAAGACCCATCAAGTTGTTGAAACTAGTATCAGACCATCTGTGCTTGGCCTTCAATGTAAGAAGTTCTAGCACCGACCGCAACACTGTATAATCCATGTCACATCCCTTTGATTGATCGTACAAAAGATCTTTCGCTGATTTCTGCAACGCCTCCCAATTGTTTAAATCTCTTGCTTTCTCTGTTAGGACCTCTGGTTCAGTGTGCCACAACATATCCTCAAGATTAAGATCAATATCAGCCTCTGTGGCGTCAAAACCAAAGCCGCCAAAATCACCAATCATTTGACGGGACATGTCCTCAATTATAAAATTCTCTGCCTAATCAAACCAAATATCACAAATCTCTATAGGAGGGGCGACTTCCCCATGATAAGTCCAAACTGTGTATTTCTCCACAAATCCACGCTGAATTATGTGTCCCAGAATTACATTCGGATCTTTCCACATCTTCTGATTCTTGCAATCCACGCAAGGACAAAAAATATCCTTCCTATTCTCCCTCAAAGCGTGTGTCTTAGCCTTATCAATAAATGTTGATGCTTCTCTCATGAACACCGGATGAGTTCTCCTCTCATACATCCATGTCCGATCCATCTAAAAAAATTCACAGCATTAATTAATATTATATTGCCGGTGTTTTCTAAATAAACAAATTAAACTTAAATCCTACTTTTTAACTAAAACCTCATTCACAGCAAATAATAATACTGGGACAATATTAGTTACCAAAAAATGGTTCAATCAAAAAAAACAAATTATTTGACCTACAAATTACAAAAATAGCACAAAATAACAATTCACACAAGTTTACATATCTTCGCATTCAACCAATGAAATTTTACAAAAATGAAAGCAAATGAAGGAGATGATCAAGCACATTACCTTTTATATTGATTTCAATTGAAGATTTCAAGTCTAAAACCTCCCACCAAAAGAAATTGCTTATTTTTGGAGAGAGAAACGGAGTTAAAAAAATTCAAATATCTTCACATTAAACCAATAAAAATTTTTAAAAATGGAAGCAAATGGAAGAGAAGATCAAGCATGGTACCTTTTGTATTGATTCCAATTCAAGAATTCAAGTTGAAAACCTTCCCCCCTATAATTGCCTTTTTTTGGGAGAGAGAAACACCATGTTCAAAGTGACATTGTTGAGGATGAAAGGTGTTTAATGGTGCATCATCGCGTGCGGTCCACTTAACGGCCCGCACGGGATAATGCATTATTCCGTGCGGGTGCTTAAGCGGACCGCACGGGATAATGGACCTTCCCGTGCGGTCGCTTAAGTGAACTGCACGGGATAATGCATTATCCCGTGCGGTCCAACTACCGGCCCCGTCGGGACCGGTTTTTCCAGGCGTGGCCACTTATGGCCCGCCTGGAAACTATTAGGGACCTCGTCCAGAAAAACCGTTTCTGTAGTAGTGGGTTGGAGCTTTGTACTCTTTCATGATCTTGAGTACTAAAAACATCCGTTTCCAAAAAAAAAGGCCCACTCTGGTACATATAGGCATGCATGGAATCAATCGTATCCGACTCAAACCGATTTATAGAATCAATATATCGAGAGATCAACCATAGTTGCCATTTTTCATTAGAATTGCTAGCTTGAATATATATGGTTTAACGCTAGTCAACAAAATGAGAAAGTTGGGGAGTTGTTCTATCATCTTATGTATCTTTTTTGTTTGTTGAACAAATTTCTGATTGTTTGTCTTATGGCATAAGCCAGAGATGTAAATCATTTCTATAATTAAAAGGCAAATTATCTTGCAGGACTTTTAAAATTTGTGTAATTTGTTGATAGACATCGTAAAAACATGTCACGCTTGCAGGACACTATAAAAAACTGATAGTTGCTGGAGGACACTTTCAGCTCGATTGGAGATATAAATTCTTCAAAAAGACGAGAATGCCTCTAAGGTCAAAAGCTTTTGAGATAAGGCTGGAGTCAAGATGAAATATAATACATGCTAGTGATGTACTTGGGGTGATGACAAACTTAGAGTTGCATAATTTCTAAATTTTTACTCTAACACCATGTTTGTCGCATGTAGTCCTAGGGTATCCTCGTCTTTCTTAAGAATTTATCTCACCAATTGAGCCGAAAATGCTCTCTAACAAAATAAAAAAATAATATTGAGATAGAACACCCTTGAATTGGAATGAAACTGGAGAAAGAATGGATTTTGGACAAGATGTAATCTGTGAGGCCGAAGAGAAAGTTGCTCTGATCTAGGACAAATTAAAGGTGGCCCAATCTCATCAGAAGAGCTATGCAGATAATCACCGAAGAGATCTAACCTTTGAAAAGGAAGATTGTGTGTATTTGAAAGCGACCCCAATGAGAGGAACCAAGAGGTTTCAGGTGAAAGGAAAGCTAGCCCCATATTTGTTCGTCCATTCAGGATCATTATCCATCGAGCAGAAGTTGCTTATCAGTTGGAACTACCATTATCGATGTCTGACATTCGTGATGAGTTCCATGTTCTCAGTTAAAGAAATGTCTTTGCATGCTAGAACAGGCACACCGCTGTAGTCAGTGGAGTTGCAACCAGGCTTGAGTTTCCAAGGACATCTAATCAGAATTATTGAGATTGCAGAGCGACCAAGAAGGAATAAGACCTTTTGTTTCTACAAGTTCAGTGAAGTCATCGTTTAGAAGCAGAAGTCACAAGGAAGTGTCAGGTTGATCGGAAGGCATAGTTTCCAGAGCTATCCCCTAGTCAGTTTGAATCTCAGGGTCGAGATTCTGTTTAGGGGGGGTAGCTTTATCACGTCTTGACTTATCGTCTTTTGTTCTTTTTGCCGAATTGCGAAAATTCACCTTTGGTTTGTTTGTCTAAAATAACTTAATGAAAATTTTGTCAATCAAAAGGATTTAATATGATTAATTAATCAATTACGCCATTGGTTTTGTCACTTCTTAATTTGAGTTATTCGAGTTTGATTGTATTTCGGAAGAGAAGCTCAATTTCCTAATTCAAATTCCACCCAAATCCAATATTCCTATTCTATTCCTAATATCCTAAATCCTCTTAAAGTTCTAAATATTTCAAATTTGGAGTTGCCAGAAAAGTCCTTGGTTTTTCACTTTTCCCTCCCTTTCTGTCTCTCTTTTCCTTTTTCCTTTTTGGCCCTTCTTCTTTCTTCTTTTTCTATTCCCCTCCTCGTTCTTCTTTCTCGGCAAGGGAGCCGAAGCCCCCATCTTCTCTCCCTTTTCAGCCCGGCCTCGGGGTGGCCAAACCCCGAGCTGCTGTGCCTTAGCCTGCTCGCTCCGCCTCTCCGCATTGCCTCAACCCACACCATCGCCGACCCAAGCCCAGCCCAAATTGCATTGCACCGCAAGCCGCACCGTTGCCGGACTTCCGAAACCGGCGCCGCCCTAACCCTAGCTCTACTCCTCCCCTATAAATACCGCTGATCATCACTTCTTTTTCGAAGCCGCTGCTGCCTCCACAACAAGCAAACACCGCCGCTGCTGATTCTTTTTATCACCGGGAGCTACCCCACTGCCGCTTCCTAGTTGCCGCTGCCGCTAGGAGTTGCATTGTCGTCGTTGCCACCTCCTTCCCTCACCGTCACTGTTGGTCAGTCCAAGGCCAAGCTTCTTCATCCCCGTGTCACCGCATCTCTCTCTCCTTCCCAGCTCTAACATCTTTCTCCCATCTCCAATGCGCTGCCTCCCGTCCATCTCAGAGTCCGATGCCGCACCATCGAGTCCGCCTCCATCTTCTCTTGCCGTCACCGCTGCTCACCGATGCTGCCGCTCGCTGTCTTCGCTGAACACCGTTGTCGTCCTGGTCGTGCTGGTGTGCCCATGGCACCGAGCTGAGCCGAGTCGGCTCTGCTTCCTCCTCTTGTAGTGTCGCCGACATGTAGGTCCCACGTCCAAAAGTCCCAAATCAACCACAACGATCCAATTTCCTAGATCGAATCTCAACCGTCTGATCTTCATAATCCAATCTGGTGCCATGTCAGCCCTAGATCTATCCACGTCATCACCATGTCATCGCCAAGGCATCCTTCTCTGCCCTGTGTCGCCACGTGGTAGGCCATGTCAGCCAAGTCCTCATACACCAAGTCCACTGTGAGCCATGCCACTGACCTATTTCCTTTAGAAAAATGATTTAATTCCCAAAATTAAATATGCAGAGAGTATTCCTGGAATATTCCTTTTTCTTTTATGCTCGGATTTTCTTTGAATCCAAACTTCCGGAAGTCATAACTCTTCTGTCCGAATGCCGATTTGACCCATTCTTCTTCCTAAATTCTTTTAAAATTTAGCTATACCTTGATTCCATTTGTTGTTTCATTTGATGTTATTTAGTTAGTCTCTTCTTTTTTTATTTTTTTGTCATTTGTGATTGTGTAGACATTGGAGCAAAGCAGCTGTGCGCTACAGAAAACACAGTGCAAGGATAGTAGTTGGATGCAAGGCAAGTGCACTCTTTGGTCATATTGAACTGAGTTTATAAAATTCTTTGTTTTGAACATGTATGGTTCTATTTACAAATTATCGATGGGTAGTGTGACCTAATTGGTATTATACCATGCCTTTGACAATTATTAATTACCTGTGATGCTTTGTCGACCTAGTCTTTGTGAGTTGAACATTGGGCTCAACTCAGGATAGAGTAGATAAGCTTAGCCCTACTCAAGGTTGTTTTACAAGCAAAATCTAATTTTGATTAATCATATACTTATAACTACTTTCATTTGAATTGTGTGGCTGTGTGCTATCTTTCTGGTAGCATGTGTTGCACCGTGTAGTAAACAACGGGTGGATAAAATGTTTTGGACTAGGGTGATGGGAGGTTCCGTGTAAACCTAATTTTGGTGATAATGTATCTGTGTGAGAATTGTCAAGTATGCTCTCTGTGTGAGCCTACTATCAAGCTGTGTGCTATTTAGTTACTCAAAGGGCCAACTATGTGTCCTTAAGCTACTACCCTAAGCTGTGTGCTATTGTAGTTTGGCAAGTTGCCCTGGTCAACTAAGAACTTCACTTCATAAACCATTGATCTGAGCCTACCGTATAACCATATGTTCTCATGGGAAGGACTTGGCCCAGTAAGATTCCGAGCTTGGCACTATCATCCCAGGTGGTTAGATGCTAGGTTTTAAGATTAGCCATGGGTACTTTCTTGTCTGTGTGAGGGAAGGTGTCTCATGCAGGAAGGCAGTGTTGAGGCGGAGTTTCTAAAAAGCCTTGTTACTGACTCCTTGGCTACACACAACCTGAAGTGTGACTTTGTCGACTAGCCATCAAAAGGACGATGTATCTTGTGGGAAAGCTATACAACCTGTGCAGAGTGTTAAATAAATCTATTTGAATAGCCCCATCCACGGTCATGGACATGCTCAGTGATTTCTAATGAGGGGCAGTTTGTGAAAACATGGAATGGGAATGAATTGTGTGCAGGTTAATGCATATAGCTGTGTGATCCTGTGTGAACAGGTCCTGTGTTGATGGTTGGTTGGTAACACCCGTTATTTATAAATGTTGTTTTAAATATTTTTTTTATAAATTGTTTATAATCGCAACTGCCGTGTTATGCAAAATACCCATAGCCTTTCTTTGTCAGATGTGAACATGCATATTTCTGTGTACTTACTAAGTATTCTATGTACTCATCTTGCAATTACCCCAACTCCAGAACGAAGGTTTCTGTTGTGCTTTGACGAGTTTGCTGCAGAAGTCGAGGACTAGCTAGTCCGTGTTGCCCAGTTGACTACCTATGGTGTGTTGAATGGAGCTTCCACATATTTATCTTCCTGTCCGCTATGCTATCTTATTCTTGTGTTGCCCTTAAGGTAAATAGATGTAAGTGAGCTATAAGGCTTATCACAGTCAATTTGTAAATACATAATAGTTTTCCTTCGTGATGTTGGCTGTGATATTATCTTTATAACTGTGTGTGCTAGGTTGATCTTGGAGTAGCACATATACATAGGAGGTCCTATTTTGGGTCCTCACAAAGAATGTATGAAAATTATTTGTTTCACAGTAAAAGAGATAAATGATACTTGTTGCATTCTTCTCAGATAGTTCTAAATGTGCTTGATCGTATTGTGTCCATATGATGGTTCAAAAGCAATACACCTAGACATTTTTTATTTGTGACTATTCCGAGACTACTGGAAATGTACTTACCACAAGAAAAATAAAAGGTATATTCAAGCCCGGCATGCTCATTATGGATTTGTGGTACTTTGATAAAAGTACACTTCATGTTGGACACTTTGAAAGAATGTTGCATTTGAGACCCAGGATTACCTAAATTTTGTTGTAGAAAAGATAAGAGTAGTTTGTTGAGGAAGAAGTTCATAAACAATTTGATGGTATTCTGTCGTATCTCGAATAATTTTTTCTTCTATTTTGTTCTCATTATTTTATTGGACCACTTCCATTTAACTTGACGAGCTATGTTTGTTTCATAAAGTAAATTTAAATTTTATGTTTGGTTTTTAGAAATAGTTAGATGGTTTTCAAAGATACGGGAGTTGCAAAGTTATTTTATGCGCGTGGCTATATAATTATTCATAATATAATAAGTTTTTTTATTATTTCCTTTTGATGTGAAATTTGATTATATGTTTGATTGTCAAAACATTTTTTGTTGTTTGGTTCCGTTACTAAATACTGCCGTAGCGTTAGCACGAACATATTAGAGTCTGCTTTGTATGGTGTTTCAGACTTTCAACATATCGGCTTGCTGTCAAAGAAAGGGCTTGGCTAGGTAGGGGATTAGGCATGTGTCGGATGTCTAGGTGGTGTTGCACAGGGGGCGTGGTGCGGCACCACCGCAGAGAACTTTTTTTCATTTGCTAGATTGCGATCTTGCCTAGGGGTATATAACAAAATATATTTGTCAGACCTTGATTGGTTGTGCCAAATGGTTAGTCTTAACATAGTATTTAGCGAGGTGTATTTATTTTGACATTGGTTTGGTACCAAAAAAGACAATTTTAGAGTACTAGTCACCAGCTGCCCATTATTGAAGGTGAAGCAATTACTATATAACACCTTACCATGTTTGTAGCCCATAGTAGTAGTGGGGTATGTGGTTTATGTTAGGGTTATGAATAAGGCATACCTTATATTCTTGAGGTTGTGAAGTATATGGATACAGTATACCCTTAGGATATGGGAAGGTGTCACACCCCGATTTTCGATCGGGATTAAAATTTGCCTAATAATACATTTTCTAGAAATTTAATAAAAATTTAAAGCAATTTAAACAAGTGAAATAGCAAGGAAATCAAAATTTTCCTTTAAAAATCATGGCCGGAAATATTTTTATAATATTCCCCGTGCCCTAAAGTACTATCCAAAATTTTTCGTGAATTTTTGGAGCTAAAGAAATGATTTTAAAGTCACAAAGTTCATTTAACAAATTAAACTAATTGAAAAACAAATTAAAAAGGGTCCCTTTTGTTTTGGGCCGTTTTCGGCCCAAAATCCTCTCACTCTCCCGCGGCCGCCGCCGCGACCCCCTCCCCTCTCCTTCGGCCCAAGCCGGCCCAAGGCCGCGCCCGCGCCGCCCGCGCCCTCTCCCCTTCCCGGGCCGGCCCGAGGCCGTGGCCCAAAGGCCGCCCGGAAGTCCGCCGCGCCTCCCCCGCGTCGCCCGGTCGCTGACGGGTGGGGCCCGCGGCCGAGTCGTCCCCGACTCGCCGGCCGCCGCGCCACCAACCCTAATCGCCCCCCCTATTTATTTCCCCCCGAGGCCTCCTCCCCGTTTTCCCCGCCGCCGCCGCCCCCAAACCCTAACCCTAGCGCCGTCGCCCGTGCGCCGCCACCGCCTTTTCCGTCGCCGGTGAGTGCTGCCGCCGCCCCTTTTTCCCTTCTCGGCCGCCGCCGTGCGCGCGCGCCCGCTCTGCTGCTCGGCTGTCGCCCCGCGTGGCCGTCGCGCCGCTTGGCTGCTCCGGCCGCCGCCGCCGCGCGCGCGTGGCCGTCGGATCGGCCACTCAGGCCGATCCCGGCCGTCCCTTCCCGCCCCGCGTGGCCGTCGCGTCGGCGCCACGTGATGCGCAGCCGCCGCGGCGGCGGCTGACGTCAGCCCTAGCCACCTACGTCAGCGATGACGTCAGCCCTAGGGTTAACAATTGCGCAATAAATTATTTTAATTTTCAGAAAATCATTTAAATGGCTCAAAACTTCTAAAATTCATATCTAATTCATACGAACTCCAAATTGAGCCATTCAACTTGCAAAATTCATCTAAAATTGAGCTCTACATGTTTGTTTACTTTTTATATACTGTTTACTTGATTTTTATTAGAGTTTTTCCTCATTTTGCGTGCCGGCGTGTAGATTCCGTCGTTTCGGAGGTTCGCGCTCGCGAGGAAAAGAGCTCGGAAGATTGTTTGAAGAAGCAAGGCAAGTCACACGATTCCCCTTGAGCATGTTGTACCTATTTTACGAAATGTTTTCCGTTTGCAAATAAAGTGCATGTTTTGCTAATTGCATGGGAATAGGGTTTACCTATCCGTCCGCTTGAGCCATGTTTACTTGTTATACCGTCCTTTGTTAACTGTGGGTGATAATTTGACTAGCCTAAGTCACTTATGTTGACTTTGCTAGAATTATATATGCTTAGCCATGCTTAATTACCACTAGCTCATTTAATGGGATAATTACACTGTCTACAATTAGCTTCTAACGAGCAGTTCGCTCGAGACACCGGACCATGTTTTATTGGTCGTAATTATCCAACTAAAATATGACCTAATGGTGGGCTGTGGGTGCATGGTTTTGCTGGTCGCACCCATGGCAATTAAGGACCGGTTCATGGGAAACCCTGGAAGAATAACAGTGCTTACCATAAGTAAGAATGGGCAACTGCTGGACTCGTAACATAGCTCTTTCCTAGCCGACGCTCCCCGGAAAGGGTGGGCGTGATGGAGTTGGTTCGGCCGGGGATATACCGGTTGACCAGCTGCTGGATTCACCAAGGCACGAGGGGGGGCTGCCCGCTGCTGGACATAGGGAGCGGGGGCGAAACCTGCGGTGTGGTGCGCTTGGTTAGGAGGAGTTATGCGAAAGGTCTTGTCACGATTTCCCCTTTTGCAGTATCGTGGTGATACTTCGGGGCATGGTAACATGTGTGGAATCGTGTCTTTTGGGTATAGTTGCGCACCTCTGATCAGAGTAAAACTATTCGAATAGCCGTGCCCGCGGTTATGGGCGATCAACCAGATTCACCGTGATTAGTCCCACATGTTTAATTAATTTGACTTAATGAACTTTGGGCCTGTTCAACGTGGTTGTAGCGTTGTTCAGTGGAGATTTAATATTGTCTTAATTAAACAACTGTTTTACTGTTTTAAAGTATAAAGGTTTGCAACCGCTTTTCTGCAAATAGCCACAAGCTTCCCTTTGTCTCCCCTATGCATGTTTGCATCATTGGTGTGGCTTGTTGAGTATGGTGGTTGTACTCAATCTTGCTATTTTTCCCCCTTTCCAGAAGTCTTGTACTTCTGAGTTGAAGATAAAGTTAGAGGACCAAGGCTCAGACCCCAGTGGAGTTTGCCTGTGGAGTGGAGCTGAAACCCGCTAGGATCGTCTCTTTCCGCTGTTGTTTTCTTTTTGGTGTGAGGACTAAGTGCCTCTGTTGTAAGTATTTATCGTTTTATTTACGTTTGGATTTGTTTATTGATTTGTCGTTTTGTGTACCCTGGTTGATGCCTGGACAGGGACTTAATACACAAAATGGTCTGGAAATTTGGGAAAATTTCCGGGCGTGACAGAAGGTTACGTTAACATTATGAAATTCAGCTAATGAACAGGGGAATTGTATCCCGAATAGAAGGTGTTAGAGTTCTATTCGGGGAAGATATAATATCTGTGATCTCGTTAGCGGAAAATACTTTCCGAGTTCTACTTGGAGGCCAAGGCAGTCTGCGATATAAATACAAAGCCTCTTGGAGGGTACGGGATAATCGAATCATAGCACAAGCCACCACCATAGTAGAGGCAATCCGGAGAACTTGAAGACAACTTGCTGCCTAGATCTCGTCGAGTCGTTCTCGATAGGGATCTTGTCGGTACTCTATATTTTCTATTGTTCTCTATTGTAATCTCTGTGGTTTTCGTCATAATCCCATGTAAACTGCAGTAGGGCTATTACCTTACGAGGGCCTGAACCAGTATAATCCTTGTCTTCTGTGTGCTTGATGTCGTTTCGTGTAGATCTTTGTCCCAACGTACCCCAATACTCTTAGAATACGGTCTACGGATATAACCCGTCGACGGTTTAGCTCCAAGTGGGGTGTAGTGGGCGGTTTTGTATCAGTGGATGAGCCTACTTACTGTTGATAAACTTATGATAGACTATGAGTTTGTTCACCAGAGAGGGGTGTAATGGAGATAATACACTAAGATGTAAACGATTTTTCTATACTGCTAAAACTAATTTTCATATGTGGCTAAGTCATCTAGCCTGTTTTTGAGCAAGTGTATGTAAAAATAGGGATTTTCACAAGAGGTTGGCTGCCCCATATGTGAGAATCATTTTTTTTCACGTTTTGATTTTTTTGCGCCAAAACAAAATAAAAAATATTTTGAATTTATTTAGGCACCTTTATGTCACGCACCCAAGTAACAAGTCATTTTTGTTTACGAAATAAACACAAGTGTTGAATAAGATTTAAACTCTAGACCTCACATTCACACACATATCCACTCTTACTATGTCACTGTTAAGTGGCAATTGTTTAGAATTAAGATGCTTTGACTTTACTTCTCCAAAAGTTGTAATGGTTATTTGGTACTCTAAACAATCTTAAATAAAAAGTCATCAATTGGATGGTTGTCGATCTGGACGAGTTCTACTTTGATACAGAGCATGTATTTAGTAGGGGTCATTTGTAACATAGATCTAAGATCTTGTAACAACTATTTGGGTCAAAGTTAATGAAAACGTGATCAACCACTAAGTCGTAGATCTCACCAAGATCTATATTTTTATATAATGTTTGTGCATCTTGATCTGACTTTATATAAAAAAAGTTAGATATTGATATTTTTTTGTGAAATTTGATTTTCATGTGAGTGGCTTAAGATTTTCGTTTGTGAAAAACGATTTTTACAAGTTAACACTTTTATAAGTAGGCAACTTAATGGTCTGTACGAACCTTGATGGAGGTCTCCATATTCTCATAAGCAGATCTTCGGAAGGGGAGGTCTGCGAATTTTATTTTAATAGTGTGGTTAGCTGCTAGCTTAGCCATGCTTGGAATTATGATAATTACAATTGATGGATTGATGGATTGTTCGCTTTTCAAATTGGGTTATCAGAAAATGATTTACCCAGGATTTTCATAAGCGGATCTTTTTTTGGCCTACCTACAAAAATAAGGAGAAGGGGAGGTCTGCAAAAATTGTTTTTTATATTGTGGTTAGCTGCTTGCTTAGCCATGCTTGGAATTACGATAATTACAATTGATGGATTGTTCGCTTTCAAATTGGGTTATCCGAAAATGATTTACCCAGGATTGCCTTAGTTTATTTTTGAAAATCTCCAAAACTGTTATTGTTTGTTTTGGAAAAAATCAACGGTTTGCAGTGCACTTAAATTAAAGTCACTTGAGAACTAGACACACAACTTGAAAAAAACTTGTGTACATGTATTTTCTTGGAAGAAACTATATGTTGTACACGTTCAGAGAAGTTTTTTTGGAAGGTGAGTATAGACTTTCTTTGTTGAATACATGCACTATATATAAGTCTTTCACGCATGTTTTTAACCTGCGATCCGAACTTTACAACATATGTAATTGCACCCATTTATTTGATCAGTTGAGTCTACATGCAAACAGTCGTATTCCCTTCTAACAAACGCTGACACAAAGATTCTTGAACCTGCCAGTTTTCCAGGCAAGTTGTTTGACATTTGGTTTCTTCTCGTCTCTTGTACTAGCAAGTGTGGAAAGCTTGATAGTTTTTTTTTTATTTTCTTCCGCTGGAATTATGCTGGCTAGTTTCTGTCTGGTCAAAAATAGTGTTTCCTACACGACCACCTAAAATCTCTCCTTAACATTCCTGAAAACTAATTCAACTATAGCATTTTCAATATTTGTTTATTGTTTACTCAACCTGAAAAAAAACGAAAAGATAAGAGGATAGAGTGTTGTTTGAACTGTAGTTTGAAGTTTCTTACTACTTCCCAAAATTTTTAGTTTAGATACGGATATTAAGAAAAGTAGATGGAATTAAATGAGAAGAGGTTGTGATTGATGGAGAAAAGAAAGTAGGTAAACAATGTGAATTTTAAAAGGTTCTGATTGGTTGAGAAGAGAATGTAGATGAACAATTTATTATATTTTTGAATAAGTTTTGAATAGTAAAAGTTATTATATTTTTAAAAAAACGACGTATTATACACTGACAGTAGTTATTACATGTCACAACAACTTTTTTTAGATTGACCATAGAAAAATAAGGGGCCAATGTAACAGGGTCACAGTCTCACAGGAAACAGCCTCAGCGACTCTCGGTGGCATGCAACGTCAGGAAGGGATCGATGGCTATATGCTGGCATGTCATCTTTGAAGGCGTGCTTGGACGTTTCAGTTTGATTGAGATCTTATGTGATGACTGGGTCATTGTCAGCTGTGGACAAATATGTAATGTAATTATTGGTTGTGATTGCACATAGTGCGAGGTACTTCCTCCTAGGAATAATCAAATTCTATGTTAAACGGATGTAATGAATTACTTGGGTTTTAGGCATGATTTTTTTATATCTGTTCTTTAGTAAAGAGGATGGTAGTCCCTAAACTTGTTTGTGTATGTTATCCAGGTTGTCAAATTCTCAAAATGCATTTTCAGGTCCTAAACTTGTCTCGGGTGTCATCACTAGTCCAAACGGGTCTCAATCCACCCTGTGTGCCAATGTGGCATGCCACAGTGGATTATCGGTGGTCCAGCATAAAGGTAGAGATCAACTGACAAGTGAGATCCACTAAAAAAATCCTTTTCTTTTTTTTACTTTTTTTCTTCACTTTCTCTCTTTTTTCCTTTTCTTCTTGGTGCAGTTGTTGGCTATGGAGGTTTTTGTAGTAGTGGCTGCTGCCGTACGGGGTGCTCGCCTCGATGACCAACTCGCCTCAGCCGACAGGGGAAGGGGAGGGCCTTTACGACGATGGCCCAGCCGGAGCTAGCCGGCGCGGCGGAGGACATGGGGGAAAGCGGAGGGCCTCGACGGCAACAGCCCGGGCGAAGCTAGTCGGCTTGGCGGAGGAGATGGAGGCGGCCCAAGCGAAGCTAGCCAGCGCGGCGGAGGAGATGGGTAAGCGGAGGGCCTCATTGGCGGCGTCCTGGGTGGAGCTAGCTGGCACGGTGGAGGAGATGGGAAAAGCGGAGGGCCTCGATGGCAGCAGCCCAAGCAGAGCTAACCCACGCAGCGGAAATGGGGGAAATAGTGGCGGCAAGGGGAATGGGAAGGGAATCCACCACTGCGCCGCCGTCTGGTCCGTACCCTTCTCCCTTGCTTAACCCATCCCTCGCCATTGTCTTCTAGGAGGCCGGCCGCCACTGCTTCCCTCGCAGAGCTCATCGAGCATGGAGGGCCAACTTAGTGTCTTGGGTAGAGCTAGCTGCCGCTGGCCATGAGCGATGAGTTCATGTCGCGGATTCTGCTTCCCCGCTAGCTAAGTTGTTGGGCGTCATTGAGCCGTAGAGATGGGGGCGACCTCCACCACGCCCCTCTCCCTCGACTGACTTGTCCGTTGTCTCTGCCGCCGTCTTCAAGGAGGCCTACCTCCATCAGGTGGCCGTTGCCTTCCTCATCAAGCTAGCTCTAGGACAACTTGTCTGGTGCTAGGCTGTGGCCACTATTGCCTGCTTCTCCATCAAGAGAAGCCACTACTACAAAAACCTCCATAGGTACCGGCCACATAGGTGCCGGATTTGTTAGAACCGGCACCTAAAAGACAATTCCCGCTAATTTTTCCATGAACCGGCACCTATAAGGTCTTATAGGTGCCGGTTGGCTGGGAAAAGCTCATCGGTGCCGGTTTGTAAGAAAAACCAGCACCTATGAGCCCAAAAAAGGTGCCGGCCTTCTTTACAAACCGGCACCTATCACATAGGTGCCGGTTCATAATAAGAACCGACACCTATGTTACGGCCACATAGGTGCCGCTTTAACCTAATAAACCGGCACCTATCACATAGGTGCCGGTTTGTAATAAGAACCGGCACCTATGTGGTGGCTTGCGACGGAAGGAAACTAAATAGGTGTCGGTTCATAACATGAACCAACACCTATATCCCCCAAGTCTATATATACCCCTCGTTTACTACATTCTCACAATTTTGAGGCTTCTCTTCAGCTCATCCAAACAGGGGGAGGAGGTTTTGCCAAAAAATTTAAAAAATATCGAGAGATCTATGTGTTTGCATGCGTAAAGGTTAGTATGTGTTGATTCGATATGTAATTCGCACTAATATTCGTCAAGTTATTTTTTGCAATTTGTTTTGTTGAATGAGAAGCATGAGAAAGTATGATGACTTATTATATTGGAGTAATTTAGAGATTAATCATCAATGAGTAATGTAACTGTTATTAACATATATCAGAATTTCAATAGATATAGAGAATGATATATGTATGTTAGTGGTTAATTTAAGAATTTTCCTAGGAGCGATGGATGAAGGAGGGATGAACGTTCCGGAGTGTGGTACCTTGGAATATGCCAGGAGAGTAACCAACTTCGTGATCGCAGCCACGAGATCCAGATCATTGAACACGACGGAACACTTGCGTTGTCCATGCGCTGATTGCAGGAATGAGAGACAGTTTCCTGCAAAACAAGTTCATGAGCATCTCCTAACAAGGGGTTTTATGCCTAATTACACATGTCAGGACAATCATGGTAAAGATGAGAATCCGAATGTAATGGACGGAGACAATGTGGAGTTGCCTGCTGACGGAGGTGGATATGATAGTGACGAATTAGATGGTTTAGATCAGATGTTACACGACGGGGAGACAGCCTACGACGATGACAGGCAATACGAGAAGTTCCAGGGCATGGTGGAGGACTCAAAAACCCCGCTTTATCCAGGATGCAATGAGCAGCACACCAAGTTACACGTCGTCCTCTCATTGCTACAAATGAAATCAACCAACGGTTGGAGTGACAAGAGCTTCACAGAGCTTCTACAGCTAATTGGAGACCTCCTTCCAGCGGGTCATGTGCTGCCAGAAACAACATATCGAGTGAAGAAGGTTGTTTGCCTACTCGGACTGGAAGTGCAGAAAATTCACGCATGTCGAAATGACTGTATCCTATATCGAGGTGACTATGCAGACTTGGATACATGTCCAGTTTGCAGAGCAGCGCGGTATAAGGGTGGAGTTAACGATGATGATGATGTTGATGATGACAGTGGTGGCCCAGTTCTGAAGAAGAGGAAAGTGTCCGTTAAAGTTGCGTGGTATTTTTCTATAATCCCTCGGATTGAACGCATGTATGCAAACAGAAAACATGCAAAGATGATGCGTTGGCACCACGAAGAGCGTAAGAAGGATGGAATGATAAGACACCCTGCCGATGGATCTCAATGGAGAAAGATAGATAGAAAGTACAAAAAACATTCTGTGCAGGAGATTTGGAATATAAGGTTTGGGCTGAGCACAGATGGGATGAATCCATTTGGTGACATGAGCAGTCGGCATAGCACGTGGCCAGTGGCACTTATTGTCTACAACCTTCCTTCATGGTCGTGCATGAAGCGTAAGTATAGTATGATGCCACTTCTAATCCAAGGGCCCAAGCAACCTGGCAACGATATCGATGTCTACTTCAGGCCATTAGTGGATGATCTTAAGTTTTCATGAGACCGGGGTGTACAGATGTGGGATGCGTACAAAAGAGAATACTTCACCTTAAGGGCAATGTTGTTCGTTACCATCCAAGATTACCCTGCAGCTGGTAACACATCCGGGCAAACTGTGAAAGGTGGTTGTGCATGTGTGCAGTGCATGAGGGATATAGCAAGCAGATGGCTGAAGTACTCCGGAAAGACTGTGTACATGCGCCATCGGAGGTTTCTTCCAGCCGGCCACCAGTACCGTAGCAATACAAGAGATTTCGATGGCACGATGGAGGAGGGTACAGCTCCAACACACCGTATCGGCAGAGAGATTTTTGAAGAGGTACAAGATATTGAATGTATATTTGGTAAGGGGCAAGGCAATCGAGCCACAACGAGTAAGGGTGGTGAGAAACATCTTTGGAAGAAGAAATCTATCTTTTGGGAACTACCATATTGGAAAGATTTGGATGTCCGTCACGCGATTGACGTGATGCATGTTGAGAAGAATGTGTGCGAGAGTTTGATGGGACTCCTGCTAAACATACTCGACAAGACAAAGGACACGTTGAAAGCCCGGAGAGACCTCGCAGACATGAACATCAGGCCCGAGCTACATCCTTAAGAACGACCCAATGGTCGCTAGTACCTCCCTCCCGCGTGCTACACTCTTAGTGCCGCAGAGAAAATAAGCCTGTTGGAGTGCCTGCAGGGTGTCCGAGTCCCTTCTGGTTACTCTGCGAACATTAAAGGACTTGTCAACATGAAAGAGAAAAAATTAGTGGGCATGAAGTCACATGATTGCCACGTGCTGATGACACAACTTCTTCCTGTTGCTATTAGAGGCATTTTGCCAGATAAGGTTTGAAACCCAATCATAAAGCTGTGCTCATTCTTCAATATTATATATCAGAAGGTGATTGATCCAAGCACGCTAGACAAGCTCCAAGCAGATGTAATCATTACCCTTTGCCAGCTCGAGATGTGTTTTCCACTATCATTTTTTGATATAATGGTTCACCTCGTGTCACATATCGTGAAAGAGATAAAGATTCTCGGCCCAGTGTATCTGCATAACATATGGGCTTTCGAGAGGTTCATGGGGATCATAAAGAAGTATGTGCATAATAGAGCTCGACCAGAAGGCAGTATCGTGGAGGGTTATGCAACAGAGGAGGTGGTTGAGTTCTATATCGACTATATGGATTTGCATCCCATTGGTGTGCCGATGTCTCGACACGAGGGCAGGCTACTAGGGAAAGGGACACTAGGGCATAAGGCAATTTTCGCTCCTAGCCTAGAAACATTACGGCAAGCACATTTCGCAGTGCTCTAGCAGTCGGCCTTGGTAGCTCCATTTGTCGACATGCATTATAACACACTCCGCAGCGAGAACCCAAGCAAATCAGAGGCATGGATAGCTAAGCAGCATAGGTTGAATTTTGGCGATTGGTTACGAAAACATATCATTGCTATGAATACTGATAGTGACCAGCTGTATGTTTTGTCTCGGGGACCTGCGAGCACAATTCATTCATTCCAAGGGTATGACATTAATGAATATACATTTTACACGAGAACCCAGGATGCCAAGAGCTCGTATCAAAACAGTGGTGTCCGCATAGACGCCTTCGACAGTAATGGTGTAGAACAAACGTACCATGGTTATATAGAGGCAATCTGGGAGCTTGAATATGGACCGCTGAAGGTACCACTTTTCCTGTGTCAATGTGTCAAAATTCCCAGTGGTTTGAGGATTGACAAGTACGAAATGTTAATCGTGGACTTAAACAATGTGGGTTATCAAGATGAACCATTTGTGCTCGCAAAATCCGTAACACAAGTTTTCTATGTCAAAGACCCTTCTTCGTTGACCGATCATGACGTGATTCTCCATCGAAAGCGAAGCATTGTCGGAGTTGAGAATATCGTTGGTGAGGAAGGCTACGATCAAATCGACGAGCTACCACCGTTTGCAACATATGTAGAAGGAGGTGAAAAAAGTCAGGAAGACGAAGACGACCAAGAAGCACCATACGTTCGCAGTGACCATGAAGCAGGAGTAATTGTGATAGACCTGCATGTTTGAATTTTATTGTAACAAACATGAATGTGTAATTTTGGATCATAAAATATTATAATATTGTGATTTTGTTTTCCGTAGTAATTCTTTTACAATGCATAATTAAAATCATTACATAAATACGGTTACTACAGGTTAATCATTCCTCAACGTTTTCAAAAGTCGTTAAATATGTTATTCTAAATATAAAAGTGTATATAATTTTTTTAAAAGAGACATTGTAAAGTACTACATTTGGAACTACAAACATGAACAACATTAATTGTGTTAAATAAGTAAATATTTCGTTGTACCTCCCATCGTTTTCCATTTGATACATATGGACCTGAAGTGGGACATCTAAATGGGCTATTACTTACCATAAAAGATTAGCGAAATTTTAACTAGATGGAAGGGCTTGGGATACAAAGAGACAATAGCAAATCAAACTTCAATAATAAGAATGTTACACTTAACTTGCTCCCTTGAGAGTTTAGAATACACTCCTGGAGTAGTATACTTGGATTGATCACCTCTAGCTAGATAATTATTTTTTTTGTCTTCTTGGAGGTTCATGTGTATATGCTGATCTGATGACAATGTCATAATGTTACATGGCTCAAAACAAATAAGGGCATAGTGCAAAAGCAGCAAAGCTAGCTCTCCCCACACAGAAGAACAGCACTTATAGTCACAGGCCTAAAGCATCTACATCTGCAAAGAAGGTGAGCTTGGAGTTAGCCACATAGGTACCGGTTGCTATATACAACCGGTACCTATTATGGAGAAAGGTGCCGGTTTTAATTAAGAACCGATACCTATAAGATACAAAAGGTACTGGTTCTAATTTAAAACTGGCACCTTTTTGCCAAAATAGGTACCGGTTGTAAATAGGAACCGGTACCTATGTGGCTCATATATATATATATATATGTCGCCGTCTCTGCCTTCGCCATTTTCCCCAAACCAGCCCGCCGTCGCCATCGATCTGGTGGCCATCGCCCTTCACCACCGTCCCCTCGCTCACCCGCCAGCTAGCGCCCTCCAGCGCCATCACCACTAGGCAGCGCCATCCCCGTCCTCCACTGCCATCGGTCCTCCCCTAGCCTGGATCGATCTACCGCCGTCCAGCTCCTCCGCCGTCCACCTCCTCCTCCTCCTCCTCCGCGTCGCCTATACAAGAGGTGCCCCCGTACGCTCCTCCCCATTTCGAACGGATTGGGCGCAGGAGCGAGTGCGAGAGGCCAATCCCCAATCCCCCCTCATCACCGCCGCCGCTGCCGACCGCTCCCCTCCCTCCGGCGCCGCCCCGGCCGTGCCCAAGTGCGACATCTGCCAGGGAGGGTAGTAAGCATATGGAAGCACATATAGGAATTCCTGTACATTCATCCTGAGCTAAAAGTTGGGGAGTTGCTATTGATACTATGATGAATATCTATAAGTAAAACCCCATTTCGCTAAGGCGTGTTTTCTTATCTTGTGCTGTATGCTTAAGCTTCTTGATCATAATTAGCCGATTTTACATCTAGTTAACCACTATAATTCTTTTTATCAATGGAAGGATCAAACTCACTTTAAGGGGCAAACTAAATTCTCACACACTTGGGTTGTATGAAGTAAAAAGGAGATTAAAAAAAGATTGATAGTTCATAGTTAGTTCATATTGTGCTTGGTGAATGAACATTAGAGTGAAGAGACAAGTCTAGTAGTGATCTTTTTTGTTGGTGCTGTCTGAAAGTATAGGGTCCCTAATATGATAGCAAATGAGGAGTTATAAAATAAATGGTGAAGTGATGACTATCTGTTAACCCTAGCTTAAGCTGTGTATTTGAAAATACAGTTGCATATTTTTCTCATAGTGAGGACATATATTGTAAGGTAGCATTGTAACGACATTTAATAGAGTCATGTCCTACTGCACATCAAGAACAACTTCTTTTTGCAATGCTTTGAGGTAGACTGTAAGCCTTTTGCAGTTCTACCTATGAAAACCTAGTATGTAGTGCCTATATTTGTTTTGTAGGCTTATTGGTTTATTTCTAGTCAACAGATTGTTAGATGTAAAACTTATTTTTTTTAAATACCCAAAAATTTTTTTAAGGAAAAGTATATGCTATTGCTTTGCATGTTTATTTGTGTTGCACTTTATGCTGCGCAATGTCTATATATTCTGAACTTCTGATTGGAGGTAATATTAATTTCTTTATGCGCTATGAGACATTGAGGGCCCTAAGTTGTCACTACCTTGAGGCAGCTAAATTGTACCTTCCATAGTGGTTTCTTTAACACAAGTCTGTTTGTTTTGGAGCTGTCATTCTCATTCCTTTTAAGATGTGATATAGATTTGGTTAAGTCCAAGATCTTACAAATGTTTTCTTGGGTTTCTGCATAACAATTTGATGAAACTCTGAATTATTCGGTCCTAACCCAGATCGTGACCGTAAAAACGGCAGTGCAGGCATGGGTGCTTATTTTCTGAATTATTTTGAAGCTGTACTGTTGCTAGCATTTTAAACCAACATCTCATTCCACTATTTCCTTTCTTTCTTTTCGAGCTCCAAAATACTGTATAGTTTCAGTTTTGAAGCTGATGCACCAAATATAACGTTGTATATGAGTTGTATATGCAATAGTTCTAGCCTAGGTCTACAAAAGGAAATGTCAGGGGAACAAGATAACAGTAGGCCTACAAATTCTGGAGATGGCAATGGTGGTAATGGTAGCCCAAGTGGCTTTCTAAACTTGAATCAGCCCGATGATAACCCACACAATATGGAGGTAAATTAACCCATCTGGAACAAATAAGACCTTAAAAGTACATATATCGTCAGATCTGAATGACTAATTTATACTGATGTTTGAAGGGGGTTGATCCTTCGGCCACTACGCACTCTGCGAATACTTCAACCTCATCGACAAGAAGAAAGGCTAGAGGTCCAACTAGGATGCCCTCAGGTTTATACAAAATCACAGAGTTAGCTACAGATGGGACCCCTATAGCTCCAGAATCAACACTCACCTCATATGGCAATGCAATAGGTGTCATCGTGAAGGATGACATCCCCATCAAGTACCGGCACTGGAAGAGCAGTGATAGAGATGAATTGGAGTGGATGGTACCAGACAGAGACAAGGACCTTGCTCGGGAAAAGTTAAAGCGGACATTCCAGTTTCCCGAGGGACAAGAAGAACTCGCAAAGTCCGGGGCTCTTAAGAAGATGTCCATTAGCTTCAAGAAGTGGAAGACGGACCTTAACAGGAAGTTTGTCAAGAAGGGCCTGACACCAAATTTTGAAGATGCCAATTATCGAAGGTATTGTCTTTTCTAGGATGACTTTGTGGCCTATAGAACATTAGATGAGGCAAAGGAGATTAGCGAAAGGAACCAGGCCAATGCGGCCAAAAACTGATACCCTCACCGTCTCGGCCCTAGCGGATATGCTAAGAACATAGGCAAATGGCAACTCCGGGAAGATGAGCTACTGCAAAAGGGAATCGAGATCGAGACGAAGGACTGGTGTCAATAGGGAAAGAATTACCAATACGCCCGAGGTTCAACACTCTCGGATACAGGCGAGTTGGTACACAAGGGTCCTCGAGAGCAAGAAGTGTCCCAGAGGCCCCACGATGCTCATCAAAAGTCCTCAGAAGGTTCTTTTCTTGCGAGCAGGGAGAGAGATGAGCTTACACTTGCATTGCAGAACCCTGAGTACCCGGGACGCACAAGAGGAATAGGCCTAGTTCCATGGGGGGAAGGTTTTCCTGAAGACAGACATAGGTACCGGTCTCGGAGCAATAAAAATTCCAGAGACCAATCGGAAGAGATAAGGCAATTGAAGGAACAAATGGCACTGGTAATGGCAAGGCTTGAAAGTTAGGATGGAGCTGGCCGTTTAACCAGTCCAGGTGGGAAGAAAAGTAGCTGCGCTTCAACTGAGGTTCCTCAAGAACCGGACACAGTTCATTACCCCATGGACGACATCACTGTACGTACTGCATGCAGGCTACATGTGCCACTTCAAAACATCAGTCAAGAGGTGGCACACGCTATGGCACATCCCGTAACGGAGGAAGGATACACGGTAAGCCGTTACCAAGTGGCTACTCAAGGGTTGAAGTGGAGGATATGCCGAGGAGATACAGGGCAGTGCAGCTTGATTTTGCTCCTGAGGAGGGGGTGAACACTCTTGGAGAAGCCGTCCACAACATAATCCTGTGGCGCAAGCGTTTCATTATCTTCCCTTTAGGAGATGGTGATGACGAGCCAAGTGATGGCGGGTCTAGCTCTGAAGGACCTCCTCCCTCCCCTCAAAGGATGCCTACTCCACCACCATTGCCACATAAGAGCCCGTCGCCTCCACCGGCACAACGTAAGAGCCCATCTCCTCAAGAGGCAGCACAACAGAGCCTAGCTTCTTCAGACCCTCCGAGAAAGAGGGGGCGCCTCTGTAAAGCTTCCCATATGTCTGAACCACCATCTCTGAAGAAGACCAAGAAGAAGCCATTGCCGAACTGGTCGGAGCCATCTTTGAAAGTGCCAGTTGAAGTACAGGATCACTTCATTCGCATGGCAAGGCCACCTGCCCGAAAGCAACCTATTACGGATTTCCGACACACGATCAGGAAAAAAGGATTGCAAGGATGAGGCCAGCAGGACTATGCAAGCCTTTCTAAAAGAGGCAGGGCTGAAAAATTTGGATGATGTGGATAATATTGAGATGGCCCCATTGGTAGCTCAGTTCAAGCTTGGTCATTCTTTGACTAGCGACGAATATCGCCACATCGTTAGCAAATGTACTCAAATGAGAAGGGTAGAAGAGTGGTACTTACAGATGGCCAAGGATGGTAAAGAGATGTTCCCCGTCTTTTACAGGGACGAGGACTTTCATCACTGTGATAGTATAGTTTGGGTCCCATTTAAAGAACTATTTCATCTATATACTCTGAGGGAGCTAGACTTATCGGTGATTCAGTTATGGGCATTGTAAGTATACTCGACCTCTCGCCATTTTTCTAAGTAAATGTCCTCGTTGCGTGTCTAATTTTTTTCCTTATGCAGAATGGGGGCGCTTGAATGTAGAGCGACCCATAACAAGCTAGGATTCCTCGATCCACAAATAGTCAATTCCTCTAATATTGAGGCAGGCGAATGGTCCTCCTAAGAAGTGCTGAACTACCTTTACACATCCTTTGTCAAGCTGCAGGACATGAATACCATCCTTTTGCCCTACCACTTTAAGTAAGTGTGGCATTATCGTTGTACCTCCCATCGTTGTACTTTAAGATGTTAATTGTTCTCTTCCCTTGTATATAGGCCTCACTGGATTCTTATTGCGATCCATTTAAACGATTCCAAGATTGTCATCATGGATTCAATGAGAAAATCGCAAGCCAACTATCAATCCCTCATTGACATCCTAGATAAGGCACTTGTGAAGTATAAGAAGAAGTGTATTTGACACGCTCCATGTGCAAATAAATTCAAAGTTTGGTGCCACCCTTATTGCTCACGTCAAGATCCGGGCACGAGCACATGTGGGTTCTACGTGATGAGATTTATGTGGGTTTTCATGGAGGACGGCAACTAAAACATTACGGATGCTGAGGTTCGCCATGTCTCTTAGGACATAAATCCATTTTTCTAAACACATAGTACCTTTCCACTTCTTTAATCCTTCCATTTGCAGAAATTAAAGCTCCAGACAAGTAAATTACTGCCACATGTTTGCTTGGGCCTCGCTGAACAGCTATGTGGATTCATCTTCGACCATATCATCTCGTCAAACGGCGCGTACAACATTTCAAAGGCTCCTGCTAGGCTAGTGGGTTTCATTGAGGCTGGTGGCCCTAGTGATACTTTAGATAGCCCATCAACGACAAAGCGCACAAAGACCTAGAATTAGTGGGACATACCTTTCAAACATTTTCTAAGTATCTTGTAGATTAGTTATTTGGATTGATGTGGTTTTCTTAATGACATGAACATGCATTAAGTTTCTCTATTCGTTAATGTTTATCTATTATTTGTTGACACATATCTAACCATGTATTAAATTTTTTTTATTTAATATTTTTATCCCTAACAGCAACAGGTGATCTCACTGACTGGATGTGGCATGGATGAGGGAGACATCATCATTGTTGTCTCTGTAAGCAACAGGTGAGCATGTGTAACTAAAATTTTCATATGAGTACGAGTTTAGAGCATTTGAGATGTTGTAGAGCTCAAGCGAATTTTTGTCAAGTCTACTGAGATGTGTAACACATCTGGTCGCCGCCTTCGTGTGGTTTGACGGGCACGTCTCTGGCTGAAGTTGACTGGCACGCTGAGTCCCAGCAATATCTTCTATGTTCTCTACTCGAGGCTTCGGGTTTTATATTATGGTTGCTACTTGACTTCATAGCGTATATAAGGATATGATCACAACACTAAAAGACATTTACACAGTTATGGTACCTTAAAATTTTCCTCTGGCTGAGGAAATATAGAGTATGGATTCAATTCCTCCTCAGGTGGCAGTGCAGCAGTGACTACTGCAGCTTTTTTCTCCTGCAATTTATAAAAATTATAGGTAAAGTAATGGCTACATCGTCCTATTTTGAACATGAAGAGCAACTACAGCTCACCAACCTCAATTTTTATTGGCTTTTCCTTCTTCTTTTTCACTAGTTTTACATTGTCAGCATATGTTTTTTGACATAATATCTCTGCAAGCTTCTTGTCAATTTCATCCTGCATGAGAAGAATGTGAGGAGCAAAATTAGGGGTGATAAATCAATAACATCTAAACCGACCCATTTATAGGATCATTTTGGCACCTTGGTCGCCTTAGCATCACCCTACTGTCATCTATTTGTTCAGTTTTCCATCGAAGTAATATTATTTTAGAAAAATTGTGCAAAGACAAATAAGCATCTGCAGTGACCATTTTTGTTCAGTTTTCCATCTATTTTTTCTAAAATAATTGTTCAGTTTTCCATTTTTGTTCAAGATTTTAGAACAATGGATGACAGTGACCATTGAAGATTTTTGTTCAAGATTTTAGAACAAAAATGGATGACAGTTTTCCATCTATTTTTTCTAAAATAATTTTTCAGTTTTCCATTGAAGATACATTTCAATAGTAGCACAGACAAATAAGCATCTGCAGTGACCTAAATGGTGGTATACTAAAAAGTATTTAAAGCAATATATGTAAGTAACAGTCACAAATCAATAGTTCGAAACAACTAACTGCAAATATATATATAGTATAATTCCTTAACCATTTCAGTACCTTAAGTCTTTGAACAACATCAACTGCAAGACCAGCAAAGTATTCCTTGACCAGGGAAAGTATTTTTGAACTCAACTTTGTCATAGCAATGTTCATCAGATCTGCTCTCAACCTATCTGCAGTAACATGCATTTGCAAAAATAAGCTGAATATTAGTGGTGTGATTCAATTTATGGAAGCTATGATTCTGTGATTTATGGGTTATGGGTTGAATATATATGGTTTAATTTGGAAAATGGGTTGGATTCTGTGATTTCTGTGATGTGAATGTGATATTATAATATTCTGTGATTTTTGTGTTTCAGAAAATATTATATATGACCCTGCAATTATTTTTTTGTGCTTCAGGACTATAGGTGCCGATTCTTGTAAAGAACCGACACCTATGAGGCTTCAAAGATGCCATGTTCTTTCACTTATAGGTGTCGGTTATTTATAGGAACCGGCACCTATAATACCATATAGGTACCGGTTAGACATTTACAACCGGCACCTATAGTGTTATAGGTGCCGGTTGAGAAACCGGTACGAATGGTTTTGATCATTGGTGCCGACCAATTGATGCCGACTTCGAAATCGGCACCTATGAACTCTTTGGAACCGGCACCAATGAGTATTTGTGTAGTAGTGAGCATTGCGCTATGCGTATCATTTCTGGTTCTATAATGGTCCAAACAGTCCAGGTCCAGAGACAGAGGGAGTAAGACAACAAAGGGATGACTAAAAATTAAATATGACAGTACCTGACGTCTGTTTTTTATATAGGATTTTCATGTGCTTAATAAACCGTTTCACCTTTTCACCTCACATGTGTGCCTGATTTTCAGGGTCCATGCTAATAAGCAAATCACCGTATACCGAGCCTCAGAAGAAGCACGCGAACGGAAAGCACATGGACAACATGAACATACGGTACTGTATACATGTATAAGCTCATACTACTGTATATATGCTCCAAAATGTACCAACCTAAGACTAAATCAGACACATCATATTACTAATGTGATTAATCTAGTTCTAAGTTGCTATTTTTTAGGATAGAGAAAGTATTAAGTGGAATGATCATTAACTGTATCCAAATTTATGAATGAACTGACATTGATAAACCCCAAAAAATTGTACCTCAAGGATGAACCAAGAGAGACGATGAAAACCATGATCGATGGCATTAAGACAGAACTGAGATCAATCGGAGAGGGAGAGATTAGTATCTCAACTTATGACATGGCATTGGTTACCTTTCTGACAAACCTGGATGGGGGTGATGGTCCTCAGTTCCCATCAAGCATCAACTGGATCATCCAAAATCAGCTACCGGATGGTTCATGGGGTGATGCCTCCATCTTCATGATCGGAGACCAGATCATCAACACCCTCGCATGTGTTGTGGCATTGAAGTCATGGAACATCCATATCGATAAATGCGAGAGAGGTATGTATATTACTAGACTAGATTTTCTTTTTTCCTTTGTCCTTTCTTTTGTGTGTGGGTGTATATATATATGGCCCATGTGTAAGAGGATTAGATGCTAGTTGGATTTGAGATTGTCTTGCCCTCACTCCTAGATATGGCCAAGGACCTAGATCTTGACATCCCTTCTGATGAGCCAACCTTGAAAACAATATATGCCGAGAGAAAAAGGAAGCTTGCAGAAATGACAAGTATGTATGCCTAGATCTATCTATTCTTTTGTTTTGCAAAATTTTAGTCCACACCATAGAATCTGAAGGACAAAATCCATCATGAAAGTGCCCTCTTGCTTCTCACTTCTTTGGTCTGACTCATCCACATGACACCTATGGTCTCATTCATTTCTCCAACAAGAGTTAAATGAAAATTTGGATACCTGTGACATACTTTTCAAACTGTTAAACCGTGCGTTTCGTGCGAAAGCTTTATATGTAAGTTGCTCTAAAATATCAGATTAATTTATTTTTCAAATTTATAATAACTAAACTTAATTAATCATATGTTAACGTCATCTTGTTTTATGTAAAACAGTTAATCTCATCTTCGTGACCATCATATGCAATGTACGTGGCTTGGCTAATAGCCAGCAGATATGGACTTATTTCACATACCCGAACACATGTAATAGGTGGATCCATCGTATACTTGGGTCATATTACTGTAGAACCAGTCACTAACTAGTCTCCTTTTTGCTTTTCTTATACAGTGAAAATTATTGTGAGATTTATGTTTATTTTGCTATAATATTATAACGCATTGTAACATATTTTTACAATCAATGTTTTGACTGGAGTACCTCGATGGAATCATCAAAAAGTTCAATGGAGGAGGTAATTATTAAAACCGATTTACCAAAAGTTCGTTGATTTACATGCACAAAATTTCAGAATAGCTTAAAGTATTAATTAATTTCTCCTTATATTAGCTAGTTTCTTCTTTCTCCCTCTCCCTGCACACCAACTCAATTCAACACTGTCTGCTCTGAAACAGAAGCGCACTTAGGCCGTGTTTAGTTGCAACATTTTTTTTGGCAAAAACATTACATCAGATATACGGACACACATTTAAAGTATTAAACGTCAACTAATAACAAAACAAATTACAGATTCCGATTGTAAACTGCGAGACGAATCTTTTGAGCCTAATTAAGCCATCATTAGTACATGTGGATTACTGTAGCACTTATGGCTAATCATGGCGTAATGAGCCTAATTAAGCCATCACTAGTGGATTACTGTAGCACTTATGGCTAATCATGGCGTAATTAGGTTCAAAAGATTCATCTCGCAATTTACAGTCAAACTGTGCAATTGATTTTTTTTCGTCCACATTTGATGCTCCATACATATGTCCAAACATTTGATGTGACGAAAAAGTTGAAAGTTTGAAAAAAATTTTTGGGAACTAAACACAGCCTTAGGCTAACTTGAGTAGTTCGCTTAGCTTTTGCAACCTATAGCACGTTTTTCACACGACTAAATAATGACTTTTTAAAAAGAACTTTTTATATATAACTTTTAAAAAAAATCAAATAAACTCATATTTTAATTTTGTAATAATTAATACTTAATTAATCCAGTGTTAATGACTTATCTGGTTTTTGCATATCGCGTTAAAAATCTCCCTCGTACACTCCATTTGAACGGAACCTTATAATGTTTAATAATTACAGCTTACTTATTCATTATGTTTTCCAGTTCCCTGTATCTACCCTTTGGATGTGTACGAACGCATATGGGCCGTCGATAGGCTGACGAGGCTGGGCATATCAAGGCACTTCACAAGTGAAATTGAGGATTGCTTAGACTACATTTTCCGGTATTAATTTTTAACATACCACTGTACATATAAAGTCTGATAGGTACCGGTGCAAAAAACCACATAGGTACCGGTTTTGGGACCGACACCAATTGATCGACACTAATGACTTAAGTGACGTTATAGGCATCGGTTCTAAACTAGAACCGGCACTTATGTGATACTATAGGTGCCGGTTTTAATTTAGAACCGACACCTATTTGAGTGGACCCGTTTTTAATTTTTATAGATGCTAAAAAGACCCCAAAAATATAATTTGTATTTTATTTAGTATCTATACCATTATAATTCACTGCCCATAAATCCTATGATTTTTTCAACCCATATTTATATATATGCCTCAAACAAGATTCGAACTCGAAACCTTTCTTTTCATCCAAAACATCATTACCATCTCACCTACAAACACGTGTTGTCTTACAAACAAATGTTATTCTTTTGATACTATTGTTATCTGAACTTATAATCCATATTTAACACCATAGATAAGCTCAAATGAAATTTTTATCAACTACAAAATTGTAGATCTCATCTAGACCTACAACTTTTATATATGTTTTGTCTTCATCCGAAATCGTTTAGAAATTTTAAATATTCACTTATGCAAATAGATCTGAGACATTATAACACTTTTTCGGACATCCAAACGACCTTAAATCAAAAAGTCGTCAACTACAAAATTGTAGATTTCGTCGAGTTCTACAAATTTTATATAAAGTTTATATTTATCCGACTTTATATGAAAAAGTTATATGAAAAATCGTTAGAGATAGAATCGACACCTATTTATCACATAGGTATCAGTTCTAGTTACGAACCGGCACCTATGTGATAGGTGCCGGTTTATAAGAAGGGCCGACACCTTTTTGGGCACGAGGACCGTTTGGAGGAGAGTCATTGGTGCCGGTTTTTCTTACAGACCGGCACCAATGTACTTCTCCCAACCAACCGGTACCTATAAGGTCCTTATAGGTGCCAGTTCGTGAAAAAATGGACGGGAATTGTCTTTTGGACGGGAATTGTCTTTTAGGTGCCGATTCTAGTAAGTCCGGTACCTATGAAGCTTTTTTAGTAGTGTACGTGCATATATCAGTATATATTACCAACAACAAGTACAGATACTTCACGTACGTACGTACCCAAGTGAATTAGGGTGTGTTCGGAGGAGGGGTTGAAAAGCCCTTCTCTCTGGCATGCAAAATGAAGAACGTATTATTGCATGATTAATTAAGTATTAGCTAGTTTTTTGGAAAAATAGATTAATATGATTTTTAAAACAATTTTCATCTAAAAATTTTTTGTAAAAATTACACCATTTAGCAGTTTGAAAAACATGTGAGCGAAAAACGAGGATGGTAAGTTGAAAAAGTTGGATGAAGAACACAACCTTGATGTTTCGTTGACCATGTATAATTCATATGGATATTAATTATACTAGAACAGGACTGGACACGCGCCAGAGGAATTTGCTCACACAAAGAACTGCCCGGTAAAGGATATCGATGACACGGCCATGGGTTTCCGTCTCCTCCGACTTTACGGCTACCATGTCAACCCATTTAAATACTAGTCCCTGGGTTTTCTATTATATGTCTTTTTTCTTAAGTAAATTGTTCAAAGTTTGACTAAATTTATGGAAATTATATAGCAACTTTTTCAATACAAATATATTCAATGTTACATTTAATTAAACTAATTTGGTGTTGTAGATGTTGATATTTTTTCTATAAATTTAATCAAACCTAGAAATTAAAGTTTATAAAAAAATCCAAGTGACTTATAATATAAAAATATAAACAGATGGAGTAGTTTAGTAACAGTTGCTAATTAACATTACTACTCTCTCCGTTTTAAATTACTTATCATTCTAGCAAATCTCACACAAAGTAACAAGACGTAGAATATTGTATTACATAGTTTACCCTCATTAAATACATGCCAATTATTTTTCCAAAGCATATGAATCAATGGGGTTGTGACTGCATTAATGTATAACCACATTGATGAGGGGTAGAGAGAAGATCACCTCTATAAGTACTTTGGAATAAGTACTTTGGAAATATGAGAAGACAAGTGTTTTAACATAAAATTTAAATGATAGAATGATAAGTAATATAAAACGGAGAGAGTATTTACTTTATTAATTGAACCTTGCTAATGTGTGCAAGCAACAATGAGATGCAGGTGTGTTGAAGAACTTTGAAAAGTATGGCAGGTTCTTCTACTTACATAGCTAGGGAGTCCAACCCATCCTCTGTCACCCCAATGTAAGGCCGAGTTTGGCAGCCCTATGTTGGGAGTTTATTTTCTCCGCAAAAAAAACGGAACGACTCGTTAACACATGATTAATTAAGTATTTGTTAATTTTTTTCAAAAATGGATCAATATAATTTTTTAAAACAACTTTCGTATAGAAATTTTTTGCAAAAAACGTACCGTTTAGCAGTTTGAAATGTTAGTGCGTGAAACACGAGGGCGAGGAGTTGGCAAGTGAGGCTGCGCAATAAAGCCTTACGGCTCAAATTTCCTCCCAGCTCAAATTTCCTGACGATGACGGCATCCTTGGTCAAGCTGAGGTGTTTTGCCGCTCATTCCTCCAACACGGGAGGGGCTCAAACAGCATGAAAGATAAGTGGGCCATCGCCAAGGATATCCTAGGCGAGCTAGTATGTTAATTCCTATCTCCTCTTTAAAAAAAATTTTAAAGAGTAAATTTTCAGAATGAATCTGAACATGCATTCATTCATACTGAAACACAGAGAGTGCCTAGCTAGCAATGCTAAAATAATGCAAATTTATTAAAGTATATATGCATGGGATGTAATAATACAATTCCGATTTAAAATGCCGGTTTTTTTTATGCCAAGCTACCAACTAATTTATTGTGCCTTCTACTTCAATATATATTTATTAGGTTGAGTATGCCATGGACTACCCATTGAAAGCAAAAGCAAGTTTACCGCGAATTTAAACGAGGTTGTACTTAGATCAATATGGAGGCTGTGGCGATGTATGGATTGGGAAGGTCCTGCACAGGTAATTAATTAACCGTACCTTCAGATGTAATAATTGTATTTTGTCCATTCATTAATGCTAGAATTAACTGCAGCAAAACAATAGTCGCTTCTTGTTCTAAGTCTGAATTTTTCAGGACGACTTTTTTCTGCAACGACCTGTACCTCAAGCCGGGCTAAAGCTGACTTCAGTAATTTCCAACTAGACCGGCGAGTTGAGTTGAATGGCCTTAGAAGGTAAGTACTCTTGGTCCCCAACTTGAGCTTTCAGAACTAGCATATATCAATAAAATTTTAAGCATAGGAGTGGTAGTTGATGAGTCACTGAGGTGATGTTTTTTTCTCCTGAAGATGAAGATTAAGTGTTTTATGTAAAATGAGGTGGTATTAGTATATGATTAATTGAGTTTTAATTATTACAAACTTAAAAAAATAGATTAATTTGATATTTTAGAGTAACTTTTATATAGAATGTTTTCGCACGAAACGTACAGTTTGAAAAACATGCTACGCGTATCTAAATTTTCATTCACTTTTTTTAAGAGGATTCGAACTGGACCTGAGTCGGCCGTCCTCACCACCTACTCGCCTAAACAAGCATCTAGGACCAGCTTAAAAAGCATTTTTACATTGAAATATCCTATACGTCGATCCATTTAATGGTTTAAAAGCAATTTTTGAAAAGTAAATTTAGAAAGATAAAACACTAATTAATTTTAAAAATAAGTTCTAAATTGTTTTCTTTTTTGCAATGGGTTGATGATATTTTTTAAATCATGAAACAGAGTATGTGCATTTTGGTAGTATTTTTGAAGATAATGGAAGATGAGTAATATAATGCTACACATCTCTGTCCTCTGTATGATAGCAAGCCATATATATGATTAATAGATTCTTACTCAAAATTATTTACACTTTGTATATATGCAGGCGGTATTTGAGGAGTAACCTTGAGAAGTTTGGAGGGACTGATCCACAGACAGCACTGACATCCTACTTCTTAGCTTTACTTTTTAGCTTCAGCGAAAATCCTCGAGCCAAACCGAGCAGCGGAACGTCTTGGATGGGCTTGCATAGCGGTGCATGCCCACGCCGTCTCCTCTCACTTCCGGAGAATCGGACATGTTTAACTGCTATATTGGGTGCATGACTTTATTCACCAAATCACTAATTTTGCTTTAGTGATCGATCAATGGATGTAACATGAGCTTACCTGTGCATGCTATGCTTGCAGGGGAACGAAAAATTCGACCAGTAATCTTGAAGAGCTTATCAGTCTTGTTTCTTTTGATGGCACTTAGGCTACGTTATAAGGAGCTGATTCAACTTAGCTACTTCTCGTTTTTCGTTAGCACATTTTTTTTATCTGTTAAATGATATATTTTATGTGAAAATTTTTTATATAGAAGATGTTTTGAAAAATCAAATAAATTCATTTTTAAGTTTTTAATAACTAATACTCAATTAATAATATGCTAATTATGTTTCTTGTTTTGCGTGCACAATCGGCTTAAACAATCTTCCGATAAGAACGCAGCCTTATTCTGGCAGTCTTCATGAAACTGTAAATTCATCAAATCAAAAACCGTGTTTAAACTTCAAATGAAAACAAAAATGTGTCAAATCTTTATATATTTCGTTTTGTAAACTGCACTGGAAGCAGTGGCTCATAGCATGGACTGCAAAGGAGAGCAGCTATATGTCAATTGAAGGGGATACCGCAATTTTGTTGGTTTGTGCCATTGAGATTTTTTGGAGGACGGCATGTTTTGACTGGGCAAAGACCGGACCTTTGGGAGTATTCCCATCTCGAGCAGCTCACATATTTGATCGGCTGCAAATTTTCCACGAGGGTTCTTGCTCAGGTGCATATATATATTTATGTTAACCTCATCAACATATATAAAGACACACAGTACGTCCTTTTAATCATGTTCTGTATACAAATAAGACACACGTCCTTTTAATCATGTTCTGTATACAAATAAGACACACAGTACGTCCTTTTAATCATGTTGTGTATACAACTATACACGAATACGGTAAAACACGTGCTTGTTATAACTAAACCACATCCCACACATGCATGGTAAAGTTTTTACCGCGAGTTATATCTTCGTAAAATATCTCATAGTAAAAATATTTTTACCGATAGACTCAATTGGTACTTTATAATAAATATTTTACTAATAGGCTTAATAGGGGTATTTGATTATGATTGCTCCTTAGTAAAAAATTACCACCTAGACTTGTTTTAGCAATAACACATCCTCATCCTGCCTGTAGTACTACTTCTACACAAATATACATATGTACACATACGTAATTCATTAATTTACAACTATGAAAAAATATTTAACTATTGATTGAGGAGAATGGGGAAAGTACGGAGAAAGTTGAGGACATCCGTTTCCAAAAAAACATCCGTTTCCAAAAAGAAAAAGCCCACTCTGGTACATATAATTAAGCACGCATGGAATCAATTGTATCAGACTCGAACCGACTTGTAGAATCAATATATCGAGAGTTCAACTATGGTTGGTATTTTCCATTAGAATTGCTAGCTTGAATATATATGGTTTAATGCAAGTCAACAATACGAGGAAGTTGGGAAGTTATCCTATCACCTTATGTATCGTTTTTCTTTGTTTAACAAATTTGTGCTTCTTTGTCTTATGATATAAATCAGAGATGCAAACCATTTTTATTATTAAAAGGCAAAATTTATTGCAGGACTTTTTAAAATTGTGTAATTTGCTGATAGAGATCATAAAACGTGTCATGCTCGAAGGACAGTGTAAAAAACTAATAGTTGTTGGAGGACACTTTTAGCTCAATTGGAGATAAAAATTCTTCAAAAATAAGAGAATGCCTTTAAGGTCAAAAGCTTTTGAGATAAGGCTGGAATCAAGATGATATATAATATATGCTAGTGATGTATTTGGGGTGATGACAAATTTAGAGTTGCATAATTTCTAAATTTTTACTCTAACACCATGTTTGTAGCATGTAGTTCTAGGGTATTCTCGTCTTTCTTCAGAATTTATCTCTTCAATTGAGTCGAAAGTACTCAATAACAAAATAAAAAAATAATATTGAGATAGAACACCCTTGAATTGAAATGAAACTAGAGAAAGAATGGATTTTGGACAAGATGTAATCTGTGAGGCCGAAGAGAATGCTGCTTTGATCTAGGACAAATTAAAGGTGGCCCAATCTCATCAGAAGAGCTATGCAGATAATCACCGAAGGGATCTAACCTTTGAAAAGGAAGATTGTGTGTATTTGAAAGCAACCCCAATGAGAGAAACCAGGAGGTTTCAGGTGAAAGGAAAGCTAGCCCCAGATATGTCCGTCCATTCAGGATCATTACCCATCGAGGAGAAGTTGCTTATTAGTTGGAACTTTCACTATCGATGTCTGACATTCATGATGCGTTCCATGTTCTCAGTAAAAGAAATGTCTTTGCGTGCTAGAAGAGGCACACTGTTGCAGTTAGTGGAGTTGCAACCAGACTTGACTTTCCGTGGACATCTAATTAGAATTCTTGAGATTGCACAACGAACCACAAGGAATAAGACCTTTTGTTTCTACAAGTTCAGTGAAGTCATCGTTTAGAAGGAGAAGTCACAAGGAAGTGTCAGGATGATCGGAAGGCATAGTTTCCAGAGTTGGCCATGCCAGAGTTGTCCCATGGCCAGTTCGAATCTCAGGGTCAAGATTCTGTTTAAGGGGGTAGCTTTATCACGTCTTGAATTTTCGTCTTCCGTTCTTTTTGCCGAATTGTGAAAATTCACCTTTGGTTTGTTTGTCTAAAATAGCTTAATGAAAATTTTATCAATCAAAAGGATTTAATATGATTAATTAACCAATTACCTCGTTGGCTTTGTCACTTCTTAATTTGATTTATTCGAGTTTGATTTGTATTTCGAAAGTGGAGCTCAATTTCCTAATTCAAATTACGCCCAAATCCAATATTCCTATTCTACTCCTAATATCTTAAATTCTCTTAAAGTTCTAAATATTTCAAATTTGGAGTTTTTTAGAAAAGTCCCTGGTTTTCCCCTTTTCCCTCCCTTTCCTTCTGTCTTTTCTTTTTTCCTTTTTGGCCCTTCTTCTTTCTTCTTTTTCTATTTCCCTCCTCGTTCTTCTTCCTCGGCAAGGGAGCTGAAGCCCCCATCTTCTCTCCCTCTCCAGCCCAGCCTCGGGGTGGCCAAACCCTAAGCTGCTGCACCTCAGCCGACCGCTCCTCCTCTCCGCGTTGCCTCGGCCCACATCGCCGCCGACACAAGCTCGGCCCAAATCGCACCGCGCTACAAGCCACACCGCAGCCGGACTTCCGTAATCGGCACCGCCCTAACCCTATCTCTACTCCTGCCCTATAAATACCACCGATCGTCGCTTCTTTTCCGAAGCCCCCGCCACTTCTCCACAGCGAGCAGACGCTATCGCCGCTAATTCCTTTTATCGCCAGGAGCTACACCGCCACTGCTTCCCATTTGCTGCCGCCGCCAGGAGTTCCCTCGCCGTCGCCATCGGTAAGTCCAAGGCCAAGCTTCTTTGTCCCCGTGTCACCGCATCTCTCTCCTTCCCACCTCCGACATCCTTCTCCTGTCGCCGATGCGCCACCTCCAGTCCATCCCAGAGTCCAGTGCCGCACCATTGATTCCGCCTTCTTCTCTTGCCGTCGCCGCTGCTCGCCGATGCCATTGCTCGCTGTCTTGACTGAATGCCATCGCCATCCTGGTTGCGCTGGTGTGCCCATGGCACCGAGTTGAGCTGAGCCGGCTTTGCTTCCTCCTCCTCTTTTTGTGTTGCCGACATGTGGGTCCCACGTCCAAAAGTCCCAAATCAACCACAACGATCCAATCTCCTAGAACAAATCTCAACCGACTGATCTTCATAATCCGATCCGGTGCCATGTCAGCCCTAGATCTATCTACGTCAATGCCACATCAACGCCATGTCATCCTCCTCTCCCATGTGTCGCCATGTGGGCCACGCCAACCGAGTCCTCATACACCAAATCCACTGTGAGCAATGCCACTGACCTATTTCCTTCACAAAAATGATTTAATTCCTGAAATTAAATATCCAAAGAGTATTTCCGGAATATTCCTTTTTGTTTTATCCTCGGATTTTCTTTGAATCCAAACTTCCAGAGGTCATAACTCTTCCGTTTGAACTCCGATTTGACCCATTCTTCTTCCTAAATTCTTCTAAAATCGAGCTCTACCTCGATTCCATGCGTTGTTTCATTTGATGTTATTTAGTTAGTCTCTTCTTTTTTTATTTGTTTCTCATTTGTGATTGTGTAGATGTTGGAGCAAAGGAGCTGTTCGTTGCAGAAAACACAGTGCAAGGATAGTACTTGGATGCAATGCAAGTGCACTCTTTGATCAGATTGAACTGAGTTTATAAAATACTTTGTTTTGAACATGTATGGTTTTATTTATAAATTATCGATGGGTAATGTGACCTAATTTGTATTATACCATGGCTTTCACAATTATTGATTACCTGTGATGCCTTGTCGCCCTAGTCTTTGTGAGTTGAACATTGGGCTTAACTCAGGATAGAGTAGATAAGCTTATCCCTGCTCAAGGTTGTTTTATAAGCAAAATCTAATTTTGATGAATCATATACTTATAACTACTTTCATTTGAACTGTGTGGCTATGTGCTATCTTTCCAGTAGCATGTGTTGCATCGTGTAGTAAATAACGGGTGGATAAAATGTTTTGGACTAGGATGATGGGTGGTTCTGTGTGAGCATTGTTAGGTATAGTCTCTGTGTGAACCTACTGTCAAACTGTGTGCTATTTAGTTGCTCAAAGGGCCAATTATGTGTCCTTAAGCTACTACCCTAAGCTCTGTGCTATTGTAGTTTGGCAAGTTGCCCTGGTCAACTAAGAACTTCACTTTATAAGCCATTCATCTGAGTCTACCGTATAACTACATGTTCTCATGGAAAGGACCTGACCTAGTAAGATTCCGAGTCTTTCTTATCTCTATGAGGGAAGGTGTCTCATGGGGGAAGGCAGTATTGAGGTGGAGTTTCTAAAAAGCCTTGTTACTGACTCCTTGGCCGCACACAACCTGAAGTGTGACATTGTCGACTGGCCGTCAAAAGTATGATGTGTGTTGTGAGTAAAGTTGTACAACCTCTGTAGAGTGTTAAATAAATCTATTTGAATAGCCCCGTCCATGGTCATGGACATGCTCAGTGATTTCTAATGAGGGGTAGATTGCAAAAACATGGAACGGAAATGTATTGTGTGTAGGTCAATGAATATAGTTGTGTGGTCCTGTGTGGACAGGTCCGGTGTGAATGGTTGGTTGGTACACCAGTTATTTATAAATATTGTTTTAAATATCTTTTTATAAATTGTTTACAATAGCAATTGTTGTGTTATGCAAAATATCCATAGTCTTTCTTTGTCAGATGTGCACATGTATATTTCCTTGTACTTACTAAATATTCTATGTACTCACCTTGCAATTACCCCAACTACAGAAGGAAGATTTCTGCTGTGCTTTGAGAAGTTTGCTGTAGAAGTCAGGGACTAGTCCGTGTTGCCCAGTTGACTACCTGTGGCATGTTGAATGGAGCTTACGCATATTTATGTTCTTTTCCACTATGCTATCTTATTCTTGTGTTTCCCTTAAGGTAAATAGATGTACGTGAGCCATAAGGCTTATCACAGTCAATTTGTAAATACATAATAGTTTCCCTTCATGATGTTGGCTTTGATATTATCTTTATAACTGTGTGTGCTAGGTTGATCCTGGACTAGCATATATACATAGGAGGTCCTATTTCGGGTCCTCACAAAGAATGTATGAAAATTATTTGGTTTCATAGTAACAGAAAAAAATGATACTTGCTGCATTCTTCTCAGATAGTTCTAAATGTGCTTGATCGTATTGTGTCCATATGATGGTTCAAAAGCAATATACCTTGACATTTTTGATTTGTGTCTATTCTGAGACTACTGGAAATGTACTTACCACAAGAAAAATAGAAGGTATATTCAAGCCCAGCTTGCTCATTATGGATTTGTGGTACTTTGATAAAAGTACAATTCATGTTGGACACTTTGAAAGAATGTTGCATTTGAAACCCAAGATTACCTAAATTTTGTTGTAGAAAAGATAAGAGTAGTTTATTGAGGAAGAAGTTCATAAACAATTTGATGGTATTCTTTCGTATCTCGAATAATTTTTTCTTCTATTTTGTTGTCATTATTTTAGTGGACCACTTCTATTTAACTTGACGAGCCATGTTTGTGTGGACCCCCGTTTTCGATACAGGAATCCGTTGTGTAAACTGTACCATTTCCCTGGATCAAGTAGTCTGGTGCATACGAACTCATAGTTGAAATACCAAGTGCGCATACACAAGCGTTTAGTACGAATTATTACAACAATAGGATCAAAGGCAATAGTCTTAGAACAAGGGACCAAACGGTCCGGAATACAACCAAAAGCAGAAATGAAGAAGGCAGCGGATTGAAGGCGGTGGCAACGCCATTGCCACAGGCAATGACCGTAACTAAGACCTACTGAGCGCCATCGTCATCGGCAACCTCCTGGTAGTAGGCGTAGGGATCCTCCGAAGCGTCATCTTCGACTTCTGATGGAGTTGTAAATTGCAAGGGTGAGTACCAACCATACTCAGCAAGCCACCACAACAATAATGCATATGATAGGGTGTATTTCAAGGAATGGCTTCAGGTTCTTTTGCGTAAAGCAAGTTTTGTAAATCTTTTCGCAAGCCTAAGACCTAGCATAGACTGATCAAATTTTAATATCATACTTCATTAATCAATGACGGTTCTGTCCACCATCCATTGTGATCCCAAGGATGGCTTCCCGCCATTCGGTCATCATGGTTTTCTGGGTCTATCCCTTCTCGCCTCCCAAGAAGTGGATCCACCATCATAAAAATCATCATGCAATGTCCCCTCCCGATTAGTTTAGGAATTTAGAGTCTAGCCAAGTGTAATAGACGTCCCGGTGCTCAATAACTGCGAGCACGGCTATTCGAATAGATTTGATTTACTCACTGCAGTGGATGTACACTTTACCCGTACTCCGCGACTGCCCAACGCATGAGCCTTGTCCCAACATATGAGACACGTCATGACAAAGCATTTCAATAACCTCACATTGGCAGTACCCGCTCCATGAACTTGCATCCTCATGCACTCTAGGCGTTACGAGTTTTTAGTAGTGAGAGGAGTTCTGGCGCTCCCGGGGAGGAAGACTTACATATGCATTAAGTTATAATTAAGTTTAGATTTACACATGGCGGTCCAACCGGTGGCAACCCCACCATAGGCCCCCGCTTCTCATACACATCAAGAAGACAACTATGCATGGATACTGCATCCGCTTGTCTATTTACTCCGCTAGGTCTATACCCATTCGAGAAGTATGCTTGTACGGAGGTCGTTTCATGCTTAACTTCAAGGCTCGGTCCTTAACTGACCAGGGTCGGCACTTGCCTTTACCGGACACCACCTAAGTCCTCCAGCTGCCCCAGTCGAAAACGGTTGTTTAGTTTTATTTTTTCTTTCGCAAATTATGTCATCAATGTCATGGCAATGTGGCGCTCATGTCTCCACATGCCGCATCTCAACCACCTATCCAAAGGTAGTTGCCTAAGCATAAAGCATTTTGATAAATACGAATATGCATGACTCTAAAGTAGCATGGCTAAGCATTGACAAGTATCAACTAAAAATACACAATATTAGGATGACAAAAATTTGCATGAATAATCAATAACGAAGGCATGGCATATAGCAAGGTAGGGCGTTCACATATATTCATATAGCATGCAAACTTTGTATTAAATCCAAAATAAGTTTGCAAATTGGTTCAACATGTTCAAGGTTTAGTGATGACTTGCCTTGCTCGAAGTCCTGCGGGTCTTGGTCTTCGTTCGGAGTTGCAACTCCCTCGGGGTCTAGTATTACGTGCGAAAGAAATTAATTTGAATTCAATTATAATTCAAATAAAATTCTGTAAAATCCAATTAAAAAGATCTAGTGCAAGCGTCGAATTTCGTTACCGATTTCTAGTACTCGCGTAATAGTTCTATTCCGATTTGAATTCATTTGTCCTAAAATATTTGCGTTAGCCGATTAGGGTATTTTACCTATTTTAATTTACGCGACTCCTAATAAATTCATGCGATAATTGGATTCCGATAATAATTAACCCTAATAAATAAATAACTAAATAACGTCAATGAATAACTAAGTGGATAAATAGATTAATGAGTAAAAACTAAATACATAACTAACTAAATAGCCTATTAAATAAATAACCCTAATTTATTAAATAATCTCGATTTATCTTCTAAGAATTTTCAAAAATAAGCGATGATTAATTTACCGACTATTATATACGTATATATATAATTAATTTTTCTCCTGATTTACTTTTGTTTTCTTCTCTTTTCCTCTTTCCCTTTCTTTTCTTTTCCTCTCTACCTCTCTTTTCTCTCCTCTCTCTGCCTCTCTCCCTCTTCTCTTCCTCTTTGCCGCTCTCTCTCGGCCTTTCTCTTTTCTCTCTTCCCTCTCTCTCGGCTTCTCTCTTCGCAGGCGGCGGCGGCACGGCGGAAGGGAGGAGAGAAAAACGGGGGGGTGGACTTACCGGCGATGGCGAGGTGGCCCAAGGCGGCGGCGACCGGCGCCGAGCCCGGCGGAGAGGGAGGAGAAGGGAAAAAAACGACGGAGGAAGGGGAGGGGGAGGGCGGTGAGGGGAGGAAGAGGAGGGGCCGAGGGATTCTTATAGGGACGGGGAGGGGTGCGGAGATCGGTGCGGGGGCGGACGGGACGGCGCGCGGTGCTCGAGGCGGCTGGGCGGTGCAACGACGTGACATGGCAGCGGCGCGGGGCGCGAGGGGAATCGGCGCAGCGGCAGAAGGGAGGGCGGCAACGGGACGGCGAGCGGCATGGCAGAGGCGTTGGTGTGGGGCGCAAGGGCGAGGGGACGGGCGACGGTGATGGTCGCGGCGCGACAGAAGGGGGGCACGTGGCTCTAGGCGGCGACGGCTCAAGGCTCAAGGGAGGCGCGGCGAGGTGACGGCGACGGCGACGCGCGCGGGCGTAGGGCGCGACGGCGTGACACACGGCAGCGGCAGAGGAGATGGCTAGGGCTCAGATCGAGCACCTAGGGGGCAATGAATAGTGTCTTTCTGATTTTTGCAAATTTTGATTGATTTCCTAATTAAAATTTGTCCAAAAATTCATATTTCCACCCAAATGAAGTTTCGTCAATATTCGTATTATTCCACCTTAAAGTTTCACCCAAGATTTTATATCATCCATATTTTATATCTATATACATTAAATATATTTATATATGTTGATAATTATATATATTTATATAAAACTTCCTATTTAAATTTATACTACCCAATTAAATTTATGACATTTATGTAATATTTTCTTTACTACTAATTTTGCCCAAAATTTTATTTCAATTTATATTTTTAATTATTTATTTAGCCACTTTTCCCTTTTTAGGGTTTATACCTAATTAATTTCCGCTATAAAATGTTTAATTAAACACCGCAAATAACAATCCAAATAAATGGGCAATTAAATTTGGCATGATGCAAATTTAATTTAAAAGTCTTTGAAATCATGTGTTTTACGGTTTTATTTTCGTCGGTCGAATTTCCAGAGCATTATAGTTTGTTTCATAAAGTTCAATCTATCTATGACATTAGAGGCTCAGGGGGTCAGCATAGATAGTGGTCGGAGCAAGTCATGTGGATAAATTATTATAACGGATCTATAAGCGCTCTATCAATTAATATAACAAATCATTCGTTGTATCTTAAAGATAATTGGTTTTTTGTATTTCATTGTTTTCTAAGAAGTATCGAAATTTTTTAAAGATGATTTCTTCAGGGAGTTGCTTTTGATCATAAGCAATATGGTAGAAACAAAGTATATAATGTACATGTTGTGGATAGGATTATATAATATTTATATATATGTTTGTTTAAAAAATACTAGACTTGCACACGTGCGCTATCAAATGTTGCTGTAGTGTAAGCACGAGATATATTTTCATGCGTGGACACAATGTCTGGTTCACCACTGTATTGTTGGATTCCATCTCTTTGAGGTGAATTATATGGGCCACACTCATAGCTTTTTACTTTTTTCCTCGAATACGCACTATAGCTTTTTCCATGCATGTCCTGAATTTCTTTAGCATTAGCATTGTTTCAAATAATTAATTACTAAAGTAAATTTAAATTTTTATGTTTGGTTTTCAGAAATTGTTAGATGGTTTTCAAAGATACGGGAGTGGCAAAGTTATTTTATGCACGTGGCTATATAATTATTCATAATATAATAAGTTTTTTTATTATTTCGTTTTGATGTGAAATCTGATTATATGTTTGATGGTCAAAACATTTTTTGTTGTTTGGTTTCCATTACTAAATACTGCCGTAGTGTTAGCGCGAACATATTAGAGTGTGCTTTGGTCAGTGTTTCAGACTTTCAACATATCGGCTTGCCGTCAAAGAAAGGGCTTGGCTAGGTAGGGAATCGGGCAGGTGTTGGATGTCTAGGTGGTGTTGCACAGGGGGTGTGGTTTGGCACCACTGCAAAGAACTTTTTTTCGTTTGTTAGATTGCTATCTTGCCTATTGGTATATAACAGAATATATTTGCCGGCCCTTGATTGGTTGTGCCAAATGGTTACTCTTAACATAGTATTTAGCGAGGTATATTTATTTTCACATTGGTTTGGTATCAAAAAAGACAATTTTAGAGTACTCGTCACCAGCTGCCCACTATTGAAGGTGAAGCAATTACTATATAACACCTTAGCATGTTTGTAGCCCGTAGTAGTACTGGGGTATGTGGTTTATGTCGAGGCTACGGATAAGGCATTCCTCATATTTTTGGGATTATGAAGTATACGGATACGGGAAGGTTACCTTAACATTACGAAATTCAGCTAATCAACAGGGAAATTCTTTCCCGAATAAAAAGTGTTAGGGTCCTATTCGGGGAAGGTACAATCTCTCTGATCTCATAGGCCGAAAGTACTTTCTGAGTTCTACTTGGAGGCCAAGGCAGTCTGAGGTATAAATACAAAACCCCTCAACGGGTACGGGATCATTGAATCATAGTGCAAGCCACCACCATAGTAGCGGCAATCCGGAGGACTTGAAGACAACTCGCTGCCTGGATCTCGTTGATACTCTGTATTTCCTGCTGTTTTCTATTGTAATATCTGTGGTTTTCATCATAATCCCATATAAACTAGAGTAGGGCTATTACCTTACAAGGGGTCTGAACCAGTATAGTCCTTGTCTTCTGTGTGCTTGATGTTGTTTCGTGAAGATCTTTATACCAACATACCCCAATACCCTTAGAATATGGTCTACGGACATATCCCGTTGACAGTGACACGCTAGATAGGGGGTCTTGGTGCTCAAGGTTTCGTCGAGATGGCTTTAAGCTCAAGTGTTTTCGACAACAATGTCCACATTTGTCCCGGCCTAGGAGATCCTACTTAGTCGGCGTTCATTTGGACTCAAGCCGAATCCATTGTCTTTCCCGTCTTTGCCGCAACTCCAATGTTGCCTTCCCCAATACCAGCCAGGATCGAGTATGGAGCTGTGAGGACGACTAAAAACAATGCTTCATCAGCTATTCCTCCCGTCTAGTCAGAAAGAGGAAGACGACTACTTCAGCTTCCCAACAAGTTCCTAAGACGGCCAAGCCCCAAATGCCTGTTGGGGGTTAGGTGCCAACAAGGAAGTCACCTCCAAACCACGACACCTGGTGTTTGATCCACAAGACATTTCAACACTCATTGGTTGAATGACATGTCCTACTTCAAGCGAAGGCTAAACTCGATTCTTGCAAAGATCGAGATATCCGGTGCACATCTCCATATAAGGCGTGGTGTGCAATTCACAAATCGAAAAGTCACCCCTTACACATTGCAAGATCTTCTTGAAAATCACCAGATCTATGGTTCGTGTTTCTTGCTATCCGATCCACCAACATTGAGATCAATCTTAGGATGCATCAATGGACGGTAGCGAGATAGACACTCCAGATCGTCTGGTCAGATTCATCGACATCGATCCACGTGAGCCCTCCGTTCTCCACAGCTTGGAATTTTCGGGATCCAACTCTCCGTGGGAAGTAAACGTGATAGAGAGGGTTGTTGAGGACGTATATGAAGAGCGTAATGTCCATTCAGCAGAAGAACCGCCTGCTCCCGCTGCGTCACACTAACCTGAAGAGCTGGTTCGAACTCTTGCTGAGCACTTCACTGTGGTCAACTCGTTGCTAAAACAAACTCCATTTGACCCAGTTACCTTCCCGGAAGTAGATGTCTGGGTTAGACGGCTACAATCAACGGTAGCCAACCTCAACTCTGCCTTCGTGGCCACGGCCGGATTGAACCCAAAAGGTCCGTGTCGAGATCCTTGTTGTCGAGGTGGAGACCGAGTACCAGAGAACAACAGTGCCGAGGATGCTCTTAGTCCACAACCCAGCCAGGATCCAGGACGCAATCCCTGAAACGCATGGCCAAGAAGATAGGGCAATCAGCCCCACATCATGATGACCATGATGTTTGCAATTACTTGAATGGGCGTAGGCGGGAGCGACAAGATCGGAACAATGTTGATCACCGCCAACCTCGCGCACGTCACGGAGGAAATAGAAGGCAGGACAACAACGACAACCGGGGAGATCGCAATAACAATCAAGATTGTTGGGACCACGAAAGTCAACAGGGCAAGAACGATCAAGATCGACAACAACATGATGATAATCGACGATGATGGAACTCACGATCCTCGAATTCTAGGAGGGACCGAGGACAAGGCCATAGGTCAAGGGGTCGTACCCTCGACTTCGGTGATGCTTCGTCATCATGATCATCCATCGAAGGCGGTTCTCACAAGCCACGAGGACGTCGTTCACCCTTTATACCAGGATGCGGATGTCGGGCTTTCACACCTACTCTACAGGAAGTTCGATGGCCAAACAAGTTCTGCCCCATAGCAATAGAAAAGTACGAAAGCAATATTGATCCAGAGGAGTTCCTGAACGTCTATTCAATTGTTCTCTACGTGACCGGCGCAGACGACAATGTGTTGGCATACTATTTTCCGGCAAAGTTGAAAGGATCTACTCGGTCATGGCTGGTACACCTCCCACCTCGCTCGATTCCTTCCCGGGAAGACTAATGATAGCAATTCGTCGCAAATTTTCAAGGAACATACAAGCGGCATGTAGTCGAGGACGATTTACACGCCCTTAGGCAGAACCTGGGTGAATCCTTAAGGGACTATATATGGCGTTTTAATGAATGCCGAAATACGATCCCCGAGATCACCGATGCTTTTGTCATACGCACGTTCATGTCAGGCGTCTGAGATCGGTACACTATCCAAGAATTGGCGACAAGGCAAATCACTTCTGCCTTGAAGCTGTTTGAGATCATTGGCAGATGCGCTCACATGGATGACACCCTCACGAGGAAAGACAAAAAAGCAAGGTGGTCGAGGAGAAGCAACAAGACAAGAAGGAATCACCGATCTACAAAGAAGAAGAAACAAAATCACAAAAATGAAGGAAAACGCAAGGCGGAGACAGACGTGCTTGTCGCAGAACAAGCAATCCCATCCCCAAAGCGACCAGCCCCTCAAGGTGATGAACCGGTACGACGATGGTGCCCAATCCACAAGACCAGTACACACACCCTAGAAGAGTGCTAGGTCTTCCAGAAAGCATGACCTAGAATCGTTAGGTGGCGGGCCCACGCCTTAAACTTAACGCCGTGGCAGCGAACACATCCGTTCCCCCACGAGGCACTATACCATTGAGTTGGACAGACTTAGACCCCTAAACTACCCCCTTAATCAGTGGGGTAAATAGGTAGTTCCTATGAATCATCGCTCAGACTAATTCATTCTACTTCGGCCTACCAATATGCAAGGTTAGACCTTAAGTAACTTAATTAGCTAAGGCCACCCCATAATAGCACATGTGGATGTACGGTAAACAATAGTGAACGACACCAAGTTCGGTCCTTAATCAACCCGGGCGAACACTCCCCCTATCGGTACACAACTAACACCATATGTGCACCACTTGCCGCCCAAGTCTAAAAACATGTTTAACTCCATTTTAGTTTTCAAATAATCATAGTTTTCATATATATCTAGAAGTAAAATATTACCCACATTTCATTTATAAAGAGATCACAATATTATTTAGAGATTTGCTAAGCATGGCTAAGCATATAGCACATATAAAACATAAATACCCTCCCATGAGTATTTATAAAGTACTAGAATCCATCCTATGGTTACAAATAAAAGGGTAACGACGTATCAAGGTAGATTATGCAGCAATAAGGTCTTAGCTACCATTTACTAAGTTTTCAAATATCATTTTTAATCAAATACATATGCAGTTTCGCAAACAAACGCTTTTCATCTCCCAAATCATGGGTTTTAATGTGATCAAAGGAGAGGGGAGGAATAACTTGCCTCGATCTGGAACAAAGTGAATATCACCTAAATCACTCTTTCCGTCGATGCGAATTATCTATACAAATGACACGATATGCACATAAATACCAAATTATGCGTAAAATACAAAATGCTCTAAAATGCATGATTTGTGCACCGTGGATAGGTTCTGACCTAAGATGAATTTAGGTAAAAGAATTCCTATTTTACCTCTTTTTATTTATGAGTTATGAATTTTCTAAAGTTGTATTGACATATAGTAGTAGTTACTAATGTATTGATGTAAAACATTTTTAATATATGATTTTTATCAAATTAACCTTACTGGGACAAATAGGATTGTTTTCTAAGATGAATACAATTGGTTTCACAATTTTTAGAGCCAGTATGAATTTCTTATAAATGTTAGAAATTAACTTGCATATGTGATGGTCATTTTACAATATAAATTATTAGTACTATTTCTGTTATAGAAAGTATGAGATATTATATTTTTAAATTAAAGTTCATACTTTTTTGATTCTATAGAAATTTGGTTCACTCCATTTGGAATATAAATGAATTTTCAACAAATTCTACAATCTCTATGTTAGCTATTTCTTATTTGTAATTTTAGAAATAATTTTCATATTGTGGGCATAGGATTTTATTCTACCATATTAAATTTAACAATTTTATGAACCCACTGGAGTTGGTTTCATCTCAAAATGAGCTATATTTGATTTTACATGGATTTTACAATTTTGTGCATTTTTCTGTTGAACAAATATTAGTTTGAGTATATTTCTTAATATTTCCAGATTTTTAAAAGGATGGGTCTACTGGCAGAGACCGGCTTTTTTGCAATAAAGTCTTTGGATTTTCATGAAATCAACCCGCAGTCCTGTGACTGTTATTTGTGTGAGGGATTTTTATAGATAGCACCCTATAGTCATTCAAATTCTCAAAACAAGGTCCCTGTCTTTTAATTTACGGCTGCTCGATAGACAGGGAGCTCGGCCGTGGACTTGGCGAGCTCGCCGGCGGCGAACGGTGGCTCAAAAGGGAAAGAGATCAAAAGGTAAAACGAAGAGAACACTCTTTCGATTCCATTCCTCTACTTTTCTCGGTTAGTGGACATCGGAGTGGCGCCGGCGGCGAGTCCGAGAGGAGGGTGTTTTCGGGTGGTGGTGCATGTGCACCTACGACCATATATTGGTTAAGTGAGTGCATGCATGCGGGTATACACAGTACTAGAGGTCTTACCGAGGTGTTAGCTGGGTTTGTTGAGGTTCGAACGATGGTGGCAGCTTGCAGAAACCCCCGGCGACGGCGGACAGTACTCGGACGACGACACCGGCTTGATTTTCCTCGAAGAGCTGCCATGAATACATGTCCACGGTGTTGATAAGGTCTCAGGAAAACTATACGTGCGAGTAATTGAACCGTGGCTCACCGGAGCGGGAGGAATCGACGATGGTGTTCGGCGGCCGGAGTTAGAGAAGAGGACGCCGATCTCCCTCGTCGGTGGACGATCCTCCGGGATTCTTGATGGGTTTTGGAGAGGACTATGAGGGGAAGTTGGTGGCGCGACGGCTCGGCTCGAAGTGGTCCTTGGCAACCGGAACAGCGACGACATCATGGCGGCGGCGCTCGGTGCACGCTCCGGGACCCCTGTGGCCACGACGGCGTTCCCGATGATTGGCTGCACGAAACGGGAGGGTGTCAAAAGGAGATTTTCTCGGCATGGAGAGAGGAGTATGGAACGCGGAAGAGATCGAGATGGAGGCCGACCGACAGCGACGGCGAGCGTCGTCTCCCTCACGGCCGGTGGAAAATTTCCGGGCCACGGAGGAGCTAGGGTTTCTATCCCTCGGCGTGATCGATGCTGGAGAGGAGAGAATGGCCGGGCGACGCGTCTGGGAGAGAAAAGGATGGAGCTCGGCGTCGGACACGTCAAGTCCACGCGTCGAACAGAGGCGCTGCCCACGCCGTCCATGCCACCGCTTTGATCTCTCTCTGTGTTGAGCACTGAGGAGAAGGAGTGGACCTGGGTTTGGGCAAGCTGATGAGGCTGCCATGTGGGTCCCAGGGCGGTGCAAACAGAGATAGAGTGAGAGGGATGGGTATATAACTGGGTAGATGTACTGTTAGGCAGATTTAGATATTTTTCCTATTTCTTTGTTTCTCCCTTCTTTACAATTCAATAACTTAATTTCTGGGCATGATAAACTAATTTGGATTTTTGTGGAGATAGATAAAAATATCTAGATTCCATTTTTTTTGGTTTCACTCAAAAATAATCTATATTTTAATCTCAGGGAAAAAGAGAAATCCAGTTCAGCCGAAGTTGATTTGAATTTTTAGGAGATCAAAGCCTATAAAATAAATTCTGTAAAAATTATATTAATTCATGATAAATAGAGTAGTATGTGAATAAATTATTTCCCCTATACATTTTCATGTGAGAAAATACACATATGGGATGTGTATCGATTGGGCCGATTAGGGTTTTGAGTAAATCAATAGTTTGACTGTTTTGACCCAAATAATTGAGGCATAAAATATACTTATTAAATTATACCAAAATTCCAGTGAGATATATATATTTATTAGGACCTACATGAATTTTCTCATGATTTTATGTTACACCAATTATTTTTAAATATTCAATGTGCTTATCAACCATTAAATGTTCCTATTGGAAATATACATTTTAAATGATTATAAAATTATATGTTGATGTGTAATTGACCAGAGATGAAAGAGTAAGGCTTTACTTTCAGTTCACCATGCTCAACTCACAAGATACATGAGCATGGTTACACTTAAGGTGACCACTAGTGTAGTGTGTTTATTATCTATATGTGAATTAGCATGCATGTACACTTGTGTTCATCAGACCTAGAATGAAGTGCACCCTAGATTCAAAAACATTTTTAAGGATCTCAAATCTCATATCCTACGTTTATGAAAATATTTTACACATCAAGTTAATTTGAGGAGGAGGAAGTTTTTAGATCATTTGCCACATTACACCCAATCATTGGTTAGCTTAACCTTACCTAGGTTATATATTCGAAAAATCTTGGTCATTCGCTCGAAAATATATTTTTATTATTTAGCTGAAATAAAAATTGGAAATTCAAATTTTTGGTATGTTACAACATGTAGCCCATATCTTTGGCGGTTCTACAATGTACATCTCTAAAAGGAAGTATAAGAAGATAGAACGCAAAGTCTGCTCTACGTCACAATGAGTCACAGCCAAGATGAAGTGGTCTAACCAAAAGATCGAATTCTCAGAAGACAATCACCCGACAACAACAATCGTGCCAGGTCGGTATTCGATAGTAGTTGAGCCTACCATCTGGAAGATCAAAGTAGCACGTGTCCTCATCGATGGCGGCAGCTCCATCAATCTCCTTTTCGCTAGCACACTCGACGCAATGGAGATCCCTAGAAGCAAGCTCGTTGTTTCCGACTAACCCTTCCATGGGATCACTCGAGAATCATTGTCCAAACCACTGGGAAATATCACGCTAGCCATGACGTTCGGCCAAGCTAATAATTTTCGTGCAGAGCAGAGCACTTTCGACACGGCTTACAATGCTATCCTCGGAAGGTCCGCACTAGAGAAATTCATGGTGGCGTCCCACTATGCATACCAGATTCTAAAGATGTCAGGCCCAAAAGGGGCTATCATAATCCCCGGGGACAGGAAAGTAGCGGTACAATGCGACAAAGGGAGCCTTGACATGGTCGAGCATACTCCCACGCCACCCGCCACCTCAGAACCCCCTCAAAAAGTGAGCAAACCCATCAAGGCTCCCAAGCCCAACGGCGCAATCAAGATTATCCCATTAGCGAGCAGCAACACTGATAAAATAGTCAAGATCAGGGCAACGCTCAACAACAAATAGGAACTCGAGCTCATCACCTTCCTCTGCAAGAATGCATTCGTGTTCGCTTGGCAACCGTCTTACATGCCCGGAGTCCCTAGGGAGGTGATCGAGCACAAACTGATGGTGCACCCTGATGCCAAGCCAGTCAAACGAAAACTACAGCGCTTCGCACAAGGCAGAAAAGAGGCTATTCAAGAAGAACTGGACAAACTCCCTCAAGCAGTTCTCATCAGAGATGTTCTCCATCCAGAGTGGCTCGCTAACCCAGTAATAGTGCGCAAGGCCAATGACAAGTGGAGGATGTGTGTAGACTTCACCAATCTCAACAATGTTTGCCCCAAGGACCACTTCCCTCTTCCTCGCATTGACCAACTGGTAGATTCAATTGTTGGTTGTGAGTTGTTGAGTTTTCTCGACGCTTACTCCGGCTACCACCAGATCAGCATGGCCAAAGAGGACGAGGAGAAGACTGCGTTCATCATGCCCTTTGGATTTATCCATGCAGGCAACACATACCAGCGAAAAATCCACGGGGCTTTCGACGACTAGATCGGCAAGAACGTGGAGGCATACGTCGACAATGTCGTGGTCAAGACAAGAACAAATGACAAACTGATTGATGATCTGAGGGAAATATTCAACAATCTCCGGTGACATCGGCTAAAACTGAACCCGGAGAAGTACACGTTTAGAGTACCATCGAGGAAGTTGCTAGGATTTCATGTCTCTGGACGAGGAATTGAAGCAAACCCCGAGAAGATTAAGGCCGTCGAGAACATGAAGTCGCCGACAAGACTCAAGAAAGTACAAAAGCTTACAGGATGTATGGTAGCTCTAAGCCGGTTCGTGGCCAAGATAGAAGAACGAGGACAACCTTTCTTTGCCTTACTTAAAAAGCAGGATAGATTTGAGTGGACATAGGATGCTGAGAACACGTTTATCATGCTCAAATGGTACTTGTCCAACCCTCCTGGACTCGTTGCCCCACATCCAATAGAAGAGCTATTTCTATATATTGTTGCCACACCTTGTTATGTTAGCACTGTGATTATCGTTGAGAGGGACAAAGTACAACATCCCGTGTATTATGTCAGCGAGGCCCTACATGATGCAAAAACTCGGTATTCTCAAATCTAGAAATTGCTCTACACTGTAGTCATGACATCACAAAATCTGCGTCATTACTTCTAGGCCCATAAAGTCACGGTCGTCTCTTTCTTCCCTCTCGGCTAAGTGGTAAAGAACAAAGACATTGTCGGACGCATTGCTAAATGGGTCATCGAACTCAACCAATTCAATGTTAACTTCGTCCCACGTACAGCCATCAAGTCACAGGTTCTCGCTTATTTCGTTGCCGATTGGACTATTCATGAGAACACCCCAACCGGTCAGACAGATGACGAGACTTGGACAATGGTCTTCGACGGAGCTTTCAACAGCCAGGGAGCAGGGGCATGATTCATTCTGACATCTCTAGCCAGAGGTTAGTTCAGACATGCAATATACCTCAACTTCAGAGCTACAGATAACACCGCAGAGTACGAGGGACTGCTCGCCAGATTACGAGTAGCTGCAACACTTGGTGTAAAGTGATTAATTATGAAAGGGAACTCAAAGTTTGTCACCAACCAAGTGCACAAAGATTACAAATGCTCAAATCCAGAGTTGACCAAGTGCCTCGCCAAAGTCAGGAAGCTGGAGCAAAAGTTGGACGGCTTGGAAGAACCCATGTCTATCGCAAAGACAATAACGGCACCAACTTAGCATGGTGCACGTTCAGAAGAGAACCTATCGAACTAGGGACCTTTCTGGTCGTCTTGTCAAAACCTTCAGTTAAAACCACAGATGGCCAAGGCGCCTTAGCCAACACCAAGAACAGCTCGAGGGCTACTGAAGAGGTCATCCACATCATCGCTGACATCGAGAGCATGGACGACAGGCGTACTCCGCTTATCAATTTCTTGGATGCCGACAAACAGCCGGACGAAGACAAAGCGGCAGAAAAACATTCTCGCCAGGAAAAAGCTTATTGTAAGATCGGTAACGACCTATACAAAAAAGCACCGAACGGAGTTCTGTTCAAGTGTATCTCTCCCGAGGATGGCAAATATCTACTACTCGACATCCATGAAAGAATATACAGTTCTCACGCCGGCGGGCGAGCTCTAGTCGGAAAAGCCTTCCGACTAGGATTTTTCTAGCCAACAGCCCTTCAAGACGCTTGCGACTTGGTCAAATGGTATGAAGCTTGCCAATTTCACAGCAAACTGTTGGCGCAGAATTTCGACTCGTCACATGTCAAAACAGGTTCCACGTCTCCACGGCGGCCTGGGAGATCTGCTTAACTCCAGTGCAGGTCCAATGGCTTGCCAAGGTGTGTTTAGGGCGTGCCAGTTGATTTGATCTACAATTAGCAAGAATAAACAAGTAAACCACATTAGAAACGATGGTCGATCGGCCGATGTTGCAACGTGGGAGCCCAGCCGATAGGGCAAAGCTATATCGGCCTACTTGAGGTTATGAGAAAATAAAATCAACAAACAGATCTAGTCTTATTGGCCTTTATTAAGATGTCTGTGGCAATTTGATGGAATCGGCCGATAAGAGATGTATGATGATAAATACACTAGCTAATACTCTAGTGCAAACTTGTACAAGCCAATCGGCCGATAAATATACTAATCACAGAAAAGTCCTAAGAATACCCTGTAATAAATATATTTATATCTGTCGATTCATTCGTACAAGTGGCAAATACATGCAAAAACATAAAATAATCACATGCATTAGGTAAGACCGACTGAAACCCCGGTGTTATCCTTAATTACGATCGAAGACAAGCTTTGAATTAGATTTCGAAACATGACTAAGGTCGATAGCAACTCAAAGTGTAGATCGAGAACTAACACAAAGAAAATCAAGCCGTTGATCACTTTTGGGGATGGTAGATGCCTTGAATGATCTAGATGAGCAAACTAATTCGACCACCGTCGGCAATAAACCCTAAAACGAGTTAATCGCTGGCAAGATAGAATTAGAAAGCCACATAAAGATCAGACAAAACATGATAAACGACGATCACATCGCTAGGGCTTAACGTGTCTAAAACGACACGCTAGCCCCGACGATGTAGATTGTCAGGTACGCGTTCTTACCTCTGCTCTGGGGAAGCAAGAACTCGCTGGAAGTTAACCTCTTGCGAGGGTTGGCGATGTGCCGAAAGTAGATTGAATTGAATTGTTGTTGAATTGATTGAGAGAGATTCTATGTACAAACTACCGGGATATTTATACCCGTGATTTACAACATTGTCCATATAGGACACGATCTTATCTCTAACTAACAAATAAGTCCTTATGGCGGACTCTTACCAAAGATTAGATCTAAACTTACTTAATTTACAAGATACAGTTGCCTAAAACTGGGCCTTATCCCTATTTGGCAATCTCCTTAAAGCTTAACTTAAGCCCAAACCGAGCCCACGCTGTCTCCAACAGCTTCCTGCTTCTATCGGCCGATGGCCGCATTAAACCCGCATCTGCCGATACAACCTCTCTGCTGGCACCCCACCTGGTCCGATGCACCGCTGAGTCCGATACGGGACTTGGTCCGACTCCGGCTTGGTCCTTCTTCTCTGCGTCGGTTTCCTCTTTTCTCTCCGAGTAGATTACGAAAATCTGCTGTTAACACATGCCCCCCAATTCCGCTTCATTATATAATGTGGCGGAATTAGCTCCGAGGAACCCATCGACTTCTTTGCTAGGGTTTGTCTGAAACCACGCAGATCCAAATTCGCAGCCTTCCACCGCTGATTTCCACGCACTATTCCTCATTAGCCGCTTACGCCTTCCGATTCCGGCGACTTCTCAGTGTCTCCCCGGCGATAACCCCTCAACAGCGACCTCCGCATCAGCATCCATGGCATCTTTTCCATTTTATGTCTCCGAGATCCTTGAGGTAAACCAATCTTTCTCCAAATTTGCATTTTTAATTTCCCGCCGAAGCCTTTCAAAACTAGGGTTTATGTTCCTGCCCCCCGGGTCTTATTTCCCAATTACTTTCGATGCGCCGTAGGTCTTCAAGAATCAGATTTTGATCCCCACGGACGATAAATCGCACTGATTCCTTCTGGGTCCTATGGGCAACTCCGACCCCACTTGGTTGATAAACGCTGAATCAAACAGAGTCCCATTCAGGCAAGTGAAGCCCAATATTTCTTCATGGAAACACACCTTCAGGTCTTGGCCATCAAAGCTCAACGGATATAGGACCTGGTACAAGAGAATTACTGTAGCTAAACAAGTACATTGGGATGAGATAGGAATTGGCCAGTGCCTGGCTCTGTCTCTAGTAGACACCAAAAAGAATGAACCCCTCATGTCGGCCACCACCTATTTTTGGTCCAGCACCCTGAATGCCTTCCTGTTCAGGCAAGGTCCGATGACCCCCACGCTGATAGACATCAAGATGCTAACAGGCTTGGACATCCTCGCTGAGATCAACCCCTTCAATCTCCTCATCAACAGCGGCCATAAATTGAAGAGCAAGAAGATTGGAGGCTAGCCTGGGTACATCTCTGAGCATATGGAGCAAGGATCTGTTTCAGAAAGAGAACATGTGGCTTTTCTAACCCTATGGATGGAGAGATATATCTTCTGTGGATCAACTTGCGGCCCCACTTTGAACTGCCAACACTTAGCTCAGGCTCTGGTCGAAAAGAAAAGATTTCCTCTTGGCCGATACCTCCTTGGAATTGTCTATCGGCTACTGCATTCTGCCACCCAAGATCTGATGCTGAATCGGACAGTGGCACATGGAGGTCCATGGTGGTTTATTCAACTATGGCTAACCATCTACACCAACACCATGGTCGATCGGCCTCCGCTATCGGACTCTGTCTTCTCATCGGACTACAACGATAATGAAGACCCCTCAACCAGAAGGTGCATGTCCTTTGGAGAAGCAGCCTCTGCTTACCCTGGAGCTGATCAATTGGCCGAAGACATGTCCACATGGTTCATCCGATTCTACACCAGCCCTCCATCAGTCAAGATGGATATGTTTGTCTATCCTTCAGATTCTGACTTTGAGCTCCCTGCTGATCTTAAATTAGGCCTGCTGAATGACGTTATGGTTTCAAGAGAAAGTTTCATGATCGGCATTACCCCATGCCTGCTCCTAGTAGGCATAATCCAAGGTAGAAGCACCAGCTTATCTTATGAGTTTTATAATCCCATGGTGGCCGCCAGACAATGCGGACTTGGACAGCTTCCTGTTGGCCTGCACTTCCATCGACTCCTAGAGAGCAGGGGTATGGTCTCATCGGCACTGAGCATGAACAAAGTCTTGGACACCAGAATCCCAAACTTACGCGACTGTGACCGATTGCATTTGAATGCCTTCATCCATATCAGCTTCCAGACATGGTGGCATGAGTGGGCTACCCATATCTTCCATCAATCGGACAGATTCTACTTGAAAGAACTCATTGACAACATCAGCCCCCAAGTCCCTGATGCCCCGGTTCCATCTATCAGCAACAGTGGGCAAAGAATATCCTATGCTCTGGTCCTGGCTCCATCAGGAAAAACTGTTATGGAGTCAACTATCGGCCTTACCGCCCCGAAAGTATCATCATTGCTCCAAGGGCCGATAGTCAAAGAAACTACCAAGAGGAAGGCGCCGGCAAAAGAAAAAATTCAGAAGCCCGGCAAAAAGCCTAAAACCGACGACCAAGCCGATCTGGATGAACTGGACCCCTCCATGGAAGAATTCTTGGATGACCAAGTAATGGAGGAAGAGGTCGATGCGGCAGCTGCTGACATACCTAAAGATCAACATCCATCGGCCACCGCTACTAAAGAACCATCGGCCAGACCAATGAGAGAGCCATCGACCACAATTACCACAGGTCCACCGGCCGATGATCAAGCCGACGCTGCTCAACCCAGGAGAACCAGACACGCAGTCCGCAAGGTTAATATAAACTTCCTTATGCAATCTTTCAAATTTAATTCACCGGTTTATTCCAACTTGATTTTTTGTTAGGTCGTTGCGTCGTCCTTGCTCAAAGAAAGAACTCAATCGGTCCCTTTACCAAGAACCAAAAAAGCTACCTTGAAAAGACGTGAACAAGCCAAGGCCCGATTGAGAACTCCATCTCCTTCTCCACCACCTTCTCCAGTTGCATCGGTAAGCACCGATCTACCTGCTTCATCTTATTAACAATATATTCCTGATCGTCATGTTCTTACTTTATTCTTCAGCCGCAAGCTCCATCGCCTTCACCTGCCGTTTCAGAACAACAACAGGAGGCCGATGCAACCGCAGCCGATGTCCCATCACAGGTAGACCTAAACCACTTTGAACTCCTTCCGATTTCAGTTTGACTAAGTTAACCATGTCTTATTGTGATGTTGTAGACCTTAGCCGATATGTTCACCTTCGACATCGGCCAATTTCTTGATGATGAAGACAAGGAGCTACCTAGTGTAGCCAGGCCATCAATCTCTGAAGAGCTAAAGGGCCAACTGTCTGACATTGCCAATCGGCTGGAGACGTCCATAGAATCGTTGGTGGAGAACTTCAATCCAACCAGGAGCAGGGTACAAGAAATCCAGGATCAACTGCCTGAAGACCTGATGGAATTATTGACACGAGCCATCTTCCTGGAGCAATACCACTTCAAGCTTCACAAGGCTAAAGAGAGAATCGCAGAGAGGCGGGAGTGTGAAGGTTTGGAATCGGCCATATCAACCAGCAAAGCTCAAGTGAACTCTGACAAGACTAAGTTGGACGAGCTGGCTGTTGAGCTGATCGCCTTGAACAAGAGGCTTGAAGAACTCTGCCGCCTCGAAGCAGATCTACTGATGAAGCTAGAAGCCACTCGCAAAGAAATCCAGAAAGCCGAAGTGAAGATAGCTGCATCCCCGAAGGCGATTGAAGACCAAACAGCAAGACTAAAAGCATCAGCCAAGCATCTTGCAACCTTGAGTAAGGCAATGAAACCAATCCCAGGATCATCGACCGATGACGCTCAGGCGATAGACGATATTGATCAGATTCGTCGCAAGGCCATTGTAGCTATCCAAAACTTTATAAGCTGATGTAACATACTTTTATCGTTTTTCCTGTAAAAAAAATTTGACTTTGTCTTTGAGTAATATATATCTCATCGGCCAATCAGCCGAGTATGATCTGAAAAAGTCCATGTGAGACATCCATCCGAAATTTTTTTTTAAAGCCTATAAATTTGATATCCATTCGAAGAATTGTTGAATATATATATGCCCCCCAAATTTTGGAAGATGAGGGCTCATGTTGTAAAATTTGAACTAAGGGCGATAGTATGTATCGGCCATCTAAAGACGATGCACTGTACATCGGCTATTATCAGGAACCGGCTAGCAAGCCGATCATGAGTCTATCCAAATGCTTGGGTAATATTTCTTTAAGTACTTGCCATTAAGTGCTCTGCCAAAAACTTATCCATCTAATCCTTGTAACAAATATGCATTATGGGGAACACATCGATGAATCTGAAAAGGACCTTCCCAATTAGGTAACCACTTGCCGAATTTGTTATCTTTGGAACCAATCGGCAATATCAATTTCCAAACAAGATCCTCTTCCTCAAATGACTTGGCTACAATTTTTTTGTTATAATGACGAGCAACTCGATCCCTATCTCGCTTGATTTTCTCCAAGGCCTGCAATCGTACATGTGCCAAATCATCCAACTCATCAACCATAAGATTGTGGTACTCATCGGCTGTCAAGTCATCTTGCAATGCAATCCTCCTTGAGCCGATGTTGGTCTCCCATGGCAGCATAGCTTCATGTCCATAAACCAATTGATAAGGCGGCACTTGAATTGCACCATGACAAGCCATCCGATACGCCCAAAGGGAATCGGCCAGCGTTGTATGCCACTGTCTCGGCTGTTCAGCAATCTTTCTCTTGATCAACTTGATTAAACTCTTGTTATAAGCTTCTGCCTGCCCATTAGCTTGCGCATAGTATGGAGAAGAATTCAACAGCTTGATGCCCATGCCGTCAGCAAACTTGACAAACTCATCAGACACGAAAATTGATCCTTGATCGGTTGTCAGCGTCTGTGGAAGTCCAAATCTATATATGATATGCTCTTTAACAAACTGGATAGCATCCTTGGAATCAACTTTCTTATAGGGAACGGCCTCAACCCACTTTGTGAAGTAATCGGTAGCCGCTAAAATATACTTGTGTCCTTTGCTTGATGGAGGATTAATCTGTCCGATCATGTCTATACCCCATCCACGAAACGGCCACGGCTTTACTATGGGATGCATAGCCGATGCCGGTGCTCTCTGAATTGCTCAAAACTTTTGGCAGTCTTGACATCCTTTGTAGTACTTGAAACAATCCTCTGGCAATGTCGGCCAAAAATATCCAACGCGCTTCAAAAGCCATCGCATCTTATGGGCCGATTGATGTGTTCCATAAATTCCTTCGTGAACCTCGCTCATAACAACTTTGGCTTCTTATGAACTCAAGCATCTTAGCAAGACACCATCAATCATCCGATAGTATAGATCATCATCAAACAAGATATAATGTAGGACTTTATATTTCATCTTTCGTGACGCCGATTGAGAAGGATTTCTCAAATATTCGATGATAGCAAACCTCCAATCATCGGCATCCACGGTAGCGATTTCAACATCAACATCTTTCACCATTGGCCTGTATCCTGATGCCCCCTGAGGTAAATCATTGGCCTCAAAGTTTTGCTTCCTGGGTATATGTCTCATCGTCACAATCTTGAAAGTTTTTAACAATTCCAGGCACTCTTCGTTGTAAACCCTCAGAATATCATTCCTGCACTCATACTCTCCAGAAAGCTTATTGATCACCAATTGAGAGTCACCAATAATCTCTACGGAATCGGCCTCGACCTCTTATAATAACTGCAAACCCTTGAGAACAACTTCATATTCTGCTTGATTGTTAGTATAATAAGGCTTGATAGTAAACGCAAACTCGAAGCTTGCCCCCCGAGGGGATATGATGACTAGGCCAATACCGCATCCATGTTTGCAAACCAATCCATCAAAATACAGTGTCCATGGCACAATATTTGAATATGTAATTGAATCATCTCGATGTTGAACAATGAAATCGGCCAGGGCTTGTCCTTTAATCGCTTTGGCCGATTCATACCTGAGGTCAAACTCTGTCAAAACAAAAATCCACTTCCCAATTCTTCCTTTTAACACAGGGGCCGATAACATGTATTTCATCACATCGGCTTTACTTACCACAATGCACTCATTGGAATGTAAATAATGCCTCAATTTAGTACATGAAAAATATAAGTATAGACATAACTTCTCCACTGGCGTGTACCTTATTTCAGCATCCAACAATCTTCTGCTGACATAGAAAATAGCTTTTTCTTTGCCATCGATGTCCTGAACCAAAACAGAGCCGATAGACCTCTCATCGGCCGACAAGTACAACTTGAATGGGATTCCCTTCTGTGGAGGAATTAGAACTGGTGGAGAACTCAAATATTCTTTGATGTTGTCCAACGCCTTTTGTTGCTTATCACCCCATATAAACTCTCGATCATCCTTCAACTTTAATAGCAGAGTGAATGGCTCAATCCTACCTGATACGTTTGATATAAAATGCCGGACGAAGTTGATCTTCCCAATCAGGGATTGTAACTTGGTCTTGTTCTCTGGAGGCTTGATCTTCTTTATGGCATCAATGTTCTTTTGTGTGATCTCAATTCCTCTCTCGTGGACCAAGAAACCCAAAAACTGGCCGGCCCATACGCCAAAAGCACACTTGTTAGGATTCATCTTTAAACCATACTTTCTTGCTCTTTCTAGTACCTTGCGTAGATCGGCCAAATGACTACCATACTCTTTTGACTTTACAACCACATCATCAATGTACACCTCGAACAAGGAACCAATAAGGTCGTGAAAGATATAATTCATTGCCCTCTGATATGTATCTCCAGCGTTCTTGAGACCAAATGTCATAACGACCCACTCATACAGGCCGATTGCCCTTGGACACCTGAAAGCCGTCTTGTGAATATCTTCCTCAGCCATGAAAATCTGGTTATAGCCTATGTTCCCATCCATAAAACTGATAATCTTGTGTCCAGATGCAGCATTAACTAGCAAATCGGCCATCGGCATAGGACATATCGGCCTTAAATCTCCTGGGAGCTTGTTTGAACGGCCGATAGCCTGGTTTTATGGGTAGCCGATGTTCTACAATCGATCGGCTTAATCCTGGCATCTCATGAAATTGCCATGCAAAACAATCCTTGTTTTCTTTCAAAAGATGTATCAATTTATTCTTATATTCCTTTGGTGGGCTAGCACTTACATACGTCGGCCTAGGTCTATCACCTATCCCTATGTCCACTTATTCAAGTTCATCGGCCGACGTGAAACCTTGTCCTAATTTTTCATCTAATTCATCCACCGCATCATCTGTGTAGGGACTATCTTGTTCATCTTGGCTGGTGGATGTTACACCTTTGCTAAAGTAACTGCTTGTCTCCATCTTCGATCGGCCCGATATCGCAGTCAGTTACCTTCAGGAAATCGGCCTCCCAAACTCGTCCGGACAGGCAATCGATTCCCTCCATCTCCCATACTGCAAGATCGGTATTGGCCACATGTACTGATCTGTCGGCCTGCATGATCTCGACCTGGTCCCCTTGCCACTTAATAAGGCATTGGTGCATTGTTGAAGGGACGCAACAATTTGCATGGATCCAATCTCGTCCCAACAATAGGCTATAGGAACCCTTTCCATCGAAAACGAAGAAGGTTGTAGGGATGGTCTTGTTGCCAACTGTAAGCTCCACGTTCAACACCCCCTTCGCTTCAGACGCGTTGCCGCCAAAATCTTTCAACACCATATTAGTCTTGATTAGGTCCTCAGGTACTTTTCCAAGCTTCCTAAAAGTTGTATATGGCATCAAATTTACTGCCGCGCCGCCATCGACCAGCATCTTCGTCATCGGCCGCCCATTGACGAATCCCTTGATGTACAATGGCCGGAGGTGCCTATAGCTAGTGTTGCCTGGCTTGTCGAACATAGCCTGCTCTGGCGATAGTTGTAGCTTAGCCGAAGGTTGCTCCATGGGCTATAGCTTCATCGGCCATCCGTATACTATATTCTGCTGGCTACACGAAAACCATGTTAACAGAAGCCAATGCTATGCTTTTACCTTTTGCTGATGCAGGAGCTTGAGTTGACTTCGTATCGCCCTCTTCGGCCTTTTCTACTGTAGACTTTAGTCTCCATTGCTTCCTTGTTTTGACAAGCCAATGAGGGATTTCTGCTTGCTGCTCCTGGATCTTCTCTTTTTGTCTCAGCCTCTGAACCCGTCGCTTCTGAGTCTTGCTGAACAGATCACCTGGGCACCATTGAGGGTTCTGGACTGGTTTATCATCTTCAGTGCGACGATCATGGTGCATCGGCCCCAGCCTCTCGTGTATGGGTCTCCTCTGCTTTGTTGGCCGATGTGCCTACCTGCTTGAGCTGCTCTGGTATGATTCTTCTATGTCATTACATGCAGGACACTCTTGTATTGTTGGCAGCCTCATCCCTTCGTTCCAGCAAAATTGGAAGAATTCGCACTCCCAATGAGGATCATAAGATTTATCTTGGTCATCATAGTCTTGTGCTTGCTCCTCACGCCTCTGCTGGTATTTCCTGATAAGGCCCTTCGAAGTCTGGTAAGTTCTCTTATTGGTCCGATAGGCATCGCTGTCGGCCCTGCCAGCCCGCACCATGTTGACTGGGAACAGGTGTCCTTCGATCTTCATCGGCCTCTTGGCTTCATCAAACTTGATCCTGCCCTGCTCGATGGGCGATTGTATCTGTTGTCGAAAAATCTTGCACTCATTGGTATGATGAGAATAGGTGTTGTGCCACTTGTAATATCTCATTTTCTTTATTTCGTCGGCCGATGGCAATACATGACCTACAGGCAACTGTATCTATTTTTCCTGCAGTAGTAGGTCAAATATTTGATCGGCCTTGTTGATGTCGAAGTCGAATTTGTCTTCCTTGTCGCCCTTCTTAATCCATTGGCACATAGTTGGCTTCTTCATCCGGGTCCATTCAGCCAAATCGACTTCAGCATCGTCGTCTTCGTCTTCATCAGAGGCGTGCTGGTAGACACTGTTGATCTTCTTTGTGAACTTTTTCACCTCCTGGAACCGTTGCTCGTGGGCCGATACCCTTTGTGCTAGCTGAGCTAGACTTTCAAACTCCTATGACGAGAACCTTTCTCGTATCGGCCCAAGTAGTCCCTGGAAAGCCAAATCGGCCAGCTGAGAATCGGTCAGGCTAAGGCTATAGAACCTGTTTTTGATGTCCCTGAATCATTGAATGTAATCCGGGACCGATTCGTTAACCCTCTTCCTGATGGCGGTGAGATCAGATAGCTTCATCTCTTGTACTCCATTAAAGAAATACCTATGAAATTGTTTTTTTAGGTCTATCCATCCTCTAATATAATTGCATGGCAGGGAGGAAAACCATGTAAACGCCGATCCTGACAAAGATAGGGGGAAAAGTCTTACCCTCAACGCCTCCACAGCCGATGCTTGACCGCACTGGGCTAAAAACCGGCTGATATGCTCATAGGTGGAGACATTGTCTTGCCCTGAAAACTTAGAGAAATCAGGAATTTTGTATCGGCTCGGCAATGGCACTCTGTCAAACTCCTTTGGGTATGGGTGCCGATACACAGTTGCACTCTCCTTGGGCTTCAAACCGAATTGATCACGCATCACTTCGGCTATCATATCGGCCCAGTGCCCTTGAGCAAGTCCTGCGGGTTGGTGTGGAAGCTCTTGATGATATGGCTGTTGGAAACCTTCTGGCCGGTATTGCCTAGGGAAGTATGGCTGAAAATGATGATTCAAGTTTGGTGCATCGTACTGCCCCATAGCGTACTGCTAATAGCCTTGCGGCGCGTTGTAAGCAGCTACTTGTGGAGGATTGCCTGGCAGGGGGAATTGGGCTTGCCCAGCCGATGTTGGATCGGCTTGTTGTATTAGCTCAACCATCGGCTCCTGCAAGGCTGCTGGAGCTTGTCTTCCCCTTGTCCATTGCGCGAATTGGTCTTCTATGATGTGTTGTGGGCTTCCTCCCGCTTGTTTTGTCAAGACCAATGGCATAGTCGACACTGGCTGGGTCGATGGAGGTGGGATCGGTGCCGTCGGTTGTGGAGCCGTGCTCAGGTCGGTCCTCAAGGTCCGATATGGTGGGAATTTGTTGTCGGGCAGGAAAATCGGTCCTTGAGGTTTGTGCTGGTGAATGGATCCATCTAATATTGACTTAACCGTATTGGTCAACATGTTCACCAGGACTCCAGATTGGTTGATGAGCGCTGAATAAACCACGGAGTCGATGCGGTCCTGCAGCGTCGGTGTAGCGCAACGACTATCCTCTTCAGTCTTGATAGCTTGATCTTGGGCTGCCGCTGACATGCTAGCTCCATCCTCGTGGCTCGGCATTATCACCTTGGATTTCTGTATGATGATGCCTTGCCGAGTCCTGGAGTACGTTTGCAAATACATGTTCTGGAATTGTTCGACCAACTTCGCCATCTCAGCCTTTTGCTCCTCGTTGAGCTGATCGGCGGTTACCGAGACGACATTTTCCTCCGAGATCTCACTTTGCTTAGACATCTTGAAGTGAACTTGTTGATGATGCGAAGCTTGTGTTCTTCTTGTCCCATCGGGCGTGCCAAAAGCGTATTGGCGCAGAATTTCGACCCGTCAGATGTCAAAACAGGTTCCACGTTTCCACGGCGGCTTGGGGATCTGCTTAACTCCAGTGCAGGTCCAATGGCTTGCCTAGGTGTGTTCAAGGCATGCCAATTGATTTGATTTGCTATCAACAAGAATAAATAAGTAAAGCACATCAGAAACAATGGTCGATCGGCCGATAGGCCGATGTTGCATCATGGGAGCCCAGCCGATAGGGCAAAGCTATATCGGCCTACTTGAGGTTATGAGAAAATAAAATCAACAAACAGATCTAGTCTTATCGGCCTTTATTAAGATGTCTGCGGCAATTTGATGGAATCGGCCGATAAGGGATGTATGACGATAAATACATTAGCTAATACCCTAGTGCAAACGTGTACAAGCCAATCGGCCGATAAATATACTGATCACAGAGAAGTCCTAAGAATACCCTGTAATAAATATATTTATATCTGTCGATTCATTCGTACAAGTGGCAAATACATGCAAAAACATAAAATAATCACATGCATTAGGTAAGACCGGCTGAAACCCCGGTGCTATCCTTAATTACGATCGAAGACAAGCTTTGAATTAGATCTCGAAACACGACTAAGGTCGATAGCAACTCAAAGTGTAGATCGAGAACTAACACAAAGAAAATCAAGCCGTCGATCACTTTTGGGGATGGTAGATGCCTTGAATGATCTAGATGAGCAAACTAATTCGACCATCGTCGGCAATAAAACCTGAAACGAGTTAATCGCTGGTGAGATAGAATTAGAGAGCCGCATCAAGATCAGCCAAAACATGATAAACGACGATCACATCGCTAGGGCTTAACGTGTCTAAAACGACACGCTAGCCCCGATGATGTAGATCTTCAGGTACAAGTTCTTACCTCTGCTCTGGGAAAGCAAGAACTCGCTGGAAGTTAACCTCTTGCGAGGGTTGGCGATGCGCCGAAAGTAGATTGAATTGAATTGTTGTTGAATTGATTGAGAGAGATTCTATGTACAAACTATCGGGATATTTATACCCGTGATTTACAACATTGTCCATATAGGACATGATCTTATCTCTAACTAACAAACAAGTCCTTATGGCGGACTCTTACCAAAGATTAGATCTAAACTTACTTAATTTACAAGATACAATTGCCTAAAACCGGGCCTTATCCCTATTTGGCAATCTCCTTGAAGCTTAACTTAAGCCCAAACCAAGCCCACGCTGCCTCCAACAGCTTCCTGCTTCTATCTGGCGATGGCCGCATTAAACCCGCATCGGCCGATACAGCCTCTCTGCTGGCACCCCTCCTGGTCCGATGCGCCGCTGAGTCCGATACGGGACTTGGTCCGACTCCGGCTTGGTCCTTCTTCTCTGCGTCAGTTTCCTCTTTCCTCTCCCAGTAGATTACGAAAATCTGCTGTTAACACAAACGCACCAAGATGTCAGCCCAAGAGCTCCAAACTATTCCTCTCACCTGGCCGTTCTCGTGTTTGGGGGTTGACATCCGCAGACCGTTTCCTCGAGGATAAGGTGGCTACATGTTCTTGTTCGTGGCTATCGATAAATTCACCAAGTGGATTGAGGTAGAACCAACAAGAGAAATCAAAGCCGAACACGCCATCAAGTTCATGAAAGGGATATTCTATAGATACGGACTACAACAACGGATCATGACAAACAACGGCTCCCAGTTCAGTAGCGGTGCCTTTTAGGACTACTGCATCGAATTTAGAGTAAAAATCTGCTTCGCATCAGTTTCCCATCCTTAGAGTAACAAGCAAGTCGATCAGGCAAACGGTATCGTGCTCTAGGGGATCAAAATGCGTGTGTACGATAGGCTCTTGGCTTATGACACACGCTGGGTTGATAAACTCCCTTCTGTCTTACATAAGTTCTTATATATATGTAAAATGCTAACATGTACATTAAGTATTCCCTAGGTGCATAAGCTACCAGGACGGCCACTGCTAATCCATTGTGGAGAAGACGTTTTCGGCAAGCAGAACGAAATATTGCACAAGACGGTCGATCTCGTCAGCCTTCATGCGAGAATACGAGAAGCCCTCCCTGAGAAAATTTAGGCTAATCTATGGACGTCCATCTCAGATGCAGGCGAGAATATGACCACTTGCATACTGGCTGGCGCGACGACACTCCTACTTCAGGCTGTTGTCGATCCGCTTCCCGATTCCTGCAAGATGGTCTCACGTACTCCGCATCCAGAACAGATGACCATTTATGAACTTCTCAGGACGAGGACGGACCACCCACAGCTCTTTGTAGAGGCGTTGTAGCACTAGACAACAACCCTCGAGATAGGTGTCGATTTGAACTTCCCTACCACGAAGGGCCTCCATAGCTTGATCCTTTCGAATAGCGCTAGCCATTCTTTCGACGTCCGCCTTCTTGAACTTCGCCTTCCCGTACTAAATGCAGCGTTCCCTCCCCTCTAAATCATTCTCGAGGCCTATGCAAGACATGTAATCTCAGTTAGCTTCCTCCATGTGTACAGAGAAAGGGCTATAAAGATCAAGTTCTCGTACCTTGATTTCGCTCAAGGAGAGAGTTAAGTTGGAGTCCCAGTGGATCCACTGTGCTATCAGCATTGACGACGACCAAGGCTTGGTTGTCGCCGCTCAATGTCAAGGAAGCGCGAGGAGAAGAAGGTGCGACATCAAAATCGCGAGGACATCCTCCTTGCAGGACGACCTCGTCTTTAATACATCTAAAGATTAAATATGTAAAGAAGGACATCGTTCTCAAAATACGACATGCCTAATAAACTGTTCTTAAAAACTTACATGGGAGTGTCAATTATTCTTCAAAAAAGATAATGACGCTCTCCCCCAAGTCAACGAGCTCCGACATCATGTCCTCGCATGTCTCATTGGCCCCGCCCTTGTCTAGTGCCTCCTCCAGGTTCACCTCGGAGTACGTGAGCTTGAGGCACGTGAGAACGTGACATGCGCTGGTCCGGAGACTAGTGCACATCTCCTCGGTGACTTGCTCGGCATGCCTCGTGGATGTACCCTCCAGCTTGCCAATGAGAGAACCCATAGATCCTAAGACAGTTGTCTCGTCTGGGAACTTAGGACCCTTCCCGTGCATGTCCAAGCTTTGGGCCACCATATTGAGACGCCCGTAATTCTCCTGGAGGGCCTTGTCGGAGGGACGCCAAGTTCTCTTGGGTGTCCTCCAGCCGTTTCTCCTATCATTTCTGTTGTCCCTCGTGGACTACGACCAGGTCCTTGAATTTCATCAAGTCCTTCTGTGCCTCAGCTAGTTGAGTCTCTAGCTCGGTGGTGCATTTGTTCGAGGTCAAGGTCACTGTTCGGAGCTGTTCGACTTCGGTGAGGACATCCCGCATGCCCGACTGTAGCAAGCGGCTGGCTTTCGCTAGTTTGTCAACCGTGGTAAGCGGAATGATGGCAGTGGAGGCGCCGGGTAGAGGCAGAGGAGGAGTGAATGTGTGCACGATGACTGAGGAAGGTGCGGAGGTCGTGCTCCCATGACTGATACTCTGCGCCGAGGTCGTGGGGAATGGACTACGTCAGGAAGAAATACGCCTCAGAAGACATTGCGAGAACACCAAACACAGAAATTGACGAAGATGGTCACTTACCTGGGCTTGTGTCGCTTCAGGAGCATCTTATTTCCCAATGAGGAAGATTTGGTACCGGAAGTGGTCTGCAAGATAAGCAAGTCAGGACCAAGGATTCCTCCTCAGGTTAGTTTATGGACTACAAGGAGCAATATTTTATCAACGAGCCACTCGTCGCCGCCTGTGTTCCTACTTCGAACAGCTTGGTTAAAGCTGCCCAACTTTCTCTTTGAGGGTTTTGTTCCACTGCCGCTGGGAGTGTTCCTAGCAGTGGCCTGCTCCGAGATCGCCTTCTCTTTTAGAGAAGACGATACCTGGCAGTCGGCGAGTGGGCTAATGACGTTCGTCAGAGGCAGGACTTGCAAGGCTTGGATTACTACTCTTCTGGACAACAATAGTCAAAAAGAAAAACAACAATCTAAGTCACTTACATTTATAGCGGCGTCCCTTTCTGAGGACGGGTGGTCACAAAGCAAGGTGATAGTGTTATCTAGGTCTAATGGAGCGTCGGTAACCAAGTGACCAACCCGGGTGACCATGGTTGCATCATCGAGTTCAGCAAACGAGACAGTAATGATTTGTCATGAGAATCGACCATAATCGGAGTAAGGTCAGGAGGGTTACGAGAACGTATACCCCGAACTGATATCCATGTCTCGTCTTCTGCCCCCGTGAATTCGTACATGGGGTGATCACGAGCTTGGAGGGGTTGAATTCGATGACGTATGAAGTCTTTGACAACCCTTGTTTTCGAAGCCTGTGGATTTTGTCTACGAAGCTTTTGAGGGAAGGGGTTAGAGAAGATTTAGATGTCCACAAAGGGAAGCGCACGGGTTTCTCATCCGGGACAGCAAGGCTAGCGGGTTGGTCTTCGACATGAAGGTAAAACCATTTTGATGTCCACGCTCCTCAAGAAGAAGGGCAGCTGAAGAGGATGTATTCCGCCTTCATCCCATCTCAGAGGTGGAAGCCACAGCAACCGAAGATTCTATGGGATTCTAGCCATCTGAGCTCATCGAAGTACCTAAACAAATCTAGGAAAGGCGATACCCCAAGGTAGGCCTCACAAAGCTGTGTGAAAATGATAAGGAAAGCAATAGAGTTGGGATTCAGATGGAGAAGGTGGAAGCCGTAGAAGTTCAAGAGAAGAAGAAGAAATTCGGAAAGAGAAGGCAGGAACCCACATTGCGCGAAATATCCGATACAAACAACTTGGCCAAGTGTGGGGTTAGGGTTTGTACCTCCTTCTGATTGGGGCAAGGTTTTATTCCTCGGGAGTGATCCTTCGATTTGCAGTGCCTTCAGCTCCTCCGTACAGACGTTGGATTTGCGTAAATCCATTGGATTGGTTGAGGGTGAAGATGAAGAATGAAGATTGGCTTTTGGGTTATTGAAGGTTGAAAGGGCGCAGAAGAATGAGGAATTACTTGTGGGAAGGAGACCAAATGAATCTTAAGATGGGAATTTATAGGTCGAGGCCTATGGTTTGTATTTCAAGGAAGAAAGAGAAACGGCCGTCGTGATTTTCTAGGTTCGTTTATGGTAGCTTTTTAGACTTCAATTCAAATTCATGGTGGATCATTGCTTTTTGATGGTGTTGTTGAATGCTTCATATCTTCTCGATAATTCGAGAATGGTTAGGCAGGCACGACAACATTTATTAAAGGACTTCAGCTAGAGAACACTGTGAGTTCATTTGATTTGAAGTCGAGGGCTACTGTCAGTGTTACGGATAAGGCATACCTCCTATTCTTGGGGTTGTGAAGTACACGGATACGGTATACCCTTAGGATACGGGAAGGTTACCTTAATATTATGGAATTCAGCTAATGAATAGGGGAATTGTATCAGGAATAGAAGGTGTTAGAGTCCTATTTGGGGAAAGTACAATCTCTGTGATCTCATTGGCCCAAAGTACTTTCTGAGTTCTACTTGGAGGCTAAGACAGTCTGCGATATAAATACTAAGCCCCTCAAGGGGTACGGGATCATCGAATCATATCGTAAGCCACCACCATAGTAGAGGCAATCCGGAGTACTTGAAGACAACTCGCCGCCTTGATCTCGTCGAGTTGTTCTCGATAGGAATCTCGTCGGTACTCTATATTTCTTGTTGTTCTCTATTGTAATCTCTGTGGTTTTAGTCATAATACTATATAAATTGAAGTAGGGCTATTACCTTACGAGAGGCCTGAACCTGTATAATCCTTGTCTTCTATGTACTTGATGTTGCTTCGTGTAGATCCTTGTCCCAATGTACCCCAATACCGTCAGAATACGGTCTATGGATATAACCCATCGACAGTTTAGCACCAAGTGGGGTGTAGTTGGTGGTTTTGTATCAGTGGATGAGCATACGTACTGTTGATAAATTTAGGATAGACTATGAGTTTGTTCAAGTATTAGACAGGGGTATAATGGAGATAATACACTAAGATAAACGATTTTTCTATACTGCTAAAACTAATTTTCATATGCGGCTAAGTCACCTAGCCTGTTTTGGAGCAAGTGTATGTAAAAATAGAGATTTTCACAAGAGGCTGGCTGCCCCGTATGTGAGAATCATTTTTTTTTCACATTTTGATTTTTTTAGCGCCAAAACAAAATAAAAAATATTTTGAATTTTAGTAGGCACCTTTATGTTGCACACCCAAGTAAGAAGTCATTTTTGTTAATGAAATAAACACATGTGTTGAATAAGATTTAAAGTCAAGACCTCACATTCACACACATCCATTCTTACTATGTCACTGTTAAGTGGCAATTGTTTAGAATTAAGATGCTTTGACTTTACTTCTCCTAAAGCTGTAATGGTTATTTGGTACTCTAAACAATCTTAAATAAAATGTCATCAATTGAAGGTTGTAGATCTGGACGAGTTCTACAACTTTGATACAGAGCATGTATTCAATGGGGTCATTTGTAACATAGATCTAAGATTTTGTAACAAATATTTGGGTCAAAGTTAATGAAAACGTGGTAAACCACTAAATCATTGATCTCACCAACATCTATAATTTTATATAAAGTTTTATATAAAGTTTGTACATCTTCATCTGACTTTATATAAAAAAAGTTAGATATTGATATTTTTTTGTGAAATTTGATTTTCAAGTTAAAATTTTTATAGGTAGGCAACTTAATGGTCTGTACGAACCATGATGGAGGCCACCCTTCATATTTCCATAAGCGGATCTTCTTTTGGCCTGCCTACAAAAATAAGGGGAAGGGGAGGTCTGCAAAACTTGTTTTTTTACAGTGTGGTTAGGTGCTTGCTTAGCCATGCTTGGAATTACGATAATTACAATTGATGGATTCTTCGCTTTTCAAATTGGGTTATCGGAAAATTATTTACCCAGGATTGCCTTGGTTTATTTTTGAAAATCTCCAAAACTGCTATTGTTTGTTTTGGAAAAATCAACGGTTTGCAGTGCACTTAAATTAAAGTCACTTGACAACTAAACACACAACTTGAAAAAAACATGTGTGCAGGTAATTTCTTGGAAGAAACTATATGTTGTACATGTTCAGAGAAGTTTTTTTTGGAAGGTGAATATAGACTTTCTTTGTTGAATACATGCACTATATATATATATATAAGTCTTCCACACATGTTTTTGACCTGCGATCCGAACTTCAGAACATGTAATTGCACCCATTTATGTGATCAGTTGAGTCTACATGCAAACAGTCGTATTCCCTTCTAATTACAAACGATGACACAAAGATTCTTGAACCTGCCAGTTTTCCAGGCATGTTGCATGACGTTTGGTTTCTTCTCGTCTCATGTACTAGCAAGTGTGGAAAGCTTGATATTTTTTTTAATTATTTTTTTCCGCTGGAATTAATTATGCTGGGCTAGCTTCTGTCTGGTCAAAAAAAGTGTTTCTTACACGACCACCTAAAATCTCTCCTTAGCATTCCTGAAAACTAATTCAACTATAGCTTTTCAATATTTGTTTATTGTTTACTCAACTTGAAAAAAAAAGAAAAGCTAAGAGGATAGAGTGTTATTTGAACTATAGTTTGAATTTTCTTACTACTTCCTAACATTTTTAGGTTTAGATACGGATATTAAGAAAGTAGGTGAAATTAAATGAGAAGAGGTTGTGATTGGTGAAAAGAAAAAAGTAGGTAAAAAATTCAAATTTTAAAAGGTTCTGATTGGTTGAGAAAAAAATGTAGGTGGATAATTTATTATATTTTTAAGAAGTTTTGAATAGTAAAAGTTATTACATTTTAAAAAGAACGACGTATTATACACTGATAGTATATAGTTATTACATGTCACAACAACCTTTTTTTAGATTGACCATAGAAAAATAAGGGGGCCAGGGTCACAGTCTCACGGGTAACAGCCTCAGCGACTCTTGGTGGCATGCAACGTCAGAAAGGGATCGATGGCTACATGCTGGCATGTCATCTTTGAAGGCGTGCTTGGACGTTTCAGTTTGATTAAGATCTTATGTGATGACTGGGTCATTGTCAGCTGTGGATAAATATGTAGTGTAATTATTGGTTGTGACACTGCTGACGTGCTGACGAACTCATCTTTAGTTTCGGTTTGCAACCCTTTTTAGTCACGAGTATATAACCGGGATTAACAATCCGAGACTAAAGAGGGTTATCTTTAGTCCTGATTGAAATAACCGGGACTAAAGATTGATCTTTAAAACCGGTTGGTGTTACCAACCAGTGCTACAAATTATTATTATTTTTTAAATGCTTTATATTGATTGCTGCTATATATGCATATATATGTATAAATACATATATATTTATATATATTCATGTATATATATACACAAATACAAACATATATATATATATATATATAAAAGTGCATATATACATACATGTATATATATATGTGTATATATATATATAAATATATTTTTATATATAAAGACATATATATATATATAAGTAGAAGAGTAATATATATTTGTATAGCATCATGTATATATAATTGCTGGTATATGTTACTTATGAACAATAGGAATTTACTTATATGTTCCATTATATATTAGAAAATAAGACAATTCATCTCGAGGAATAGGTCTTCCGTCGTCATGGAATTCTCCTGTTGAATTAACAATTTAATGCATAACAAATCCTATCAGTTGTTCTTGAATAACCTTGATGTAATCCTCATGGAGGGGAGTTGGTCTTTCATCCATATAATCTATCGTTTTCAAAAAATGAGATATGAAACTATTAAATCAATGAAAAGAGTGTAAATAATGTACGTGCAGGTGTTTACGTACATCGATGTCCTTATCATTGTTAATGGTGTATGCCATGCGGTGAATAAATTCACAAACATAGTAGCCGCAAGAGTTGGTCCCCTGTTCCTGTCATAAACACTAAAGGAGAAATGAACTGATGAAATATTTCTAATATCGAATAAATGAGATTTATAATTTTGGACCATGTACGTACTGGAAAGTTCATCCGTATTGACAATTCTTCCTTGAATTCCCCACGGACATTTGCATGGAATCTTGCCCACACCCTGCAGTTGCAAACGAATTAATGACGCTTTGATCCACATAGTAGCGATAGCAGCAATCATAACGAGAGTACTAGCGGATCACATTACCTGTTAATCATATCAATGATATCATCGAAAACATACCTATCTTTGCGCATAAAGTCCATGACAATAATCTAGCCTGTGGTAATCTCTATGACAAAGAGGACCCAGTGGAATCTGCAGAATTCGTGAAATATGATATACATATTAATTTATAAAAACGAGAAGGAAGTTGGTACAACAACCGGTAAAAACTCACTTTGTGTTGTATGGCAATAGTATGTACTCCTTGAAATGTTATTCTTGGTTTCCACCGGCCAGTGTTCTAAGGTCTTCTCGTTGATTACGTACGGGTCCATGAAACCGCACTTGAAGTATCCTTCTTTCCAGCAGCTTTGAATCTCCATTCTACAGTGAAAAAATGACGTTAAATTTTTGATGTCACATACAAGGGGCAAATGAAGGACATTAAATAAACCACACTTACAGAACCCAGCAACTCATAAGAGAGACGTCAAGGGCAACTTGACGGTATACGTTGTGGCAATCGTGCCAGCGTATCCACATATCATATGTTCCATGGAAGAAATGTTCATTTCTAACCCTTCCACGAACATCATCCTCCCCTTAGCTCATTGATCCATGTACCATTCGTGGAATCGGTACATCTGTGTAGAGAGCTTGGAGACCAACTCTGGCTTGACAAGTGGTTTGCCGAGTACGTACTTGTGTTTAAGTTCTACACTCTCTATATGGGCCTTCCCCAGCAGTTGCTCTTTGCTCAGGTTTGTATCAGCCATAAATTGTTGTAAACTGAAGTCGTAGTCCGATGGCATCTGCTCAACAGTTTGTTTCTTTTGCGTTCCGAGCTGAGGGACAGACTTTGCCTTTGTCTCTCTTTTTACAAAGGACTTTTGAATTGAGCGGTCGTAGTCTGATAGTATGGTTATTTTCGGATGTTCGCTCATTATCTGAAAGAAGGCCTTAGTCATCGTGTCTGTCGGAATCTTCCTCGCTGGAACCCGTGGCCATAAAGTGATCCTCCACTTACTTTCTGATGATCTCGTCAATCTCCTCGTCTGTCTTATCATACATTCTTTTCTTCAGAGCGGGTAGTTTTGTTTTGTCAAGTCTTTGCTTCTTCTTTTGTTGTGTGGACTTTGACGGCGCTAGACGAGGTGGAAAAGACCGCTTGGTACTTGTAGCTGCTTATGGCATTAAAGACGGAGGAGACTGTGTAGGCGGTGGAGACGGTGCGGGCGGCGGAGACCATGGTTACGGAGGAGATGGTGCCGGCGGAGAAGACCGAGACTGTGGTGGTAGAGATTTAGGAACGGACGCTGCTACTTGCCCGGAAAGCACAATGTAGCGCTTGCATCACAGTATAATGGCATTAGCTGTCTCTCCTAGTTTCATCTCCCCGTCTCATCCGGGGATTTCCAGCATGAGATCCTCAAAGCCTGGCACCACCAGCTCAACTTCGACCTTTGAGTACCGAGGTAGAATCGGTCTACAATGGTACGTCCCATCTTGCTGCATTTGTATGGCCATGTCCTCCGCATCCTTCATGACAATCGAGGTTAGTTAGTAATTAATATATGCACAAACATTTGCAAGCCAAATGTCATAAAACTACGAGCATACCTTGATTGATATATACCTTAACGGAATATGCAGCTCACATGGTGTCCGCTCCACGATTTCATCCATGGGACAGGGTGGTTCGTCGATAGCGGGCACTGTTGCAGCATTAATGCTATGTTCCCCTACTTGCCCTGTAGAAGCACAGCTGCTTCCATTGCCTAAGGGGCTCATCATGACGTGAGGAACAGACGGTTGGGTCTGCTGGCTCCGCTGTTCACTTAAGCGTTGGTCCACCTGTCTTGCCACCTCCTCTTGCAACCGTGTGTCCTGAGTCGCTATCCTCAATTCAAGATTTACCAATTTCGCCACTACATCTCTCTTGCTCCTCATGCGACTCTGGTACATGTGGATGTCCTCTTTAAACCCATACTTCCATGGAACCACGCCTTATGCGCACGTTCATCCTGGGTGCTCCGGATTATCCAGTGCAAGCGTAAGCTCGTCCTTCTCTCTATCCGGATGGAATCTTCCCTCAGAAGATGCCTCTAGGGCATCCACGAGACGGTGAGTTGCTTGGCATATGTCATCGCCAAAGAACAAGGAGCCATCACCGGGATTTAGTCTCCCCCCATGAGTGTAGTACCAATGTTTTGATCGTTCAGGCCAATCAACTGTGGCCAGAACGATTCCTCTTCTAGCTAGAGCATCCTCCATTTTCTGCCACTTGGGCACTACCTTCTTGTAGCCGCCCGACCCTAGCCGATGAAAGTACTTCTTCTTGGAGGCATTGGCTTTGTTCTTCGCTATTCTGGCTTGCCCTTGCTCTCCTGTCTTGAAGGCCACAAATGCATCCCAATGATCCTTCAGTTTGGGGAATGCGTTGAAGTCCGGTGTCAGATCCTTCAGGACATATCTGTTGTACAAATCTTTCTTGTAGCCTTTGAATTGTTAAGCCATCTTTTTCAGCATCCAATCCTTCACTTTCGCGTGATCTACCTCAGGAATAGTGAAGGTCTCGTGCATGGTGGTCTACAGCATGTCCTGTAGATATGTTTGTTCAATATCCCCTCGGGACCTTGTTTGGCGCCAGTTTTGTTTGCAGATTGGCACTTGATCCCTCACGACCCAACCGCTGTGTGACACAAATTTTCTTGCTGCATCAGCGGGGCAACTTGTTCATCGTCTGGGTTCACTCCAGTTATGATGTGTCGCCCCTCCACCTACCTCGCGGCACCTCGTTGTCCGTGTGCCCTCTTCATACCAACGCTCGGTTGGCTGGCCTATTGCTCATCTTGGTTCTCGTCCTTATTCCCTTCCTCATTCCTCTTCTCATTCCCCTCCTCATTTAAATACTGGTTGGGGTCCTCGTTCCCCTCCTCATCCACTAAGTACTAGCTACTGCCCTCATTGATCTCGTCCAAGAGAAACTGCTCGTCATCGCGATCTATCATTTGTTCGTAGCATTAAATATTACAGAAAATGTTATTACTATCCACATTGTTAGCAACTACGAAGAACTTCTAAAATTCACTTAGTTAAGAAATATGCAACCTACATATATATCGTCATGTATATTGACATTGTTTAAGGTTTAGGGTTTAGGGTTTAGTGTTCAGGGTTTAAGGTTTAGGGTAAAGGCTGTAGGGTATAGGGTTTAGGGTTTAGGGTTTAGTGTTAAGGGTTTAGGGTTTAGTCCTTAGGGATTAGGGTTTAGTGTTAAGGGTCTAGGGTTTAGGGTTTAGGGTTAAGGGTTTAGACTTTAGGGTTTAGGGTTTAAAGTTTACTGTTAAGGGTTTAAGGTTTAGTCTTTAGGTTTAGGGTTTAGGGTTTTGGATTAGGATTTAGGGTTTATATCATCGGGTTTAGGGCTTAGTGTTTAGGGTTAGTGTTTAGGGTTTATATCGTTGGATTTAGGGTTTAGGGTTTATTTTGTAATATATATCGACATTGTCAGCAACTACGAAGAACTTCTAAAATTCACTTAGTTAAGAAATATGGAACCTACATGAATATTGATGTATACATCGACAATGTCCACAACTAGGAAGAACTTTTAAAATTCGCTTAGTTATATATATCCACAATGTTCATTAATTTTTTAAAGCAACTTTAGAAATATGCAACATACATGCATCACAACTATGTGTACAATTAGAATTAACAAGTCAGATCTCATATATCACATATCTTGCCTTAGCATGTTGCTTGGTGACCTTTGAATCACGTAATTCAACTTCAGAGTCGCCCACGTCCAACCCTGACAACAAATCAAACGTTAGGTAATTACAAGATTTGCATTAAACAACTATTATATAGCCCAAGTTGTAAATATATATTTCAAATACATTTGCATATACATCGTTAAGTTAGAGATCTCGCTCTTTCAAATAGGGATTCAAGATATTGGGTGAACACAACACCTCGCTCTTTCGTAGTGCCTTACGGACCCGGCATGCTTCTAGGTTCTCATACTCCTCACCGCGATAGAGGATACAATCGTTTGGACATGCGTATATCTTCTGGACTTCCAGTCCTAGAGGTCAGACTACCTTCTTAGCTTCGTACGTTATTTCGGGCAATTCATTTTCCTCAGGAAGAATATTCTTTATGAGTTTCAATAACTCGCCAAATGTCTTGTCAGTCACACCATTTTTTGCCTTCCATTGCAAGAATTCCAGCGTGGTTCACAACTTTTTGTGCCCCTGCTCACAACCTGGATGCAAGGACATTTTTTGGTCCGCTAACATCCGCTCTAATTTTTGGACCTCCTATTCACTTTCACAGTCCTTCTTTACGTCGCACAACATCTGACCAAGATCATCCGCACCGTCGTTTTCTTCAACAGTTCTGTCCGTCTCGCTTGTTGTATTTTATGCAAATCCATCGTATTGAGCCCAATCCGGAATGTTGTCGTCGTCTTCTTCATTTTCTTCCATTGCAACCCTTGATTCTCCGTCCGAGGTCCAACAATTATAGCTAGGCATGAATCCCAACTGTAACAAGTGAATATGAAAAGTTCTTGATGTAGAATACTCATTTTGGTTTTGCACTGTTTGCATGGACAACATATAAAACCCTTAGGCTTGTGGGTATTGGCCACACTCAAAAAATAAAGCATGTCATTAATAAACTTGTTCGCCGTCGGTCCGCGGTGTACATCCATTGCCGATTTATCTACATCAGGAGATAACAAATGTAAAGGAAATTGACGAAGGTGAAACTACTTAAATAATCATATAATAATTTAAAATATCATGATTAAACTAAAAACTAACGTTACACATTTTTAATTTATTCTTCTTATTTCTAACGACTCTATCAGTTGCACAAATTTGTAAATATATTTTTTCATGTATTATCCTTATTTTAATTATTTTTTTAAAAAAAATGAAGTTCTAAACATGCATTCTACTTATTACTAACTATTTTAATTATTTTTAAATGGACTTAATTTTGTATTCTTTTGTCTCCATTTTTTATATTTTCCTTTGTTATCTTTTTTTAATATTTTTAACCAAATGTTTCTAATTTTATAAAGTATCCTAATATTTCCTAAACAATTTTTCTCTCTCATCTTTTTTCATATACATTTTTGGAGAAAACAATGTATAGAAATATAGCTATAAATGTAAAATGTTAACCATAAATCAATAGAGGATGAACTTGCTAATCTTTTAGATCCCTTTGGTTTATATAATATCATCAAAATATTTTCACTAAAAATTTTGGCACCACCTCTCTTCCTCCTCCTTTTACTTGCAGCAATGGTTCGGACTAGAGGAAGAAGATGAGCTATTTGAAGGACATTATCTTTAGTACCGGTTCTAAAGTGTTGAGCTTTAATACCGGTTGATAACACTAACCAGTACTAAAGATCCCGATGGGCCTGACATTCTCTGAAAAAGTGTGAACCGGGACAAAAAATAATCTTTAGCAGTGGTTGGTGTTACCAATCGGTGCTAAATATATCAAAGTGCTGTTGGGTGTTTTAACTGGTGCTATAGACCTTCTTTAACACTGGTTCGTAACCGATCCGAGAGATTCGTGATTTTCGCCGATCGAGCAAAGACCGGTTCTCCAGTAGTATGATTGCACATAGTACAAGATACTTCTTCCTAGGAATAATCAAATTCTAGGTTAAACAGAGGATGTAATGAATTACTTGTTTTAGGCATGATTTTTTATATCTGTTCAAAGAGGATGGGTAGTCCTTAATCTTGTGTATGTCATCCAGGTCGTCAAATTCTCAAAATGCATTTTCAGGTCTTAAACTCGTCTCAGGTGTCATCACTAGTCCAAACAGGTCTCAATCCGCCCCGTGTGCCAATGTGGCATGCCAAAGTGGATTGGTGGTCCCGCATAAGGGTAGAGATCAACTAACAAGTGGGACCCACTAAAAAACCCTTTTCCTTTTTGTCCTTTTTTTCTTCACTTTCTATCTTTTTTCCCTTTTCTTCTCGTTGCAGCTGTTGGCCGCTGCTGTATGGGGTGCTCGCCTCGATGACCAACTCGCCTCGGCTGGCAGGGGAAGGGGAGGGCCATTTTGGCGGTTGCCCAGCCTAAGCTAGCCAACGCTGCAGGAGATGGGGGAAAGCGGAGGGTCTCGACGGCAACAGCCAGGGCGTAGCTTGTCGGCGTGGCTAAAGAGATGGAGGTGGCCCAAGCAAAGCTAGCCAGCGCGGCGGAGGTGATGGGTGAAGTGGAGGGCCTTATTAGAGGCGGCCTGGGTGGAGCTAGCCGACGCGGTGGAGGAGAGGGGAAAAGCGGAGGGCCTCGATGGCAGCAGCCCAGGCAAAGGTAACCCACGCGGCGGAAATGGGGGAAATAGTGGCGGCAAGGGGAATGGGAAGGGACTCCACCACTGCGCCGCTGTCTGGTCTGTACCCTTCTCCCTCGCCTAACCCATCCGTTGCCATTGTCTTCTAGGAGGCCGGCCGCCGCTGCTTCCCTCACAAAGCTCATCGAGCATTTAGGGCCACCTTATCGTCTAGGGCAGAACTAGCTGCTGCTGGCCATGAGCGACAAGTTCATGTCGCGGGTTCTACTTCCCCGCCAGCCAAGTCATTGGGCGTCATTGAGCCGAAGAGATGGGGGCAGCCTCCACCACGCCCCTCTCCCTCAACTGACTTGTCCGTTGTCCCCGCCGCCGTCTTCAAGCAGGCCTCCTCCATCGGGTGGCCATTGCCTTCCTCATCAAGCTAGCTGTGGCCGCGATTTCCTGCTTCTCCGTCGAGAAGCATTGCGCCATGCGTATCATTTCTGGTTCTACAGTTGTCCAAACAGTCCAGGTCCAGAGACAGAGGGAGTAAGACAACAAAGGGATGACTAAAAATTAAATATGACAATACCTGACGTATGTTTTTTATATAGGATTTTCATGTGCTTAATAAACCTTTCCACCTTTTCACCTCACATGTATGCCTGATTTTCAGGGCCCATGCTAATAAGCAAATCACCGTACCAAGCCTCACAAGAAGGACGCGAACGGAAAGCAGATGGACAACATGAACATACGGTACTGTATACATGTATAAGCTCATACTACTGTATATATGCTCCAAAATATACCAACCTAAGATCAGATTAGACACATCATATTACTAATGTGTTTAATCTAATTCTAAGTTACGATTTTTTAGGATAGAGAAAGTATTAAGCGGATTGATCATTAGTTGTAGCCAAATTTAGGAACGTACGAACTGACATTGATAAACCCCAAAAATTTCTACCTCAAGGATGAACCAAGAGAGACGATGAAAACCATGATCGATGGCATCAGGACAGCACTGAGATCAACCGGAGAGGGAGAGATTAGTATCTCAACTTATGACACGGCGTTGGTTGCCCTTCTGAAGAACCTAGATTGGGGTGATGGTCCTTAGTTCCCATCAGGCCTCAACTGGATTATCCAGAATCAGCTACCGGATGGTTCATGGGGTGATGCCTCCATCTTCCTGATCAGAGACCGGATCAACAGCACCCTCACATGTGTTGTGGCATTGAAGTCATGGAACTTCCATATCGATAAATGCTCGAGAGGTATGTATATTACTAGACTAGATTTTTTTTTTCATTGTCCTTTCTTGTGTGTATATTATATATATATAAAGAGAGATACTACATGGCACATAGGGTGCCACGTAGCTTGGTAGCACACCCTCTGATCTCCTGTCAATTCTCACACCAACAAATACAATCAGTAATCTTTTTACTACCATATGCCTACCATCCTTAGTGGAGTAATTTTTTAACTATTCTAGGGGTATCCCACCACTAAGTCTATTTATACTCATTTTTGTCGGTAACCACTCATCCTACCATATCCAACCATTCCTTTCTTTATCATTCCGTTTTTTTAGGATCTCGAGCTGGTGATGGCGATCTGGGCTGGTCGGCATCAGTGGGGAGGCGGCGGTGGCAGCGTCTTGGATGGCCGGCGGCGTCCCCCATCCTCCTCCGGCGAGTGGGGCCATCCCAAGCGGTTGAGGTTGCTCAAGAGCGGCAATGGGGCGATGACGACCGATGGACGGCAGCCCCACGGGTTGGCACCGCACATCCGGTGGAGGCAGGTCCTCAGGGGATGGCGACGAGGTCCATTGGCTTGCCGGCGAGGGAACTAGTCGCGGCCGCATGACAGGACGAGGACGGCCAGCCGGTCCCTCCGAGTACCTCGCTAGCGCTCTTGCAGTCCGTGTCGCCGGCCTAATCGAAGAAGGCTTCTGCCAGGTTGTTTTGTCTTGCTTCCGATGACGACCGGCTCGACGAGGATGGGTGGCTCCATGGGTCATCATCCACTGCTGTCCCCTGTCTTCTTCGTTGTGGACGGAGGAGCAGAGAGGATGACGTCTCATTCAGAACCACCATGGGCATCGTCTGGATGGCTTCTCTTGCTGGCAGGTCTCCCCTTTGGCTAGCATCAGGTCGCCTCAGATATGGAGGTGGAGGCAGTCCTAATGGTAGCTCAGATCTGGGAGGTGACGGCCGGTGATCAGTCAGCATGTGGATATGTCGGCGGCCAGGGCGGGGACGCACGGCGCTAGGGCCGGCCTGCAACGTCGCTGGGCAGGGATCCTCGCCATCGACATCTAGCTATCCAATGTTGGCGGCTGTCATTACTCTCTCCCAGAACGTGTTTCTTGTTTGCGGTGTATTTCTTACCCATACAGCCACTAATACGACGTAACTATATGTATGGTACAGTAGTGTTATTTCACATATTTTCTGTGACTAAGGAATGTAACCAATAAAAATGTACAATAGAGTAAAATTCTTATACGAGAACATATGAGTAAAAATATTACTATGAGAATACACGAGTAAAAATATTAATTTTTAATAACAGAGTAATACTATTACTGTGAAAACATACGAGTAAAATGAGACAAATATATGCAAGTAAAAATATTACTTGCACAACTACTATTGACCGAGCACCTGACAATGACCGAAGAGAAAAAGTATTCGCTAATAAATGGATAGTAAAAAAATTACTGGTAATAATTATTAGTGAGTTGTTGTGCTTTTGCCAGTAATTATTTCACTCACACCAGTTGGGCAGTGATAGAAATGGGGTGTGGCTGAACCGGAGGAGTCACGCCGTGAAAATCGGGATCAAACCACGATCCACATGTAAAACTGCAAACCAAATGTGAGAGTAATTTTTTAACCAAGAAGAGTGGTGGGACGTGGAGGGGGAACGGGAAAACTAGGTGATGGGACTGTACATCGGGGATGCGGAATCTCGCTGTGAGTCGCATCACGGTTTTACTAGCGCACAGCGCTCTACATAGTATATATATATATATATATATATATATATATATATATATATATGACATCCTAGATATACTATACTACAGATGGGTTGCGTTCTATTAAAACACAGCCCACCCCTCACCCCCCCCCGCCTACGCACCCCAATCCCCCCATGCCCCCCTCCCCAGGCCACACGTTAGTAAGTACATTACTAACATCTGGTTTTGTATCGATTAGTAATCTGGTTACTAACAATCTTGATATAAAAGGTGCGGGCTAGTTCTGCGGGATTGATGGTGTGGGAAACCTTTTGATAGTAACTCATTTACTTATCGAACTAAAATGACTGATAGTAATTGATCTACTTAATGAAAGATTTTTTTGGGAAGGGAAGGATGGGGAGTGTTTGTGCGGGATGCATGGGGTGGGGGCTGGGGGGGTGTGGGGGTGTATGTGAGGGTCAACATGCAGGGGTGAACAGAAACTCTCGGATCTAGAGAGAGTTGCGGCAGTGGCAGGCGACGGCGACGGCTTGCAGGAGCGGTGCAACGGCGATGGCTTGCGGCAGCGGCAGGCGACGGCGACGGCTTGCGGCGGCAGCAGGCGACGGCGATGGCTTGCGTGTGACGGGCTCAGCGGGGCCATCCCCCGCTTGGATCTAGAGGCCCCGTCCCCATGGGTTTCATCCTGGCCAGCGTGGGCACGAGGAAACATACAGGTGCTGGCCCACATACATGCGGAAGCCGTCGCCTTTCTGCTCCTCCTTCACCAGTGTCGTCTCTTAGAAGGCCCTAGAAGGTAAGTCCTCGTGGGTCCCATTCGAAGTGGGCACGCAAAACGAGAAAATCATTAATGTGTGATTCATTAAGTTTCAATTATTATAAACTTGAAAAATGGATATATTTGATATTTTAAAGCAACTTTCTTATATAAAGTTTTCACACAAAATACGTCGTTTAGTAGTTTGAAAAACGTGCTAACGGAAACCAAGGTAGAATCTTAATCTTAATGAGAAAAGAACATCACCTTGGTGTTCAACTTGAGCTAATAACTTGTTCAGAACTATCATATATCTATACTAATTTTAAACATAGGAGTGGTGGTTGGTGAGTCACTGAGTCGGCCGCTCTCACCACCTACTCGCCTATATAACATGTAGGACCAGCTTGAAAAGCATTTTTACATTAAAATATCCTATACGTCGATCCATTTAATGGTTTAAAAGCAACGTTTGAAAAGTAAGTTTAGAAAGATAAAACACCTAATTAATTTTAAAAATAAGTTCTAAATTGTTTTTTTTTTGCAATGGGTTGATAATATTTTTTTTAATCTTGAAACAGAGTATGTGCATTTTGGTAGTATTTTTGAAGATAATGGAAGATCAGTAATATAATGCTACACATCTCTGCCCTCTGTATGATAGCAAGCCATATATATGATTAATTAGATTATTACTAAAAATTATTTACACTTTGTATATATGCAGGTGGTATTTGAGAGGTAATCTTGAGAGGTTTGGAGGGACTGATCCACAGACTGTACTGAGATCCTACTTCTTAGTTTACTTCTTAGCTTCAGCGAACATCTTCGAGCCAAACCGAGCAGCGGAACGTGTTGGATGGGCTTGCATAACGGTGCATATGCTTAACTGCTATATTGGGTGCATGACTTCATTCGCCAAATTACTAATTTTGCTTTAGTGATCGATCAATGGATGTAACATGAGCTTACCTGCATGCTATGCTTGCAGGGGAGCAAAATATTTGAACAGTAATCTTGAAGAACTTATCAGTCTTGTTCCTTTTGATGGCACTTAGGCTACGTTCTAAGGAGCTGATAAGCTCTTCAATATATTTTTTAAATTGTTAAATGATATATTTCGTGTAAAAACTTTTTATATAAAAGATGCTTTAAAAATCAAATAAATCCATTTATAAATTTTTAATAATTAATATTCAATTAATGATATATTAATTATGTTTCTTGTTTTGCATGCAGAATCGGCTGAAACAATCCTCTGATAGGAAGGCAGCCTTATTCCGGCAGTTCATCAAAACAAAACCATGTTAAAACTTCAAATGGAAACAAAAATGTGTCAAATCTTTATATATTTACTTTTGTAAACTGCAGTGGAAGCAGTGGCTCATGGCATGGACTGCAAAGGAGAGCAGCCAGGTGTCAATTGAAGGGGATACCGCAATTTGGTTAGTTTGTGCCATCGAGATTTTTTTCAGGACGGCATGTTTTTACTGCACAAAGACCAGTCCTTTGGGAGTATTCCCATCTCGAGCAGCTCACCTCTTCCATCTGCTGCAAATTTCCCACGAGGGTTCTTGCTCAGATGCATATATATATTTATGTTAACCTGAACATATATAAAGACACACAGTACGTCCTTTTAATCATGTTCTGTATCAAATATAAACGAATACGGTAAAACACGTGCTTGTTATAACTAAACCATGCCCCACACATGCATGGTAAAGTTTTTACCACGAGTTATATCTTCGTAAAATATCTCACAGTAAAAATAGTTTTGCTGCTAGACTCAATTGGTACTTTATAGTAAATTTTTTACTAATAGGCTTACTCTACTACATAAACTTTTTTTTTTGGACGAGAGCCTCTTCAAGTTACAGACGGAACGTATCTGTTCGCGTCTACAAAAATCGAACTCAATTTTCGCATGCGGTTAAAAGGCCCGCGTGCAAAAATCGATTTTCGCAGACGGGTCTCTTAAATAGCCACATGCAAAAATGAGGGTATTTTCACATCCGGGACTTTTAAGTGAACCGGAAAAAGACCCTCTCTCTTCTCAGAGATAATTTCTCATCACTTCAAAATTTTTAACTCGTCTCCGTTGTCTCTCTTTCTTTCCTCTCCTCTCTCTCTTCCTTCCTTCCCCCTTTTCTCCTCTGCTCTCTCTTTTTCTCCTCTCTTTGCCTCCTCACCGAGCGTGAACGACGGCTGACTGCGGCAACGACGATAGCGGGCAGCCAGCTGGCGGTGGTGGAGGGAGCGGGCAGCGGGCGGGTGGATCCACCGCCCCCGACAGCAGGAGCAGCGGCGGTAGGCGGTGGTGGCGGGAGCGGGCGGCCGGTCCGTGGATCCGCCGCCCCTGCCCTCGAGAGCGACGTTGGAGCACAGATCCGCCGCCCCCGACCTTAGGAGTGGCAGGCGGTGGCGGCGGGAGCGAGCGACGACGGCGGGCGGCGGATCCGGTGGCACCGCCCTCGGGAGTGGCTACGGCTGCGGCGACTGCGGCGATGGCAATGTCGACGGCTACAGCGAGCTCACAGATCCCGCCTCGTCTCCTCCCTCTCTCCCTCGTCTTCTTCGATCTTGGCAGCTAGAGGTCGCGGGGCGATGGATCCGTTGGCCGTGGATCTGGCCGGGGTGGTTCTACCGGTGGCTGGTGACGGCGACAACGGGAGCAGTGGCGGCGGCTGCGGCGTGCTCAGGTAGCAGAAGGGCTAGGTTTTTTTATGGAATTTTATTTTTTTTTGTGATTTTTTTGTTTTCGCATGTGGTTGGCTTAAGCACCCACATGCGAAAATCCGATTTTCGCATGCGGTTGCACTGATCGCATGCAAAAATTTGATTTTTACAGATTTTTTGGTGCATGCGGTTGCGTTGGTCGCATGTAAAAATCAGTTCTAACAGTGTTAGTAGGGGTATTTGATGATGATTGCTCCTTAGTAAAAAAATTACCACCTGTTTTAGCTATAACACATCCTGACTGTAGTACTACTTCTACAAATACACATACGTAATTTGTTAATTTACAAATATGAAAATATTTAACTATTGATTCAGGAGAATGGGAAAAGTACGGAGAAAGTTGAGACATCGACCGGCAAGTGGATTTGGAGATGCAAAAATTGACTCGGCGTGTTTTTCAGGGCTGCAGCGCATTAACAGACTGACCAGGGAGACATTTCTCCATGTGGGGCAGAGCTTCTGCTACGTCGCCTACTGCTCGCCTGAGACAATTGATAGCCACATCGACAAGGTCATATTCCAAGATGTGATTTAGGAAGAAATTACCCCGGCTCATATATATATATATATATATATATATATATATATATTAATTTTTGTTGTTTTAGTTGCTGCTAATTAATGGACGCCAAAATTTTACGCAGTGTGGGCGTTGTGTGTGCCCTCCAATGCTGAGGATTGGAGCTTTGTACTGTTACATGATTTTGAGTACTAAAAACATCCATTTCCAAAAAAAAAAAAAAGGCCCACTCTGGTACATATAGGCACGCATGGAATCTATCGTATCCGACTTAAATCAATATATCAAGAGTTAAACTTTGGTTGGCGTTTTTCATTAGAATTGCTAGCTTGATATACGTGGTTTAACGCTAGTCAACGATACGAGAGAGTTTAGGATTTGTCCCATCACCTTATGTATGTTTTTTCTTTATCAAACAAATTTATGGTTGTGTGTCTTATGGCATAAGCGAGTGATGCAAATTATTTTCATTATAAAAAGGAAAAATTTGATGTAGAACACTTAAAATTTGTGTAATTTGCTGATAGACATCGTAAAAATATGTCACGGCTAAAAGACACTTTAAAATACTGATAATCTGCTAGAGGACACTTTTGGCTTAATTGGAGACAAAAATTCTTGAAAAAGACGAGAATGCCCGTAAAGTCAAAAGCTTATGAGATGAGGCTGGAGTGAAAATGGAATATGATGTATGCTAGTGATATATTTGGGGTGATGACAAATTTAGAGTTGCATAATTTTTATTTTGTTTTACTCTAACGCCATGTTTGAAGCATGAAGTCCTATGGGCCTTCTATGTCTTGGTAAGAAATTATAGACATTGAGCGATCTAAGGGTATAATTTGAGAAATTTTGATTTTATTTGCAAAATTCTTGAAAACCTCCGAAAGAAAAGTTGAAGAAGGAGTAAGTGATTGGTACTCTACAATTTGTTCTGTCCCTCAACTATCTAAGACGAGGAGAAACTAAAAGCCCCATGAGAAGTAAGATAAAAGAGGTAAAGGTACTATTGCCAACTTATTCAAATTCTATGGAGAAAGATATGTCGTAGGCATGGTACTCTTAAGAAATAAAACTTAGTGGCACCACCTGGTTAACAACCTAGGCTTCATCTTTACTCGAGGACTAGCAAAGATCTAGCTTGGAGGCGTTGTTGACGGTCATTAAGTACCTGTTTGGACCCTCAATTATTTCAACAAATAAAGACAGAACTAACATTTCTTACACGTATATTAGTTATAAATAATATAGTTTCACTTGTCTTGAATAATTACTATGGATGCAAGAATTATACATCAAAGTGAAGGAGAAATGAGACGACATGCAAAGAAAAACACCTCCGACAAATCACGTGCGATCACACGGATTGATGGGCCCACGTATCAGTTCAAATCGACTCAAAGTAGGACAAAATCACCATACACCGCCATAGGGGCCCACATGGCAGCCTTTGATGAAAGACAATGAAGAGAGGTGAGACCCAGGGGTCAGCCGAACTGCAATGGTTCACCTCTCATCTCCACCTTACACATGTCACCTCCTCAGCCATTCCCAATGACGGTTAGGGGTGCACCAACCTCCCTAACCGTCATACTCAACCATCATTGAGGGCTATAAAAGGAGAGAAGCTTCGCATTTCACAACACACAATCAAGGAGTAATTCTCTTATTCCATATTGTATTATCTCTAGTTGTAGTGGAGTTAGGCTTGGAGTAGTCTTTGGTTCCATATAGTCTTTTTGGAGATTCGGTTATGTCTTTAGTAGTCTACTCTTTCTATAAGACGATGAGTTTAATAAAGGAATTATGTTCTTTACTTATTAGTGTTCATAGTTCATATAATAGTATATTAGTTATGTGTTTTGTGAGTAGTTTATACTTTATTCATATGCTTCCCTTGATTAGGCTAGTTGATCTATCCCATGGCGTTGGTCAAATAACTTAATGAGTTTCACTAGTTCTAACTTGTCCATTCGAAGAGTGAAGTCCTGGGGGAATTAATGTCATTATTTATTAATGTAAGCATCGTGCTTGGGTTAATTAAATGTCGTTGGATGTAGATATACCCCACGGAAAGTGAGGTAGACGAGACGTGGTGACAGCCCTATCCGTCCTTTGTACCTCTCCACATCAGGGTATGACGTAAGAGTGTGTAAAATACCATAACTATACTGATAGACTAGCAGGGAGTAGTCTCTCGGTAGTGTCTGGGTGCCTAGAATTAAGTCCTAACCTTGTAAATATGTATTTGTTAAGTGTAAACTAAACACTATAAATATAGAAGTACACATGAAACTTTGCTCTCTTTAGTCCTTCTCCATTGCCTATTGTATTAGTATTAGATATGAATCTCTTGTGTGTCATACTACCAAAATATTATTATTATCATTTACCCATGTTTGGACATGGTGATCTTTGGGCTTCGATCATCGAGGAATAGGGACTTTGCAAATAAAAGCAAAGGATTGGTATTCCATTGCTGTCATTTTAGTCAATTTATATGTATATGGTTACAATTATTTATGTTCCCAATGTGCTCATGATGTTGCACCCAGTGGATCTTTAGCTAGCGTGTATCATCTTACGATAATACAGTATTGTATAGATAACCCAAAATAAGTATGCACAAAAATATTTGCCCAAAAGGATAATCCTAGAATCCCATCTGTCTTCTGGATTTGGAGAAGTTCTGATTTTCAAGAACACGAATCTTTGATACGGTAGGAGTCTCTTATGACAATCATCCATGCCTTAAATGTATCCTAATGACTGAAAGTTGGATAGGCTGGCCTTACGTAAGGACTATATAACCCCAATTTCTATGAAACACAAGATGCTCATTAAATGATAAGAAATTCATGCTCACTTATACAACACAACTCCAGATTTTATGCAAGTCAAGAAATATTTTTACGCTCTATTCCTAGATGAAACAAAATACCTATTACATTCTAATTAATTCCAATTATACAAAACGTTCAGATAGACTAAGCAAAAAAGGGCATCATTTCGTTGGAAAATCACATATTCTTTCCTTCGTATGAACAGAAAAATATGATGACTCAAAGAAGTTCCCTACCATGAACTTTGTATAGCGTGCATTACTTAGAACAACTAGAAAAGTAAGATAAGGTAAGCAAGAATAAAAAAATATTTGTCAGAATAGCGGAATACAAAATTAAGAAATGCAAAAATGAAGAAAAAGAAGTGCCTCTATTTAGAGATTTATCTACTTAGAGAAAAAGTCATACTCTATCTATGTTATTAATGAATATGTATCCCAACCCATCTCGAGGTATTTGTGTCAGTACCTATTCGGAAGATCCCTTTTTTCTGTGCTAGGAACCAGATTTGATGTGGTGACATGAGGATTTTTAGTCCTTTGCTCTAACAACTGAGCTATCCTGACCTTTTCTTGTGCATCATCCTAGTAGAGTATTTGTATCTATGTCAATTAAAGGGCTGAAAAATCAACAAAGTATTCCAAATCCAAAATTTTGAAATAGGGAAGGGGCAGTCCTATGCATTGTACAAAGAAAGCCTATTTAATAATATTTAAATATCGAGTTAATAATCGATATTCCTTGCCGATACTGTAATAAAAAAGAAATGTATTCAATGAATAACATAATATCCATTGAGTTCTCTTGGCACTCGCTTTGTGAAAGAGCAGAATGATAAAACTAATGAATCTTAAACCTATTAATTGAAATAAAAGGATAAATACTAGAGTTAGGAAATTAAAGAGGGTTTGGGGATAAAGGAACTTGAACCCTCATGACTTGGAAAGTTGACGGATTTTCATTTTACTAGAAATTTCATTGTTATCAGTATTGACATGTAGAATGAGACTCTCTCTTTACCCTCGTCCAGTTAATCCACTTTTAAAAAGATTTCAAAAACTATGAATTGAAGGATTTGACTACTCAATATTTGATAGGAATGGATTCACGACAATTCAATCATAGCACGATTACGAATATATGAATCCACTCTTTACATCGCCGCCTTCCCTGCGGAAAAACAAATACAATACCGTTAGAATACTTCCGAGTGAAATGCTACAGCGGTGTCCATGCGCTTGTAGAGTTATCTGTGACCCTATAAAATACTAACAAATACCACACACTTATTCTTATACAGAAAGGTATCTTAAATATGGACAAAATGTATGGATAATGAAGAGTCATGTTCTCCTAAGGACTGCATAATCTAACTCAGGAATGACCGGGTCTTGTCTACCCATATTCTAGTTGGAATTCCCAAGTTCTACATGAATAATTTGTCATATTCTAATATTATAGGAAAGGAGGAAACTGAATCATAAGCCATAGACACCAAGACACAGTGAGTTTACGTTAGGAGAAAACCCTTCCGCGGGCCCCCGAATACAACCCGCCGCTTTGCTCATCGAAAGTAGTTCAGTAGGCTAGATTAGCTAGCTTGTTTTCGGCTTTGTACTTGGTGCAAGAAACTCGAGTCAATACATATAAACTGAACTGAAGCAGGGCTATTATCAACCTCAAGGCCTGAACCAGTAGAAACATCCTTGTCCACCCTACCTCCCTCAAATATCATAATCGGATATAACCCATCTATTAATGATTTTACCAATAACTACTCTATTAGGATCTAATTTTTTTGACACAAAATTGAATTTATTAGATTTGTAACTAAAGCACATACTTGTAATTGTGCTTCTATACATATCGTAATGGAGTAACTGTTCGCTAAAACCTTGTCCTAATGGATGAAATACATCTTATATTCTGACTTGGAGGAAGTACGTAGAAGTACATGCTATTGTCTCTAAATGTTATTAACTTGTTTATCCAATTCTCCGGGACAAACATGACATGCACCTTATTATGAGGTATGCAAGCACGTAAGCGAACAACAAATACACCGACACAGTACAAATCCATCAACTTTGCATGGCAACCGACTTATATGGTGACGCCACTAGCTGAAGACGGTTCTTTCTCCTCGCTGTGGCACCGACGACGAGCTCCATGTCAATGTCCTCTGGCTGCATCCCGGTCGGGAGGCTCCAGTCAAAGTAGTATAGAAGACGTGCCATGATGAGCTCCAGCACGGCCATCCCAGATATATCCCCGGGGCACCTCCTCCTCCCGGCCCCAAACGGCAAGTACTCGAAACGAGAGCCTTTAAAGTCTGTTATGCCATCCTCAAACCTCTCTGGCATGAACTTCTCTGCGTCGTCCCAATACTCGGGGCTCCTCGCCATCGCCCAAGCATTGACCAACACTCTGGTGCCCTCCACGACCTCATACCCACCGATGTCGCAGGTCTCCCGGCAGAGATGGGGAAGCAGCAGTGGCAGCACTGGATTCAGCCTCATGGACTCCTTGATCACCATCTTTATGTAACATAGCTTGTCGAGCAGGCCCTCATGGTCTTGTGGGCTCTTGTTGTCGAATACTTGTCGTACCTCAGCTTGTGCCTTGACCATCACCTTCGGGTTCCTCATGAGCTCTGACATGACCCACTCTGCGGACGACGACGTCGTCTCTGTCCCTGCCGTGAACATGTCCTGAATGAAATCGACTACATGAGAAAAATTGAAGAAAAAAGAAGTATATATATTCACCAGTAAATAAAGGATAACTATTCGTAACTCTGAAGTACATGTCTCCTTGTTATTTGTGTGTCACTCAAATGGTTATAAAATATTTTTAAAAAATTCAACAAGATATATTAAGATGTGATAAATCACACCACGTACATGCAAGATCAAATTTAACTTCTATATATTGCAATTAAAAAAATAAATTTGATTATCAATATATGTTAACTAGCTGTAGTATAATTTATTTTTTTATAATTTATAAAAGTTAAATTTTAACTTACATGTTTGTGAAATGATATATCATGTTAATATATCTTCTTAAAATTTTTAATTTTGTATATAACTATTTAAGTGAGATGTAAATAACGAGAGAATCTCCTCGAGAGTTAAAAATTCACTCCTGTAAATAAATTATTACCAGTATAATTGCCTTGACGTGTGTTGTGCCAAAGGGGAATTCAAGCCCGCCCTCGTCCCTGATCCTGAGCAGGACGTTGACAAGGGAATCACTCGGATGCGACTCGCACAGAGCGATGATCTTGTCATAGACGGCGTCCAGCTGCTGTTGTGCTCGCTCCAGCCGGCTCCTCAGCCCGGTCATGGCGTCGATGAACCGCAGCGACGGGAAGAGGTCGCCGAAGGTGAATCCGACGCTGAACTTGAGTGCCACGTCCACAGCCGTCAAGAACTGCTCCTGGAGGTCGCCGCTGCACGCCTGCCCGAACGTCGCCTTCGCGGTGATCGTGTTCGTGCACGACATGAGCAGCGTGGCGAGAGTGAATGGCTTGCCGCCGCCGCCGCCATGGCCGGAGGCGGCCTCGATGTTCCTAACGAGGGCCAATGTCTCGTCGTTCCTGACGGGCGCGAGCTGCCGCACCACCTTGGTGCTGAGGAGCTCCACTGTGCAGAGCTTGCGCAGCATCCGCCAGTATGCGCCGTACGGCGCGAAGCCGATGTCGAGGTTCCCGTAGCAGAAGATCTCCGAGGACAGGAGGCTCGGCCGCGACGCGAAGGTGACGTCCTTGTCACGGAGCACCTCCTGCGCCGCCGCCGGCGAGGAGACGACGACGGTGTCGATCTGTCCCATCCGGAGGAACATCACAGGGCCGTACTTGTTGGCGAGGTCGCGGAGTGCGACCTGCGGTTGCGACCTGAGGAGGTGGAGGAGGCCTCCGACCAAGGGGAGGTTCCATGGGCCTGGAGGCCGCCTCTTCTTGGAGCTCGGTGACGACGACTTGCGGGTCAGCAACGCAAGAAGAATCGGCAGGGAGATGAGAGAGACGAGAGTGACGGTGGCTGCTGAGTTTATCTCCATGATCGATCGAGGTTATATAGGTTGATGATTAGGTTTACTTGGCAGTTTTGCTTGGCGAAGAACACCAAGAATTAAAGGCCTTTTATAAGCTTTATAAGCGGACATCAAGACTGATCTCTCTCAGAAGTCAGAACTTTCGCAAGCATATGTCATACGACATGCTTAAATTTGAAGACCATGTGGTCAACAGTGCAAATTTCCAAGCACGTGATATGACCTTGGACATGGATTTTCTATAACTGAATGTCATTGCGGCTATCATTTACGTGCGACTTAAATAATGACAGAAAGAATTAAAAAAATAGGGACAATATAAGTCTATAAACAACTAGAGAAATAAAAATAATAAAATTATGCAGTGAATAGTACTTATCCAACACAAATAAAATTTGTTATTTTTGTTTCTTGTGTAGATCGAATTTAGACTTGCATGTTTGTATATATAGTGTATTATATTATTATAAGCTATCTTATCAAATTTTATGTTTTTAATAACTATTTAAATTACATGCATACACCTAGATGCCATAGCGTCGAACTGTAGAAAATACTTTCCCATGTGACCTCTACGTAAGTAGTACGTGACAAAGGGTCAAATAAGGATCCGTTTCCCTCAAGGCTAGGCATATTCAATGAGTTTGCCCTTCCAAAGCACAAAATAAACCAAAGTATGCAACACCCACCCCAATCTGATCGAGCCGTCATTATGTTTTGTCGAGGAAACACGCCTAGACTGTGTACTAATTAGTCTTACTACCCGTTAATCCGTTCGTTGCACGAGTTATTAATATTAATATTATAAATATTAAATATTAATCACATAATACATAAATTAATTATTTTCTGACCTTTAACAGTTTTGCATTCATAAAAAAGAGTACAAGTAGTTAATCATCACTTCATTAGTTTCAAATTTCAGAATTGCATTAACAGACTTCTAAATCGTCCAAGATGAGCATAAGTTCAAATTTCTTAATTCTGAATTTTAGAAGTTTTTAATTTTGTATACATATACAAACATCTAAATTTAATCTTGAATCATATTGGTTATTTGTTTTAGTTTCTCAAAAAGTAAATTTAGCTCGAATATGTAGGGTGTTGGAAATATGGTTGCAAGAGCTTTATGATGAAACAGATAGGGAAATTCGAGTATTTCAATAGGCTATTAATATTATATATACTAGTTGATACTTCGGGCTTTGTTGCGGGATATATAGATGATTGCATATCATATATTATAAAAATGATAGATATATAAGTTTAAATAATGTGAAAATAATGTGAAGATACTAATTTGACATTACTTGAATATTAAGTCCTAAAAATAAAATAAAATTATAAATGAAATGTTATGTTGTAAGATATTTAAATAGTCTAGATAATAATTGCTAGTAGGTGATAATGTGACACTCTTACACGTTGAGCTTTAGGAGTTAGTGGGCATCAATTATATAGATAGTATAGATTTGTGAAATCATATAAAATTTTATTATATTGCAAAATTATATTTTTTATATAAATTTGGATGATAGTCTACTTGCATTCATATACATGAAAATGAGCTTTCCAACTCTATGTACATAAGTTGTAACTTTAATATTCACAATAAATTTTATTAACCTTATAAATAGTTTCTACATTTAAAATTATTAATTACAAATATGTACCTGGTTCTTAATTATATACAATTAAAATTCATGCTAATGCCTTCCTGGTATAACGGACGTAGGGGCCAAGCACGTTTTTTTATTATATTGTTTAACTTATTAAATGGTTTCTTTAAAACAGAACCAAATTAATAATCGTGACAGGTTCTATTAGGGTCCACGTAATTTTTTATGTTATATGTCAAACAGACACGTTGGTGCTTAACATGTATATATTTTTAGAGAAAAAGAGACATTTAAGAACAACTTGCACTAATGCATAAATATATTGTATGAACCTGATTGATTGCACTACTACAAAAACCTCCTCCATAGGTACCGGCCACATAAGTGCCGGATTTGCTAGAACCGGTACCTAAAAGACAAATAGACCCAATTTTTCCACGAACCCACGAACCGGCACCTATAAGATCTTATAGGTGCCGGTTGAATGGGAGAAGGCTATAGGTGCCGGTTTGTAAGAAAAACCGGTACCTATGAGCCCAAAAAAGGTGCCGGTTTTATTTACGAACCGGCACCTATGTTACGGCAACATAGGTGCCGCTTTAACCTAATAAACCGGCACCTATCACATAGGTGCCGGTTCTTATTAAAAGCCGGCACCTGTGTGGTGGCTTCCTTCGGAAGGAAACTAAATAGGTGCCGGTTCATAACATTAACCGACACCTATATCCCCCAAGTCTATATATACCCCTTGTTCACTGCATTCTCATGATTTTGTGGCTTCTCTTCAGCTCATCCAAACGGGGGGAGGAGGTTTTCCCAAAAATTTAAAAAATATCGAGAGGTCTATGTGTTTGCATGCGTAAAGGTTAGTATGTGTTGATTCGATATGTAATTCGCACTAATATTTGTCAAGTTAATTATTTTTTGCAATTTGTTTTGTTGAATGAGAAGCATGAGAAAGTATGATGACTTATTATATTGGAGTAATTTAGAGATTAATCGTCAATGAGTAATGTAACTGTTATTAACATATATCAGAATTTCAATAGATATAGAGAATGATAAACGTATGTTAGTGGTTAATTTAAGAATTTTCGTAGGAGCGATGGATGAAGGAGGGATGAACATTCCGCAGCGCGGTACCTTGGAATATGCCAGGAGAGTAACCAACTTCGTGATCGCAGCCACGAGATCCAGATCATTGAACACGACGGAACACTTGCGTTGTCCATGCGCTGATTGCAGGAATGAGAGACAGTTTTCTGCAAAACAAGTTCATGAGCATCTCCTAACAAGGGGTTTTATGCCTAATTACACATGTCAGGACAATCATGGTGAAGATGAGAATCCGGATGTAATGGACGGAGGCAATGTGGAGTTGCCTGCTGACGGAGGTGGATATGATAGTGACGAATCAGATGGTTTAGATCAGATGTTACGCGACGGGGAGACAGCCCTCGACGATGACAGGCAATACGAGAAGTTCAAGGGCATGGTGGAGGACTCAAAAACCCCGCTTTATCCAGGATGCAATGAGCAGCACACCAAGTTACACGTCGTCCTCTCGTTGCTGCAGATGAAATCAACCAACGGTTGGAGTGACAAGAGCTTCACAGAGCTTCTACAGCTGATTGGAGACCTCCTTCCAGCGGGTCATGTGCTGCCAGAAACAACATACCGAGCGAAGAAGGTTGTCTGCCCACTCGGACTGGAAGTGCAGAAAATTCACGCATGTCGAAATGACTGTATCCTATATCGAGGTGACTATGCAGACTTGGATACATGTCCAGTTTGCGGAGCACCGCGGTATAAGGGTGGAGTTAACGATGATGATGATGTTGATGATGACAGTGGTGGCCCGGTCCTGAAGAAGAGGAAAGTGCCCGTTAAAGTTGCGTGGTATTTT
>BDMV01000004.1:7616764-7637104 GCA_008326285.1 Oryza officinalis | reverse complement strand
CTTCCCTCCGGCCTATAAAAGGCAGCCCTCGGCCTCCTCCTTCCTCCCCACACGCCGCCACCCTCCTCTCCCGGTCTCCCGAGCCGCCGCGTCGCTGTTGTCTTGCGCAGTTGCCGTCACAACTCCGGCCGCCACTGTTCCTCGCCGCCAAACTCGTCGTCGACGTCCCCTCGCCGTTCCCGCAGCTCCGGTGAGCCTTGCCGTCGCCCTCACTGCCATCTCTCTCCCTCCCTACTCCTTCTCTTTCTCTGTCTCCTTCTTCCTCCTCACTGTCTCCCTCTCTCTGTCTCTTCTGTTCTCTCTGTAAAAAAAAAGAGAGGAAAAAAATATTAATTAGCAAATTTGTAATATGCCATTCAAACAACACTTAAAATTCAAATTGTCGTATCTCGACTATTTGAACTCGGAATCGACCCGTTCAAATTGCTAATTTTTCCTTAAACAGTAACGAACCTATTTTTATGCTTTGTTCATGCATCTTATGTGGTTTTTATTTATTTTTGGCCTTTTTCCTTTGCGTATGTCGTGTCGACGCTGCAGATCCGGAAGAGCCGCTTTTTCTCGAGGTTGACGCGGAAGACTTTGGTAGCGAGCAAGGCAAGTCGTGTCATTTTGATCATATTGCTATCCCAGTTTACAAAATTATGTTTATTTAAATTATTGCATTTCGCTTTATAAAATTCCCGCGATTATTACCGTTTTATTTAGCCTTACCGATTTCCCTTGTTACGACCTTACTATTTGTATTATTATGATCCTTGATAACCATAGGAAAAATAAAACTAGTGAGGACTTTATTTATGTGGTGCTTACTAGAAACTTTAGGAATATGCTTAGCCTTGCTTACATAGAAACAGTTAGAGTTAATTTCCAACAATTAGATTTGTGAATAATTTCTAATTAATGGTAATTTTGGTTTAATGGCTGTTTAGCCATGAAATGATGTTTCCCCTTCAAAATTTCCCCAAACTTGCTTTCGGCTGGGCTCGGGGTGCTTGGTTTTGTTAGTCGCACCTCGGCCGTCATAAGGACCGGTCTTCGGGCCTCTGTTGCAAGGCATATTTCGTACTACCACTTGTCTAATGGGTAAGGCTTAACTTGTCGTCTAGGACGGCCATGAGCAAAAAGACATGGATAGGGATGAATGAAGCCCTTGGTGGGGTTGACGTCTCTGGCAGTACGCCCGGGGGCATAGACTGTCTCCTCGACCCAGGGCGCCTGGCGGGGGAAGTCTATGTCGGTCTTTTTCGCTTAGGGCAATACTAGGCGGTAGGTTATGTCATGGCTTTCGTCCGTATGCCGTGGTGGCATGTGGCACGTCGCAACACGTGAGGAAGACATGTCTGGTGGGTAAAGATGTACACCTCTGATCAGAGTTTAAACTATTCGAATAGCCGTGCCCTCGGTTATGGGCAAGCTGAGCAATGTACCCAAGTTAGAATTTGATTCTGTTTAAAACTAAAATAACTGGAGTTAGTACTTGTTGGCCTAGGATAAGGCAAGATCGCGTCGGTGCGCGGCTTGATGATAATTTGACTAGAGATAGGTTCGTGTTGATTTAAAATGCCTTTAAATATTTAAATGTTTCGAAATGCTGGTTTTATCCAAAATATCCCTATATATGAATCCTTTGTACTCCCTAGCATTATATTTGCATTTTTCCTGGCATGGCTTGCTGAGTACGGTGGTTGTACTCAGCCTTGCTCCTTTTTCCCCCTCCAGTCAGTGAAGCGCTTGAAGAAGAAGTCTTAGGTGGTGTCCTGGCTTATACCCCAGTTGAGCACCTGTGAAGATGGAGCCGTAGGCCCGCTAGTCCGCTGCTGTTTTTCTTTGTTGTTAGGCCTTATGTGCCTTTGTAATAATGTAAATATTATCGTGATAATTAATAAAGATGTGTCTTTTGTATCAAGTTTGTGTGGTGTACCCCGGCTTTTCCTGGGACGGGGATTAATACACTAGCGTTCGGGAAAGGTATTTTCCGGGCGTGACAACCACCGATGCTCCAACACAGGTAACTAGGATTACTCTGATCCCCTTTCTGCTGGTTCCTGTTTAACGAGGCTGACCTTGACCCATGTTGATATTTGCAGAACCTAGCCGATATGTTCTCCTTCGATATCGGCCAGTTTCTTGACGATGAGAACAAGGAGCTACCCAGCACAGCCAGGGCACCAATCTCTGATGATCTGAAGAACCGGCTGACCGACATCGCCAATCGGCTAGAGTCCTCGCTGGAGTACTTGGTGGAAGATTGCACCCCCATCAGGGTCAGGGTACAAGAAATTCAAGACGAACTGCCTGAAGACCTGATGGAGGTCCTAAAACCAGCCATCTTCTTGGAGCAATACCGATTCAAGATCAACAAGGCCAAAGAAAGACTCGCAGAGCGACGAGAGCGTGACCAACTGGAATCGGCTTTGTCCACCGGCAAGGCCCAAGTTAATGCTGACAAGACCAAATTGGACGAGCTAGCGGTGGAGCCGATCGTCTTGAAAAACAGACTTGAAGAGCTCCGTCGCCTCGAGGCAGAGCTGGTATCGAAGCTGGAATCGACACGTCGAGAAATCCAAGAAGTCGAAGCCGAAATAGCTGCATCACCTAAGGCCATAGAAGACCAGACGGCAAAGCTCAAGGCATCGGCCAAGTACCTTGCGACCCTAAGCAAATCACTGAAGCCGATCCCAGGGTCGGCGGCCGATGATGCCCAGGCTATAGAAGACGTTGAGCAGATTCGCCGCAAAGCCATTGCCGCTATTGCAGATTTCATAGGGTGATGTAGCGTACTTTGTCCTCGTACTGTGTAAATATGAACCTTATCGGCCATGTAGCCGAATTTGCTCCAAAAATTCCAGTCTGAATATTACTTCTGAAATCCTCTTTGCAAACAAATATCCCTTTACTATAATCAATCACATCAGCCAGAAAGCCGAATTCGATCTTACTCTGAAAAAGAAAATTCCTTGAAAAATTCCGCGCTTGTATATATATATATGCCCCCCAAATTTTAGAAGATGAGAGCTCATGTTGTAAAATTTGAACTAAGGGCGATAGTGTATATCGGCCATCTAAAGACGATGCATAACACATCGGCTGTAATCATAAATCGGCTGGAGGGCCGATTATGAGTCGATCCAGACGCTAGGATAATATTTCTTTAAGTACTTGCCATTAAGAGCTCGTCCATAAATATCGCCATCCAACCCCTTGAGCAAATAAGCATTGTGAGGAACACAACGATGAATTTGAAAAGGACCTTCCCAATTAGGTGACCACTTGCCGAATTTATTATCTCTGGAACCAATCGGCATTATTAATTTCCATACAAGATCCCCTTCTTCAAACGACTTGGCGACAACTTTTTTGTTGTAATGACGAGCTACTCTATCTTTATCACGTTTGATCTTCTCTAAGGCCTGTAATCGGACATGCGCCAAATCGTCTAACTCATCTACCATAAGATTATGGTACTCATCGGCTGTCAAGTCGTCTTGCAAGGTAATCCTCCTTGAGCCGATGTTGGTTTCCCACAGCAGCACAGCTTCGTGTCCATAAACCAACTGATACGGAGGCACTTGAATTGCACCATGGCAAGCCATCCGATACGCCCAAAGGGAATCGGCCAGCGTTGTGTGCCATTGCCTTGGCTGTTCGTCGATTTTCCTCTTGATTAACTTGATTAAGGTCTTATTAGAAGCCTCTGCCTGCCCATTAGCCTGCGCATAGTAAGGAGAAGAATTTAATAATTTAATGCCCATGCTGTCGTCGAACTGGACGAACTCATCGGACACGAAGATTGATCCCTGATCGGTGGTTATCGTCTGAGGTAACCCAAACCGATATATGATATGTTCCTTGACAAACTGAATCACATCTTTAGAATCAACCTTCTTAAGGGGAACGGCCTCAACCCACTTTGTGAAGTAATCTGTAGCCACCAAGATATATTTGTGTCCCTTACTTGATGGCGGGTTAATCTAGCCGATCATATCTATTCCCCATCCACGAAACGGCCATGACTTTATGATTGGATGCATAGCCGATGCCAGTGCTCTCTGAATTGCTCCAAATTTCTGACAATCCTGACACCCTTTATAATACTTGAAACAATCCTCTAGCATGGTTGGCCAAAAATATCCGACGCGCTTCAACAGCCATCTCATTTTATGGGCCGATTGATGGGTTCCACAAATCCCTTTATGTACTTCACTCATAACAGTTTTGGCCTCCTCGGGGCCTAGGCACTTGAGTAAGACACCATCAATCGTCCGATAATACAAGTCATCGTCCAGCAAGACATAATGTAAAACTTTATACTTCATTCTTCGTGACGCCGATTGAGAAGGATTTCTCAAATACTCGATGATATCAAACCTCCAATCATTGGCATGCACGAGAGCGATCTGAATCTGAACATCTTTAGCCATCGGCCTGTAACCCGATGCCCCCTGAGCTAAATCATTGGCCTCGAAGTTCTGCTTCCTGGGTATATGCCTCATCGTCACAATCTTAAAACCTTGTAGTAACTCCTTGCACTCCTCGTTGTAGACTTTGAGAATATCATTCTTGCATTCATACGCCCCAGAAAGTTGATTGATTACCAGTTGCGAATCACCAATGATTTCTACGGAATCGGCCTCGACTTCTTATAATAACTGCAAGCCTTTAAGCACCGCTTCGTACTCTGCTTGTTTGTTAGTATAATAAGGCTTAATAGTAAAAGCAAACTCAAAACTTGCCCCCTGAGGGGATATAATAACTAGGCCGATACCGCATCCATGTCTGCAGACTGATCCATCAAAATATAATGTCCATGGCACAATATCTGCATATGCAACTGACTCGTCTCTGTGTTGAACAATGAAATCGGCCAGGGCTTGTCCTTTGACTGTTTTGGCCGATTCATATCTGAGATCAAACTCTGTTAAGGCAAAAATCCACTTCCCAATTCTTCCTTTTAACACAGGGGCCGATAACATGTATTTCATCACATCGGCCTTACTTACCACAATGCACTCGTTGGAAAGTAAATAATGCCTCAATTTAGTACATGAAAAATATAAGCACAAACATAATTTCTCCACCGGTGTGTACCTTGTCTCAGCGTCTAGCATCCTCCTACTAAGATAAAAAATAGCTCTTTCCTTACCATCAATACCTTGAACCAAGACTGAGCCGATGGATTTCTCATCGGCCGATAGGTACAGTCTGAACGGAACCCCTTTCTGTGGAGGGATTAGAACTGGCAGAGAGGTTAAATACTCCTTGATATCGTCCAGCGTCTTCTGCTGCTTATCACCCCATACGAAATTCTGGTCGTCCTTTATCTTCAACAGTGGAGTGAATGGCTCTATTCTGCCTGATAGATTTGATATAAAACGCCGGACGAAATTAATCTTCCCGAGCAAAGATTGTAACTTGGTCTTGTTTTCTGGAGGCTTGATTTTCTGGATGGCATCAATATTCTTCTGTGTAATTTCAATTCCTCTCTCATGGACCAAGAAACCCAAAAACTGACCGGCCGATACGCTAAAGGCACATTTGTTAGGGTTCATCTTCAAACCATATTTCCTTGCCCTTTCTAGAACTTTGCGTAAATCGGCCAAGTACATATCATACTCTCTTGACTTCACGACGACGTCATCAATATAAACTTCAATCAAAGAGCCGATAAGATCATGAAAAATATAATTCATAGCCCTCTGATACGTAGCTCCAGCATTCTTCAAACCAAATGTCATGACTACCCATTCATACAGGCCGATTGCCCCCGGGCATCGGAAAGCTGTCTTGTGAATGTCTTCCTTAGCCATAAAGATCTGATTGTAGCCCGCATTTCCATCCATAAAACTGATAATCTTATGCCCAGATGCAGCGTCGACTAGCAAATTGGCCAATGGCATAGGGTACTCGTCTTTTGGCGTTGCCTTATTGAGATCTCTGAAATCGATGCATACTCTTAGCTTGCCGTTCTTTTTCAACACTGGAACTATGTTGGAGACCCACTTCGCGTACCGGCAGGGTCTGATAAAGTTGGCGTCGTAAAACCTTGTGATCTCTACTTTGATAGCTTCGTGCATATCGGCCTTAAATCTCCGAGGAGCTTGTTTAAAAGGCCGATAACCTGGTTTGATTGGTAGCCGATGTTCTACAATCGATCGGCTTAATCCTGGCATCTCATGATATTCCCATGCAAAACAATCCACGAATTCTGTCAAAAGATTTATCACATTATTCTTGTATTCCTTTGGCAGGTTAGCACTAACATACGTCGGCCTAGGCCTATCACCTATCCCTATATCAATCTCTTCAAGTTCATTGGCCAACGTAAAACCGTGTCCCAACTTGCCATCTAGCTCGTCCACCGCATCATCTGTGTAGGGACTAGCTTGTTCGTCTTCAACGGCAGACGGCGCATCTGTGCTAAAGTAACTGCTTGTCTTGATCTTCAATCTTCTCGATGTCGCAATCAGTTACTTTGAGGAAATCAGCGTCCCAGACTTGCCCGGACAAGCAGTCGATTCCCTCCATCTCCCATACTGCGAGATCGGCATTGGCCACGTGTACTGACCGATCGGCCTGCACGATCTCAACATGATCCCCTTGCCATTGCATGAGGCATTGATGCATTGTTGAAGGGACGCAACAATTTGCATGGATCCAATCCCGTCCCAACAACAAGCTGTAGGAACCCTTTCCGTCGAAGACGAAGAAGGTGGTGGGTATTGTCTTGCTGCCCACAGTGAGTTCCACGTTTAGGACCCCCTTCGCCTCGGACGCGTTGCCACCGAAGTCCTTTAATACCATGTTGGTCTTGATAAGGTCTTCAGGTACCTTCCCAAGCTTCCTGAAGGTTGTGTATGGCATTAAATTGACCGCCGCGCCGCCATCGACCAGCATCTTCGTCATCGGCCGCCCATTGATGAATCCCTTGATGTATAACGGCCGCAAGTGTCTGTAGCTGGCGTCAACTGGCTTGTCGAAGATGGCTTGATCTGGTGACAACTGTAGTCTAGCCGAAGATTGTTCATCGTCGGCCACTGCTTCATCGGCCGCCTGCACACTATACTCTGCTGGCAATATGAAAACCATATTAATAGGCGCCGATGTTGCTCGTTTACCTTTTGAAGCCGCAGAGGCCCGGGCTGTATTGGAGGTGCCCTCATCGGCCGTGACCACCATGGATTTTACCCTCCACTCTTTCTTGGTCTTGACCGGCCGATGGGTTATTGCCACCTGTTGCTCTTGGATTTGTTCTTTCTTCCTTAGCCTCTGAACCCGCCGTTTTTGTGTCTTAGTGAATACATCGCTTGGGCACCATTGAGGGTTCTGGACCTGTTCCTCGGCTTCGGTCTGTTGGTCTTGGTGCATCGGCCCTAACCTCTCATGAACAGATTTCCTTTGCTTGACCGGCCGATGCGCTTGCCTGCTTGAGTTGCCCTGATAAGAATCTTCAGCACCATTACATGTAGGGCACTCCTGGATAGATGGCAATCTCATTCCCTCATTCCAGCAGAACCGAAAAAACTCGCACTCCCAATGTGGGTCGTAGGAGTTGTCTTGATCGGCGTAGTCTTGAGCTTGTTCTTCCTGCCGCCGCTGGTATTTTCTGATTAGGCCCTCCGAAGTCTGATGAGGTCGCTTGCCGGTTCGATGGCCACCGCCATCGGCCCTGTCTGCCCGCACCATGTTGACTGGGAACGGGTGTCCTTCGATCTTCATCGGCCGCTTGGCATCATCGATCTTAATCCTGCCTTGCTCGATGGCCGATTGAATCTGTTGTCGGAAGATCTTGCACTCATTTGTATGGTGTGAATAAGAGTTGTGCCAGTTGCAATATCTTCTCTTCTTGATCTCTTCGGCCGATGGCAATATGTGACCCACTGGCAACTGAATTTGCTTTTCTTGCAACAGCAGATCAAATATCTTATCGGCCTTGTTGATGTCGAAGTCGTATTTATCTTCTTTGTCGCCCTTCTTGGCCCATTGGCAAGTTGTCGGCTTTCTCATCCGGGCCCACTCGGCAAGGTTGACATCAACATCTTCCTCGTCGTCGTCGTCGGAGCCATACTGATAAACTGTGTTGATTTTCTTTACAAACTTCTTTGCCTCCTGGAATCATTGTTCGTGGGCCGATACCCGTTGTGCTAGCTGAGCTAGGCTGTCAAATTCCTGCGAGGAGAACCTCTCGCGTATCGGCCCTAGCAATCCTTGAAATGCCAAATCGGCTAACTGGGAATCGGTCAAGCTGAGGCTGTAACACCTGTTCCTTATGTCTCTAAACCTTTGGATATACTCCGGGACCGATTCATCCACTCGTTGCCTTATGGCAGTTAGATCGGACAGTTTCATCTCTTGTACGCCATTGTAGAAATACCTATGAAACTGTTTCTCCAGACCTATCCATCCTCTGATGGAATTGCAGGGTAAAGATGAAAACCACGTGAATGCAGACCCTGATAAGGATAGAGGGAAAAACCTCACCCTCATCGCCTCGATAGCCGATGCCTCCCCGCACTGTGCTAGGAATCGGCTGACATGCTCGTATGTCGAGACGTTGTCCTGCCCCGAAAACTTGGAGAAGTCCGGGACCTTGTATCGGCCTGGCAATGGCACTCTGTCAAATTCCTCGGGATACGGGTGCCGATACACTGTAGAGTTTTCCTTGGGCTTCAAGCCGAACTGATCTCGCATCACTTCAGCTATCATATCGGCCCAGTATCCTGCGGGCCGATGTGGGAGGTCTTGCTGATATGATTGCTGCAAGCCCTCTACTTGATACTGCCTGGGGGAGTACGGCTGGTAGTGGTGATCAAGATTCTGCGCGCCATACTGCCCTGTGGTGTGCTGCTGGTAGCCTTGTGGCACGTTGTATGTAGCTTGATGTGGAGGATTGTTGAACACCGGGGCTTGTTGCTGTCCGGCCGATGGCTGGTGAACAGGAACTTGCTGCATCGGCTCGATCACTGGTTGCCTCCCCTTGGTCCATTGAGCATATTGCTCCTCCGTGATGTGCTGAGGGCTCCCCCTGTCTGACTGGTGAGGACCAGTGGCAGCGTTGTTGTTGGTTGCGCCGATGGGGGTGGCATCGGCGCTGTCGGCTGAGCCGTGCTCAGGTCGTTCCTCAGGGTCCGATAGGCAGGGAACTTATTTTCTGGTAAGAAAATCGGCCCCTGAGGCTTGTACTGGTGAATTGACCCATCTAGGATCGATTTGACCGTATTGGTCAATGTGTTCACCAGGATCCCCGATTGGTTGACTAGCGCAGAATGAACTGCGGAGTCAATCCTGTCTTGCAACGTCGGCGCTGCAGTATCTTCAGTCTTGACGGTGTGGTCGTGCGCCGCCGCCGACGTGCCAGCTCCATCTCCAGGACTTGGCATAACTACCTTGGATTTCTGGATCAAGGTGCCTTGCCGAGTCCTAGAATATGTTTACAGGTACATATTCTGGAACTGCTCGACCAACTTCTCCATCTTAGCCTTTTGCTCTGCGTTGAGCTGGTCGGCGGTTACAGGGACGACGTTCTCCTCGGAGATCTCGGCCTGCTTCGACATCTTGAGGAGATTTGTTGCTGTTGCAGAGTTTGCGTTCTTTGTTCTCTGGAAGTGAAGTTGAAAATCGAAGTCCCACTGGGCGTGCCAAAAGCGTGTTGGCGCAGAATTTGGACCCGTCCAGCAACCAAACGGGTTCCGCGTTACCACGGCGGCCTGGGAGATCTGCTTAACTCTAGTGCAGGTCCAAATTGGCTTGCCTAGTCGTGTGCAGAGCGTGCCAGTTGATTTGATCTGCAATCAACAAGAAACAAGTAAACCATATCAGAAAACAATGGTCGATCAGCCGATAAGCCGATGTCACATTGTTATAGCCCAGCCGATAGGGCAAAACTGTATTGGCTTACTCAATATAATAAGTAAATTGAAGAGATCTAATCTCATCAGCCCATGCCAAAAGCGTGTGACAAATTAATGGAATTGGCCGATGAAGGTTTCATGAGGATAACTACACTAGCTATTACTATAGTGTAAACTTATACAAGTCAATCGGCTAACATAAATACACCAACCACAAAGAAGTCTTTAAAAACACTCTATGACCGATATGTTTATATTCGTCGATCCACATGTATAAGTGGCAAACACATGCAAGAACATAAATAATCACATGCATTAGATAAGACCGGCTGAAACCCCGGCGCTATCCTTAATTACAATCGAAAACAGGCTTCGTGTCAGATCTCGAAACAGGACTAAGGTCGATAGCAACTCAAAGTGTGAATCGAGACTTAACACAAAGAAAATCAAGCCGTCGATTGCTTTTGGGGATGGTAAATGCCTTAGATAATCTAAACGAGCAAACTGATTCAACCATCATCGGCAATAAACCCTAAAACGAGTTAACTGCTGACGAGATAGAATCAGAAGACTGCGTTAAGATTAGCTAACACACGATAAACGACGATCACATCATCAGGGCTTAACGTGCCTAAAGCGACACGCTAGCCCCAACGATGTAAATCGTCGGGTACGAGTTCTTACCTTGCTCTTGGGAAGCAAGAACTCGTCAAAAGTCAGCCTCTTGCGAGGGTTGGCGATGCGCCGAAAGTAGATTAGTTTGATTGTATGATTGATTCAGAGAGAGCTTCTATGTATAAAGTATCGGGATATTTATACCCGAGATTACAACAGAACCCTTGTTGGGTACGATCTTATCTACAACTAACAAACAAGTCCTTGCGACAGTCTTAAGCCACAGATTAGATCTAAACTACTTAATTTACAAGATACAATTGCCTAAAACCGAGCTTTATCTCTATTTGGCAACTTCCTTAAAGCTTATCTCGAGCCCAGACCAAGCCCACGTTGACACTGTCAACTCACAACCCGTATCGGCCCACATTAACATCGAATCTGTATCGGCCGATACGTTCTCTATGGCAACGCCTTTCCCAGTCCGATACGACTACCGGGTCCAATACGAAACCTGGTCTGTCTCCAACTCAATCTTTCCTCTCTGCTTCGGTTTCCCCTTTCCTTTCCAAGTCGATTACCAAATTTCGCCGTTAACAAAGCCCTAGCCCTTTCATCGTATCTGAGCCGATTTCCTCCCCCTTTGACAATAAATAGAACCCCTGTGACCACCTCGTCCGATTGCACCTTTTTTCCAAGTTTTTCCCGTGTCCTAGTCGCCTTCCCCAAGCTCGCCTTCTCTGTTCGTCGTCGCTGCCAACTTCGGCTTTGCCACGCCGTTGCCTCGGTCGCCACCGATCTACGCCGCCACCTCCGTCGTCATCGCATCGCCAAGAGCTAGCCCAGCCTCTATCTCTTCGAGGTCGAAGCCCGTCGGAATTATATCGCCACCGTGAACCCGTGGCCGTCCGTCGCCGCCGTGCCTCGAGCCAGCACCCATCATCGACTCCGTCGTCGTCGGTCCTCACTGCAGCAACCATCGGCATCGCAGCAGTGAGGAGAAGCTCGTCTAACACCTCGCCTTCGCCGAAGATTGCCGGAGAGCCGTAGCCACCATCGTCCCAAACCTCGCCGCCGCTCAGAGCTCGCCGCTGGCTTCTCCCTGTGCTATCCATCATCGTGTAAGTAGTCGTAAGAATCGCCTCAGTCTTCTCCACCTCCTCGTGTCCTCGGTGTCCGCCGGAGCGCCACCGTTCGCCGTCGCCGGTGATCCCATGTGGCTGCCACGTGGCGTCCATGTCGTTGCCCTGTCATCTGCCACCTAAGAGCCACGTCATCCCTCTGTCCGCGTGGCAGCTTCATCTGAACCCTAGATCGGTTTCGATTTGGACCGTTGGATCTCAAGTCAAACCGTCCATGTTGTGGACCCGTGGACCATCTCAGTGTACTTGGTCCATGGTAGACCCGGTCCACCATTTGTCCCTATGACAAGTGGGTCCCAGCTGTCAGTCACCAGCCCTTTCTCTCTTCCTAGGGCTGATGTCATATTCCTCCTTTTCCAATTATAAAATAATTAATTTTGACACAATAAATCATTTAGTTATTTTCTTGATAGGTTTTAAATGATTAAAACTTCATTAATTCATAAGTAATTCATCGAACTGGGATTAATGTGTTTCAAGTTGCTAAATTTATCTAAAATCAAGATATATCTATTAAAAATATTTATAAATTGTGTCATAAACCTATTTAATCCTTTTTAATAGGATTAATTGGATTAAATCTTGTAAAAATCATAACTAATTCATACGAACTCGGAATGAAGCGGTTCAAGTCTCTAAATTCATATAAATTCAAGCTCTACTATTTATGAACTTTCTTTGTACTGTTTATTTGGTTTTCATTAGTCTTTTTCCTTGTTTTGCGTTCTAGGGTTTAGTTTTCCGTCTGTCGGTGACATGGGACCAGGGGTATCGAGACCAAAGAGAAGGACGGCCATAGGGATCGACGTGGCCTCTGCGGTCGCTGCCTCCCCGGCCTCATTGCCCGCGGGCCGGCCGGCCTTGGAGTGACGCGTGGAGCGGGACGGGATCTCGCTGAGGCAGAAGAAAAGCAGGAAACAGAAAGAGGTAAGTAAAGATGAGCCGCGGGGGTTTCAGAATAAGAGCGTAGCCGCTGTGGGCTGGGGCATCGGTGCGGCGTCCTCCGGGCGCCTGCCACTGACGCACACCGCCCCGCCCCCTCGGGGAGGAGATGGAGGAGGGGTCGCCACCTGCTTCCTCTTCCCCTTGGTGTCGGCAGGGCGGCTGCCCCCCGAAACCCCGCTGCAGGGCCCAGAAGCATGACCCCCTCCGGGGGTAGATTGATCCCCTCTACGGCTGCCGCTCGCGCCATCATGGCCTCGGGGGGCCCGGTCCCCCGACGCCCCAACCAACTACATGATGGCTAGGATGTTGGCGCGCTCTGGGCCGCTGCAGAGGGGAAGGATCCCCCGAGGGATGAGGGACGGCTCCACGGAGCTAAGTTTTAGCACCCGTTGGACCACCATCCTGAAGTCCTCGGGGTCCCAATCCCACTTACGCCCCTGGTGGGTCCTCAGGAGGTCCTCGGTCTCGGTGTACTCCCAGGCGCCCCGGGCGCGTCGCCGGAGTGGCGCGATCCGGCGGCGGAGGTAGTCGCCGAACACCATGGCCCCTGGGTTCGCAAGCCCGCCAGGCGGTCCAGAATGGCATCTTAGCCGTCCCCCAGATCCACCGTCGCCCGCCAGCTAGGCGTCTGCGCTGGGGGCTGGCTCGGGAGTCGGATGCGCGCTTCGTCGGGGAGGGGGGGTGTAGAACCAATCGCTCTTCCAGTCATCCCACTTCTTGCGAAGGACGCACGGGATGTAGCGGTTCAGCACCTGCCCCCGTGGCTGGAAGTAGCAGCCACCGACCACCATCAGCGGTGATACCGGCTGCACGGTGAAGAACTACCGGAACAGCCGAAGGGATGGGCGCACCCCGATGAACATCTCGCACAGGTGTGCGAAGATGGCCAGCGTCATCACCGCGTTGGGGGTGAGGTGCGCCATCTAGAGACCGTAGAACTCCAGAACATCCATAAAGAAGGTGGAGAACGGCGGGATCAAGCCCGTCATGGCGAAGGAGAGTAAGAAGATGGACCGCTCCAGGTAGTGCGGCGCCGGGCGTCCCTCGCCCAGCGCGACCACCTCCCGGGTGGCAGATTCCGACATGAACCGTCGTGGTAGCCCAGCCTGCCTCTCGCTGGTGATGTAAGAAGGCGGCAGCACGCTGCCGTCAAGCGGCGTGGAGCTCCGCGTCATGGCGCCGGCGGAGGGGGAGCTTGAGGACGAGAGCGTGTGGCGAGAGTAAGGCGAGAGAAACGAGAGAGCTAGAGCGCGGATGGCAAAGGCAAGGAAAAAGTGGCGAGAGGAAGGAAACGAATCCCTTCCTCAGCGCCTCTTATGCCCTTGCCTCCACTGCGCTCGACTCCTCGTTTCCCGCGCCCACTTCCTTGCCCCCTCGTTTCTCACGCCCACGCCTGCACTAACCCCACTCGTCGGCTTACGGCGCGCGCGTCAGTCGTGCGATCGTGGCAGTTGAGGAGGGGCAGATCATGCGCGCATTAATCACGCTCGGTTACCGCAAAAAGCGCCATCATCACATCCCCAGGCGAAACGGACCGACGTGTCCCGATTCGCGCGCTGCCTCGAGTAATGTTGCGGTTACAAGGAGACCGCTCATTAATGTCGACTGACATTCTTCACCGATGCGCGCGGCTCGCGACCGTACGAGTCCTACCCGCCTTTGGGGGCCGGTCCCACCTGTCACCAGGCCCGAGGGGTGGCGCTAAGCCTGGGTGCCCCCCCCCGGGTGTGGCCACCCAGGCATAACGCCAAGGGCTACTGTCGGTGACATGGGACCGGGGGTATCGAGACCAAAGGGAAGGACAGCCACAGGGATCCACGTGGCCCGTCCCCCCGGGGGGGTCGGGCCCGAGGGTGACGTGGCGGCTGCCCTCCCGGTTTCCCCCCGGGGTCGGGCCGCTCCCGTTTCTGCCCCGAGGCCTGGGGCGCCTCGACCCCCTGTGGTTTTGGTGCCACGTGCGCAGGTTAGGTGAGCACATTTATGGTGGTTCAGACGAGCGCACTACGTCGCATTTAATGCGGCGTGGCGCGTGCATATCCGGTCCGTGACCGGTCACGGTGAGTGACCGGTCGCAGACCGGTCAGATCGCGGGTTAGGTGGCGCCAGGCTGCCTGCTGCACGCCTCGTCCCGTCCCGTCGGAATGATGAGATCCCTCTGTCTCTCGTCTCTCAGCCAGAGTTGGCGTGCCAACTCCCGCAGTTGGTATGTCAGCCCCGGTCAGATGCTTTCCTGATTCTGGCGCAGGCGAGACGAGAAAGTCGCCCGCCATTTAATTAAAGTGGAAACGGGTGTCCCCCGGATGGGTCGACTGACCGAGCAGAGGCGTGCTGCGGTGCCTGTCAGAGGTTGCTTCCGGCGATAAGATAGCCCCAAATGTAAAAGAATGTTTTCTTTCTTAGACAGCTCGTGGCCCATGTGGTAGCCCCTTGCCATATAAAAGGAGGCCCAGGCCTTGGAAAGTGGAGAATCGAAAAAAGTCTGGCTGACTAGAGGCTGGATTGTCTCTGGATCCCATATACTCTCAGATCTACTAGAACACAGGAGTAGGGTATTACGCTCCCCAGCGGCCCGAACCTGTCTAAATCACCTGCGTTCTCGCGTTTTTTCTCGCTGAAAATCCCTCAGATCCGGGGCAAGGAATTGCACCACGCGCCCCCGGCCGAACCGGCAAAGGGGGGCCTGCACGGTCTCCCGGTGAGGAGTTTCACGCTCCTTCACCGTCATTTCGAAGGGCCTTTCGTTCGTTGGAGAAGCTCCTAAGGACGTTTGATTTCAAGGCAAGTCACACAGATCCCAAACATACCTTTGAACATGTTGATCCTATATTTCAATTCTCTATTTCATTCAAATATGTATTTATTTTCGAATGTCATTGGGTGATGTGAGCCTTTTCCTTGTGTTATGGCCAAAGATGACTTGATTATACTATGGGTTATAATTTGACTAGCTTGGACCTCATATATTGGTTCAACTAGATATTACATATAATTGCTTAGTCATGCTTAGAAAATTAGCACACTGTTGGGATAAGAAGATTTGGATATTTGGTGAGATCGCTACAACGTTGGTTGAAAACCAGGTGTGTAGTCGTACTCGACCACTCGTAGAAGATTTGGAGAGATGGTAAGACTGCTACAACGCTGGTTGAGAACCAGGTGTGTTGTCATACTCGACCATTCGTAGAAGATTTGGAGAGATGGTGAGATTGCTACAACGCTGGTTGAGAACCAGGTGTGTAGTCGTACTCGACCACTCGTAGAAGATTTGGAGAAATGGTCAGATCGCTACAACGCTGGTTGAGAATTGGGTGTGTAGTCGTACTCGACCACTCGTAGAAGATTTGGAGAGATGGTGAGATCGCTACAATAGCTGGTCGACAATCAGGCGTAGTCGTCTCTTGTCCACCCGAAGGCAACTGATAGGTGGAGAGGGATCGCTACAACCGCTGGTCAACAACTAGGCGTAGCCATTTCTCGACCAACCATAGGCAACTGATAGGTGGCAAGAGATCGCTACAACGCTGATCGACAACCAGGCGTAGTCGTCTCTCGACCACTCGAAGGCAACTGATAGGTGGCGAGAGATCGCTACAACCGTTGGTCGACAACCAGGCGTAGTCGGCTCTCGTTCACCCAGAAGCAACTGATAGGTGGTGGGAGATCGCTACAACTGCTGGTCGACAACCAGGCGTAGTCGTCACTCGACCACCCGAAGGCAACTGATAGGTGGTGGGAGATCGCTACAACCGCTGGTTGACAACCAGGCATAGTCGTCTCTCGTCCACCCAAAGGCAACTGATAGGTGGGGAGGGATCGCTACAATCACTGGTCGACAACCAGGCGTAGTCGTCTCTCAATCACCCGAAGGCAATTGATAGGTGACGGGAGATCGCTACAACTGCTGGTCAATAACCAGGCGTAGTCATCTCTTGTCCACCCGAAGGCAACTGATAGGTTGGGAGAGATCGCTACAACCGCTGGTCGACAACCGGGCGTAGTCGTCTCTCGACCACCCGAAGGCAACTGATAGGTGGCAGGAGATCGCTACAACCGCTGGTCGACAAACAGGCGTAGTCGTCTCTCGTCCACCCAAAGGCAACTGATAGGTGGGGAGGGATCGCTACAACAACTGGTCGACAACCAGGCATAGTCTTCTCTCGACCACCCGAAGGCAATTGATAGGTGGCGGGAGATCGCTACAACTGTTGGTCAACAACCAGGCGTAGTCGTCTCTTGTCCAGCCGAAGGCAATTGATAGGTGGCGGGAGATCGCTACAACCGCTGGTCGACAACCGGGCATAGTCGTCTCGACCACCCGAAGGCAACTGATAGGTGGCAGGAGATCGCTACAACCGCTGGTCGACAAACAGGCGTAGTCATCTCTCCACCACCCGAAGGCAACTGATAGGTGGCGAGAGATCGCTACAACTGCTGGTCGACAACTAGGCATAGTCGTTTCTCGGCCACCCGTAGGGGTGCTAGACTTGATTATTACATGTGCATCTCATGCGGTCAGCATGACTCACATACTCAACTTGTAGCATATCCGGATGTCTGTTCGCAATCATGTCGGTTGATCAATCCGACAACGTTGGGGGGGGGGGATTATCCGTGACAACCTTTTCTCAAATAGTCCGACCGTGGCCGGCGCTGGGCGTGAGATAGGTTGTTGATTTTTGTTGGTAGGTTTGGTCCGACAACTCTTCATTTGTTCGAGAACGATCTCGATAATGGGGTGTACTCGACCACAACCTACTCGAATGCTCAATTGTTCCTGAAAAATATTTTCTAGAAGACAAGATATATAGTAGAGAACACAGAGCGTGTACTCGAGAAACTATATAAATCTTCTAGTATTATCAGGGTATGACAAGCAGATTCAGATTAAATATTGGGTATTAAGTAAACCGTAAACAAGCATGATTTATACAGAAGATACAGAGTGAGTCCCCAGTATTATACCATAGCCGGCTTAATATATGAAACACTCGCACAACAGATATTGTATAGAAACCATGCTCTAGGTAAACATAATAAATTACAGATCTGACAATATTGTATGGATCGGAAAATAGGTAGAGTAAATTATATATAAAATATTGCGTACCTGTGTAGATATATGCCGAATATATCTACGAAATTAGTAGATCAATTTAATAAATTAATTTACCCAATACATGTTAATGCCAAAATTTGGTAAGCCCCGAAGTCATCATCGGTTTAGGAATTGTATAAGCTTCAGAATCCTAAAATGAGCCGATGGACATATCAAGTTGCCAGCAGTTGGATTCTTGATTGATTTGGTTGAGGAAATTAATCAATTAAAGAAAGCTTATCCAGAAGAGACCGAGTTCGAGTAGGATGCAGCATGGCAAGTTATCTATTAATTAGGTAGAGTCAATTAATTTCCTTTTACTTTTAGGAAAAATTGTTTAGAGTTCGAATATGACTTGTATCTTTTACTTTATCTTTAGGAAAGTTTGTGTCTTGTCCAATAAGGACTAGTATCTACTCATGGGTATAAATATGTACACCCGGGGTCTATGTAAGATATTTCTCGATCAATACAAGTACTTTTAGCGCATCGCCACCCTCTTTCCCAAGGTTTTTACTTATCAACCGGCGGAACTTGGCACCTGATGCGGGGCTGCATCGGCTTTCGATCTCCGGCGAAGGGGTAAGTCCTACCTTTCGTCGGCCCTACCTATTTATCATATATCTTAGTTAATCTAGTTTGCTAGCTCGATTTACTTGTATCGACTGAGATCTACTTTAGGGTTTTTGTCGGTATCGGCTAAATTGCTTTGCCAGATTAGATTAGCTAAGATATCCACCACTCTTAAAATCAGTCGAAGGCTTGATTGTCTAGATATTATATTTCTTTTCATAATTTGCGCTGCATCAGCCCTAGTCATGCTTAGAACCATAATCTCTAGCCTGCTTTTTGATTGCCAATAAGGGTTTCATCGGGGTTTCAGCTGATGAGTTATCTGGACGTTGCATCGGCTCACAAGGATTACATAACAAGTTGGATTTAGCCGATGACAACAAAGGTTTTGTTGATTATCTAATCATTTGGATTTAATGACATCGGACCTTCAGCCGATATATGTTTTAACCTTCAGATCATCATTTATTTTATCATATCATTATTGGCCGATTGGTTTCTATTGGATTACATTATTATTTTATTACATTATTATTAGCCGATTGTCTTTATATCATTATTTACTCAAGCATCAGAATCTACATTGGATATATAGCCGATTGTTCAAAACCCTATCGACATCGACTAGTACCGGCATCAGTTGGAATTACTCTATCGGCTGGAATTTCTCCATCGGCTTGTTAGCCGATTGGCTCTTTGATCTGCTGTTTATATATCTTATCAGTTGTAGGATTAAACTGAGTGGCACGCCCGGCGTAAACCCTAAAGCGAATCTCGGCCGATAAGGCTAAATCGAGAAGCCAAACCAGATTGCCTAAGATATATGATAATAGGTGCTTACGTTGACGAAATCAGAACATCAAAACCCTAGCCCCGACAGCGCAGGCAACCATAACGAGACTTACCCCTCGTAGGAAGGGCATGAACTCGCCGAAGAAGACGAAAAGTAAAAGATTGGCGATGCGCCGAAGTTGTATTGATCGTAAGATGATTTACATGAACCTTGGGCTTACATATTTATACCCATAAACTAACAAAGATCCTAACAGATTAGGATTCAAACTTTCCTAAAGATAAAAGAAAAAAGATAAAGTCCTTGCCGGACACTAACACACTTTCCTAAAGATAAAACAGAAAGCTAACAAACTCTTCCTAATTAAAAGATACAAGCCGCATCCTCCTCAAACTCGGTCTTCTCTGGATAAGATCTTCCCAAATCTAACAAGAATCCGACTGTTGTTGGTGGTTAGTTTAAGATAACCCCCATCGGCCGATGTAGAACTCTAGGCCGATACTAGCTTCGAGCCGATATGAACCCGGGCCGATGAGGACTTCCGGGCTTACCAAATTCTGGTGTTAACACCATAACATTGACACTATTCCTTAATGATGGATATTTAATGGTAGCTCATGATGGCTAATCGTGATTTGTTAATTAATTAATTTGCCAACTAAAACTTGATTAATGGTGGGTTGTGAGCACATGGTTTTGATTGTCGTGCTCATGACAATTAAGGACCGGTTCGCGAGCTATCGTTGTGAAGCATTAACCGTACTAACCACAAGACAGCGTGGGCAACGGCTAGATACTTGGTGTAGCATGATTCAATGTAGAGTGCCAAACTGTGAAGTGGCGGAGATAAGCCTACGGGGGATCGCTGGGGAGTCCATACCTTGGCTAAAGGGGGTGACTATGATCCAGGAGCGGTGCACTATATTGAGTTCTGTTATGTTAAGTGTCTTGTCACAGCCCTTTTCCGAGGTACCGTGGTGGTATTAAGGCGCATGGTAACATGTTGTGGAGCTGTGTCTTGTGGTGGTACTAAGGGCATGGCAACTTGTTGTGGGCTATCTTGTGGGTACATTGGTACACCTCTAGCCAGAGAAAAACTATTCGAATAGCCGTGCCCGCGGTTATGGGCAAGCCTAACAATATTTTTCATGATTAGTTTCACACTACTCATTAATAATAATAATGTGATAAATGGTGATTGAAAGTGCATCTAGCCCCCTAAGTGGGTTTTGGTGATTAGTGACAAAACGGTTAAAGGACTAATGCGTTTTATGGAGATAAACGCAGGTGTTTTAGTCCCAAGGTGCTTAGGTGTGTGCTATGATG
>BDMV01000004.1:7552711-7569242 GCA_008326285.1 Oryza officinalis | reverse complement strand
CCTAGCAAAGAAGTCGATGGGTTCCTCGGAGCTAATTCCGCCACATTATATAATGAAGCGGAATTGGGGGGCATGTGTTAACGACGGATTTTGGTAATCGACTTGGAAAGAAAAGAGGAAACCGAAGCAGAGAGGAAGGATTGAGTTGGAGTCGGACCAGGCTTCGTATCGGACCCGGTAACCGTATCGGACTGGGGAGGTGTTGCCAGAAAGAGTGTATCGGCCGATACGGATTCGATATGATTGTTGGCCGATACGGGTTGTAAGTTGACAGAGTCAGCGTGGGCTTGGTCTGGGCTCAAGATAAGCTTTAAGGAAGTTGCCAAATAGAGATAAAGCTCGGTTTTAGGCAATTGTATCTTGTAAATTAAGTAGTTTAGATCTAATCTGTGGCTTAAGTCTGTCGCAAAGGCTTGTTTGTTAGTTGTAGATAAGATCGTGCCCTACAAGGGTTCTGTTGTAACCTCGGGTATAAATATCCCGATAGTTTGTACATAGAAACTCTCTCAATTAATCATACAATCAAACTAATCTACTTTCGACGCATCGCCAACCCTCGCAAGAGGCTAACTTCCGACGAGTTCTTGCTTCCCAAGAGCAAGGTAAGAACTCGTGCCCGATGATTTACATCGTCGGGGCTAGCGTGTCGCTTTAGGCATGTTAAGCCCTGATGATGTGATCATCGTTTATCGTGTGTTAGCTAATCTTGATGCGGTCTTCTGATTCTGTCTCGTCAGCAGTTGACTCGTTTTAGGGTTTATTGTCGACGATGGTTGAATCAGTTTGCTCGTTTAGATTATCTAAGGCATTTACCGTCCCCAAAAGCAATCGACGGCTGGATTTTCTTTGTGTTAAGTCTCGATTCACACTTTGAGTTGCTATCGACCTTAGTCCTGTTTCGAGACCTAACATGAAGCCTGCTTTCGATTGTAATTAAGGATAGCGCCGGGGTTTTAGCCGGTCTTATCTAATGCATGTGATTATTTATGTTCTTGCATGTGTTTGCCACTTATACATGTGGATCGACGAATATAAACATATCGGCCATAGAGTGTTTTTAAAGACTTTGTGGTTGGTGTATTTATGTTAGCCGATTGACTTGTATAAGTTTACACTAGAGTAATAGCTAGTGTAGTTATCCTCATGATACCCTCATCGGCCAATTTCATTAATTTGTCACACGCTTTTGGCATGAGCCGATGAGATTAGATCTCTTCAATTTGCTTATTATGTTAAGTAAGCCGATACAGCTTTGCCCTATCGGCTGGGCTATAACAATGTGTCACACCCTGATTTTCATTTCAGGGATTTATAAATTATTTAATAAATTATTTCTAGAATTTATATTAAATGTTCATTAATTTACAAGTGAAGTTGATGTGGCAAATGAAATTTCCTAAATTAAACATGGCTGAATTTAATTTTTATTAAATTCTTCATGGTTAATTACACTCTCTGGAATTTTCTCGGATTTTTCGGAGCTCAAATACTAATTTTAATAATACAAAGAACATTTCAGAAATTATGTAAATAATAAATTAATCATTTAATGGTCTGGTTATAATTTTAGTAAATACTTTAAGTGTCCAAGTATTTTCAGGATTTTTTTTGGAATTATTTGAGCACTGAAAGTATTTTTAATAAACGGAAGATCATTTCAACAATTATTTAATTGGAAAAAAGTAATTTAAGTCTCCTTCCAGGTTTGGGCCGAATCTGAGAAAGTTTGGCTCTTCTCTATTGCTGGTCCAGCCCGAATCCACAGCTCCTATCTTTACCTCAAAAAGTCTACTTTGCCTCCCTTCCTTCCTTTTCTTTTTCTTTTTCATGCCGGCCCTTTTACCCAGAAGTCTGTTTTACCTCCCTCTCGCTACAGTGTCATCTTCTAGCTCGGGACAGAGCTCCAGCCAATCCCCAAGCCGCCATTTCCCCTCCAAATCCGGCGCATCCGTTCATCCCCGTGTTCAATTGGTTGAGGGGAAATATTTCCCTTATCCTCCTCTTCCGTTTCCCCCAAGAATCGGAGTTTATCCCTTTGAATCCGACGCGAAATCGAGCTCGAACTTGAGTTTATCTCTCCAAACCGAACCTAGTTTTTCCCGGCGCCGCCTTAGCCGTCTTGGGCCCGGACTCGACCTCTTGCGCCTATAAATAGGATCCCCTCGGCCTCCTCTTCGGTTTCCACCCCCTTGCCCAAGCTTGCCGCCACCCGAAACCCTCTCCCCGTGATCTCCCTCTCTCTCCACCTTCGGCCGCCGCTCCAGCCACCTTGCGCCGTTGCCCTGGTCGACGCCACCTTGCGCCGTCGCCTCCATCGGCATCGCAAGGATGAGGGCTAGCCCGGCCACCGGTTGCCTTGCGCCTTATCCCTCCGGAAGTACCCGTCACCATGAAGGCCGAGCTTGCCGCCGTGTTTTGATCTCCAGCAAAGCCCTGCTGCTCTTCCCGTCGTCGCTAAGCTTCGCTACCACCTCCATTGGATTCGCAGCTGCAAGGAGAAGCCCATCCACCATCTCTTCTTCGCCGAAGATCGCTGGAGCGCCATCGCCACCATCGACCCGAACCTTGCCGTCTCCCGGAGCTCGCCATCGGCATCTTCCTTCGCCGTCCGTCGTCGCGTAAGTGTTTGTAAGGTTCGTCGTCTCATGCTCTTTCTTCCGGTGCCCTCCGTTTCCGCTGTCGTGCCGTCGTTTGTCGTTGTCACCGTTGTCCCGAGCCACCGGTCGACGATCTCGCGTGGCACGCCACGTCGTCTGCCTCGTTGGCTGCCACCTTGGCCCTTTTGCTTGCATGACAGTCACCTTTGAATCCTTAGATCGAGTTTAATCCTAGCCGTCCAGATTAACCCTTCGTTATCAATGACATATTGATCCTTTTTGCTATATGTCATCCATCAAAGTTGATCCAATCTTTTCTGGAGGATGTTTTTAATCTTTTCTGTCAGTTATAAATTATTTGTAAATTGTTTAATTAGTTTGGAATAACATTTCTTTAATAGGCTTTAATTGGATTAAATATTGTAAAAATCATAACTAATTCATATAAAGTGGGAATGAGGCCGTTCAAGTCTCTACATTCACCTTAATTTAGGCTCAACCCATTTGTGTGATTTATTTGTACTGTTTATTTGGTTTTTATTAGTGTTCCTCGTTTTGCGTTCTAGGTTTAGTTTTCAGTCGTTTCGAAAGATCGTTCGTTCGTTGGAGAAGTTCCTGAAGACGAGTTAAAGACGCTTGTTTGCAAGGCAAGTCACACAGATCCCAAACACAATCCTTTGAGCATGTTGATCCTATATTTAAATTCTCCATTTATTTCAAATACGCATTTATTTTCGAATGTCATTGGGTGATGTGAACCTATTCTTTGTATGGCCAATTTGCATTGATTACCCTATTCCTTGATACCTTGGGTTATAATTTGACTAGTTGGACTTTATATATATTGGTTCAACTAGAAATTAGTTATAATTGCTTAGTCATGCTTAGAAACATTAGCACACTATTGGGATAACTAATGCTTCACTATTATTTAATGATGGATATTTAATGGTAGCTCACGATGGTTAATCGTGATTAGTTAATTAATTTGTCTAACTAAAACTTGATTAATGGTGGGTTGTGAGCACATGGTTTGAGGTCTGGATAGTTGTGCTCATGACAATTAAGGACCGGTTCGCGAGCTACTGTTGTGAAGCATTAACCGTACTAACCACAAGCCAGCGTGGGCAACGGCTTTATCCTTGGTATAACATGGTTCTTAGCGGCGCACCAGACTGTGAAATGGCGATAAGTCCATGGGGGTCGCTGGGGAGTCCATACCTTGGCTAAAGGGGGTGACTATGATCCGGGAATGGTGCACTGCTCTGCGTTGTGTTATGTTGGGGGTACTGTCACAGTCTCTATTCGGGTACTTTTGCAGTATCGCGACGCATGGTTGACATGATGTTGAGGCTGTGTCTTGTGGGTAAATTTGTACACCTCTGGCCAGAGTAAAACTATTCGAATAGCCGTGCCCGCGGTTATGGGCGAGCCTAACAATGTTTTTCGTGATTAGTCCCACTTGTTCATCTATAATAATAATGTGATATATGGTGATAATTGGTTTAGCTCCTGGTATGGAATGGCTAATTCCTGGATTGGAGGTTGGATCTGTGCAACCGGGCATGGTTGTTCAGTGGTGGTTTGGGCCTGTACAACACGGGATGTTGTTCAGTGTTGATTAATACTGTTTAATTAATTACTCTACTGTTTTAAAAAATTCTCAACTCTTTGCCAAATGCTGTTTTCGCAAATGAACCTTATATTATGCCATTCTTTGGTATCCATTGCACTTGCATACTTGCCGTGTGTCTTGTTGAGTATTCCATGTACTCACTTTGCAATAATCATCAAACCTCAGTTGAAGAAAAAGGATTCAGAAAGAGAAGACGTTTGGCTTATACCCCAGTTGAGCTGCCTGTGGGAGTGGAGTTGAAGCCATCGTTAGATCGTTTGTCCGCTGCTGTTTTCTTTATTTTTTTTGTAAGTATGTATCGTTATTATTTTGATGATTCTCTATATTAAATTGTCGATTTGTGTACCTCGGCTGATTCCTGGACGAGGATTGTATGCACAAATTAGTTCGGAAATTACTTGTGAATTTCCGGGCGTGACAAGTTGGTATCAGAGCCATCTTGACTGTAGGATAAGCCAAATGATCAAACATTAAGGACAAATTTTCTGAAAAATTTGTGAAAATTTTTCCTTTCTTCCTTCTCCAGAATTCTTTGCAAATCATTTTATCAATCTCTCCCTTTCTCTTTCAACTTGAATAGTTGTTAAACTTGTTGGAGAAACTCGAAGATTCGATACTATTTACATACGGAAGTCAATTCAAGTGGATCGAGAAACAAGGAGACGATGGTCGGACTAAAGTGTCAGGACGGAGTAAAGTTTGGATCCTACCTTAGAACCCCATCCACCAAAGTGACCTTTGCAGGGCAGAACGTTTGTTGTTTGCTTGTGTGTAGGTATGGTTACATTCTCGTCATTGATGTAGGCCATTGATGAGCGTGTAACTGTACTAGGTTGTTTGCTTAATCAACTTGAACAATATAATAGATTACCCACACCAGATCAGTGGTAACATGGTTAAGATCTCATCTTTAGTGTAACCCCATCCCTTCTATCCTTTTTCCAAATCCGCAACAGATGGTGAACACTCGTGCCAGTGAAAGTGAAAACAATAACAATGAAGAGAACTCAACACTCGCTCAAGTTCTAGCCAACCAGACTCAACTTATGACAATGATGATGCAGCAGATGTAGAATCAGCTAAACCAAGGGAACAACAATGCGCATGCTGCTCAGCCGCAGAACAACTTGACAGAGTTTCTTCGTGTGAGGCCACCTACCTTCTCTAGCACTACCAACCCTGTTGAAGCTGGTGATTGGCTGCATACTATCGAGAAGAAGTTGGAACTGCTCCAGTGCACTGATCAGGAGAAAGTCATGTTTGCTTCACATCAGTTGCAAGGACCTGCTTCAGAATGGTGGGATCATTTCCGGATAAACAGAGCAGAAGGACAACCAATCACATGGGTAGAGTTCACTGAAGAATTCAAGAAGACGCATATACCTGCAGGAGTTGTTGCTTTGAAGAGGCGTGAGTTCAGAACACTGAAGCAAAGGGATCGCACTGTGACAGAGTATCTTCATGAGTTCAATCGTTTGGTCCGTTATGCTCCAGAAGATATACGTACTGATGAAGAAAGGCAGGAGAAATTATTGGAAGGACTAAATGATGAGTTGTCAGTTAAGTTAATCTCTGGTGACTATGCTGATTTTCAAAAGTTAGTTGGCAAAGCTATTCGCCAGGAAGATAAGCAGAACATGATGGATAACCGCAAGAGAAGAATGTTTGTTTTCAAAGAAGCACAAGGTAGCATCCAAAGGCAACGTATCAAGCCACTTCAAATTGAAGGATCGTCTTCTTCATCACAAGAACAGTCACAACAGTTTAACAACGGCAGTGAAATTGACTTAGTTAACAATACAAGTAATGAAGTAAGCAATGAGCAAGCTACTCAACCAGAGCCAATTCAGCAGGATCAGTCTCAAGAAGACAACAATAATGAAAAGAAGCAGCTTGTGTGTTTCAACTGCTATGAGCCAGGTCACTTCGCAAGAGAGTGTCTGAAGCCGAAGCGTCAGTAGCCACAATGTTGTCACAGGAGCCAATGCAGTGCCGGTTGCGTCCTCAAGTGAGATAGCTCAGTCGCAAGTTTCAAAGCAGTAGTAGTTTTCCTTTGACCTTTAAAATAATTATGAAAGTAATGGAATAAGATGGACTGCAGTTTATCTACGCCTCTTTCTTTCTAGCCGTTCCGAATCTCGGGACGAGATTCTTTGTAAGGGGGTTAGATCTGTCACACCCTGATTTTCATTTCAGGGATTTATAAATTATTTAATAAATTATTTCTAGAATTTATATTAAATGTTCATTAATTTACAAGTGAAGTTGATGTGGCAAATGAAATTTCCTAAATTAAACATGGCTGAATTTAATTTTTATTAAATTCTTCATGGTTAATTACACTCTCTGGAATTTTCTCGGATTTTTCGGAGCTCAAATACTAATTTTAATAATACAAAGAACATTTCAGAAATTATGTAAATAATAAATTAATCATTTAATGGTCTGGTTATAATTTTAGTAAATACTTTAAGTGTCCAAGTATTTTCAGGATTTTTTTTGGAATTATTTGAGCACTGAAAGTATTTTTAATAAACGGAAGATCATTTCAACAATTATTTAATTGGAAAAAAGTAATTTAAGTCTCCTTCCAGGTTTGGGCCGAATCTGAGAAAGTTTGGCTCTTCTCTATTGCTGGTCCAGCCCGAATCCACAGCTCCTATCTTTACCTCAAAAAGTCTACTTTGCCTCCCTTCCTTCCTTTTCTTTTTCTTTTTCATGCCGGCCCTTTTACCCAGAAGTCTGTTTTACCTCCCTCTCGCTACAGTGTCATCTTCTAGCTCGGGACAGAGCTCCAGCCAAGCCCCAAGCCGCCATTTCCCCTCCAAATCCGGCGCATCCGTTCATCCCCGTGTTCAATTGGTTGAGGGGAAATATTTCCCTTATCCTCCTCTTCCGTTTCCCCCAAGAATCGGAGTTTATCCCTTTGAATCCGACGCGAAATCGAGCTCGAACTTGAGTTTATCTCTCCAAACCGAACCTAGTTTTTCCCGGCGCCGCCTTAGCCGTCTTGGGCCCGGACTCGACCTCTTGCGCCTATAAATAGGATCCCCTCGGCCTCCTCTTCGGTTTCCACCCCCTTGCCCAAGCTTGCCGCCACCCGAAACCCTCTCCCCGTGATCTCCCTCTCNTAAATAAAGAGACCGCTGTTGTTGTGATATTAAATCTTCCTGTTGTACCAGCGCTATTTCCTGGGACTGGTACAGGCATACAGGTCAATCTGGACCGCTCTATCCTGGTCTCCGCCCGGGGCCAGTTTGGGGCGTGACAGAAGATGGTATCAGAGCGCAGCTTTGGCCTAGGACGAAACCCGACGTTAGATGACCGTAAGGATGCTAAGTTCTGAAAAAGCTATTTGCGAAAAGTTCGGTTCTTTTCTTCTTCTCTTACTCTGTTTACAAAACTGGTTACTGACTTCTTTTCTCTTTTCAAAATTTGTAGATGGCAGTCAACGCCACCCACAGTTCCCACGGCGTTGGTGAGGGTCACCGCGTCGACCAGCTGAGAGACCTCGCTGGCTTCCTTGGCTTCTCTTGTCCCGAGTACGCTGGGTACTCCGTGGACCGCTTCCCTCCCCGCTGTGAGCTGTCCGTGTACCTTTACCCCCGTGGAGGTACACACAGCGCTGGCCTTCGCCCTCACCACTTCAACTTGGCTCGCCCCACGCTCCAGCTCGCGTACCAGGACCTCTCCTGGACCGCTCTGCGTCGCTTGGCCTACGACTACCGTCGCCGCCTCGCAGGTTCGGCCTTCCGGCTGATCCCGCAGCTCCCTCCTGGCCGTGCAGACAGCCACTACCCTTGCCCTTACCGTGAGTCGCACCGTGCGCTGACGGGCATGGTGGAGCTTTCTGGCGCTCAGGCCACTCAACACGACCTTCTCCTCGAGGCTTACCGCTCCTTGGCTCGCCGTTACGCCGCGCTGGAGGCCCGCCTTGCTGAGGAGGGTGTCACCTCCGTGGACACTACCTCCTGGGACTCTGGCCGCCTTTGCCACTCCAGCCACCTGTCCTTGTACAGTTCACGTGGCTCTGCTCGCACTCCCAGCGGCCCACGCTCCCCCAGCCCACGTGTGCCGTACTCGCCAGTTTACTCTCCCTACCCCCACCGTTCCAGCCCCTCCTACACCCCAGGCCACACCCCAGTCCCCAGCCGCCGTGGGCTCCGACTGATCCACACCGCGTGGAAGCGCGTTGTGGGCTCCTCCACTGTGTTTCATTTCGACCACCCAGCTCCTACCCCACCAGCAGGCCGCCGTGCTGCCGGCCCTCGACAGGTTCCGCCGGTCCCTTCACATGCGCCGATCGACGTGTCCTCTTCAGACGAGCCGACCACCGGAGCCAGTCAGGTAGGAGAGCAGTAGAGTTCGTCTGCTGCAGGAGGAGTTCGTGTGCCAGACCTTTTGTACCGCCGCCAACTCTTTTGGAGTCGTGGCGAGGTAGTGTGTGAGTGGGTTGTTGTGGGTGTTGTTTGGTAGTCTGGATCTCTGAGGTGGTGTGCGCACAGTCAAGCTCGGCGCAGCTCTGTGACTTGTCCACAACCGTTGTGTTAGGTGCTTTCCAAGTTGAGAAAAGCTTTATGACTAGTGTGTGCTTTCTGAGCTCGTTTACTTTACTTCTTCCCTTTTAAGTGTTGTTCTGTTCTCTTATGTCACACCCTGATTTTCGTTTCAGGGATTTATAAATTATTTAATAAATTATTTCTAGAATTTATATTAAATGTTCATTAATTTACAAATGAAGTTGATGTGGCAAATAAAATTTCATAATTAAACATGGCAGAATTTAATTTTTATTAAATTCTCCATAGTTAATTACACTCTCTGGAATTTTCTCGGATTTTTCGGAGCTCAAATACTAATTTTAATAATACAAATAACATTTCAGTAAATATTCAAAAAAATAAATTAATCATTAAAGGATCTGATTATAATTTTATTAAATACTTTATGTGTTCAAGTATTTTCAGGATTTTTCTTGGAATTATTTGAGCATTGGAAGTATTTTTAATAATAAAAAGATCATTTGAGCAATTATTTAAATCAAAAGTTAATTAAAATCCCTCTCTTGTTTTTGGGCCGATTCCCAGCCCGAGCCCAACCTGAGCCAGCAGCCCCTCTCCCTCCCTTGGCGCAAGTCTGTTTGTGGTCCCTTCTTTAGCCGGCCCAATAGAGAGTAAGAAAGAGTCCACTTGCCTCCTCCTTCAATCGGGCTAAGGAAAATAAGTCACAGCAAAAGTCCACTTTGCCTCCTCCTCGCTACAGTGTGTCTTCAACCTCCAGCCGGCCGAACAGAGCCCGACCCGGCGCCGTTTTCTACTCCAAATCCGGCCTCCCCTCTCGATCTTTTCCAAAATTAGTTGAGGGGATTTGTTTCCCTTATCTTCTTCTATCTCTTCCCCCAAAAATCCGATTTTATCCCTTTTGAATTCGGTGCGAATTTGGATTCGTTTTCGAGTTTATCTCTCCACCAAACCCTAGGTTTTCCCGGCGCAATTCCTTGCGTTTCAAGCTCGATCTCTCTCTCCCATGGCTATAAATAGAACCCCCTCCCTCTCCTCTTTCGGCCGCCACCCCTCCCTCTCTCCGCCGTCGCCGGAAATCTCCTCCCCGCAAGCTCTTTCTCTCTCCGCCGGCGATGATGTCATCGCTGATGTCAGCGATTAAATCGGTAAACTTCATTAATTCATCGTAACTCGGATTAATGTGGTTCCAGTTGCTAAATTTATCTAAAATCAAGGTCTATTTAATAATAATAATAAATATAAATTGTGTCATAAATCTATTTAATCTTTTTAATTAATCTTTAATTGGAGTAAATCTTGTAAAAATCATAACTAATTCATATGAACTCAGAATGAGGTCGTTCAAGTCTCTAAATTCATCTAAATTTAAGCTCAACCCATGTATGTTTTTTTATTTGTACTGTTTATTTGGTTTTTATTAGTGTTTTCCTTGTTTTGCGTTCTAGGTTTAGTTTTCAGTCGTTTCGAAGGATCGTTTGTTCGTTGGAAAAGTTCCTGAAGACGAGTTAAAGACGCTTGTTTGCAAGGCAAGTCACACAGATCCCAAACACAATCCTTTGAGCATGTTGATCCTATATTTAAATTCTCTATTTATTTCAAATGTGCATTTATTTTTGAATGTCATTGGGTGGCGTGAACCTATTCCTTTGTTATGGCCAATTTGCATTGATTATCCTATTCCTTGATACCTTGGGTTATAAATTTGACTAGTTGGACGTTATATATTGGTTCAACTAGATAGCAGGATAATTGCTTAGTCATGCTTAGAAACATTAGCACACTATTGGGATAACTAATGTTTCACTAATACTTAATGATGGATATTTAATGGTAGCTCACGATGGTCAATCGTGATTGGTTAATTAATTTGCCAACTCAAACCTGATTAATGGTGGGTTGTGAGCACATGGTTTGAGGTTTGGATAGTTGTGCTCATGACAATTAAGGACCGGTTCGCGAGCTACTGTTGTGAAGCATTAACCGTACTAACCACAAGCCAGCGTGGGCAACGGCTTTATCTTTTGTATAGTATGGTTCATTGTGGGGCACCAGACTGTGAAGTGGCGATAAGTCCATGGGGGTCGCTGGGGAGTCCATACCTTGGTTAAAGGGGGTGACTATGATCCGGGAACGGTGCACTATTTTGAATTGTGTTATGCGAGGGGTACTGTCACAGCTCCTTATCGAGGTACCGTGGTGGTACTGAGGGCATGGCAACATGTTGTGGGGCTGTGTCTTGTGGGTAAATTTGTACATCTCTGGCCAGAGTAAAACTATTCGAATAGCCGTGCCCGCGGTTATGGGCGAGCCTAACAATGTTTTTCGTGATTAGTCCCACTTGTTCATCAATAATAATAATAATGTGATATATGGTGATAATTGGCTTAACTCCTGGTATGGAATGGTTAATTCCGGTTTGGAGGTTTGATTTGTACGACCGGGAATGGTTGTTCAAGTTTGGTTGGGCCTGTGCAGCATTGGTGTGTTGTGCAGTGATTGGTTAATATTGATATTTAGTAACTCAACTGTTTTATAATTCTCAGATATTTGCTAAATGCTGCCTTTGCAAATGAACCCTATTATTGCCATCCTTTGTATCCCTGTGCACTTGCATACTTGCTGTGTGGCTTGTTGAGTATTCCATGTACTCACCTTGCAATAATCATCAAACCTCAGTTGAAGAAAAAGGATTCAGAAGGAGAAGACGTTTGGCTTATACCCCAGTTGAGCTGCCTGTGGGAGTGGAGTTGAAGCCATCGTTAGATCGTTTGTCCGCTGCTGTTTTCTTTATTTTTTGTAAGTATGTATCGTTATTATTTTGATGATTCTCTATATTAAATTGTCGATTTGTGTACCTCGGCTGATTCCTGGACGAGGATTGTATGCACAAATTAGTTCGGAAATTACTTGTGAATTTCCGGGCGTGACAAGTTGGTATCAGAGCCATCTCGACTGTAGGATAAGCCAAATGATCAAACATTAAGGACAAATTTTCTGAAAAATTTGTGAAAAATTTTCCTTTCTTCCTTCTCCAGAATTCTTTGCAAATCATCTTATCAATCTCTCCCTTTCTCTTTCAACTTGAATAGTTGTTAAACTTGTTGGAGAAACTCGAAGATTCGATACTGTTTACTTATGGAAGTCAATTCAAGTGGATCGAGGAACAAGGAGATGATGGTCGGACTAAAGTGTCAGGACGGAGTAAAGTTTGGATCCTACCTTAGAACCCCATCCACCAAAGTGACCTTTGCAGGGCAGAACGTTTGTTGTTTGCTTGTGTGTAGGTATGGTTACATTCTCGTCATTGATGTAGGTCATTGATGAGCGTGTAACTGTACTAGGTTGTTTGCTTAATCAACTTGAACAATATAATAGATTACCCACACCAGATCAGTGGTAACATGGTTAAGATCTCATCTTTAGTGTAACCCCATCCCTTCTATCTTTTCCAAATCTGCAACAGAGGGTGAACACTCGCGTCAGTGAAAGTGGAAACAATAACAATGAAGAGAACTCAACACTCGCTCAAGTTCTAGCCAACCAGACTGAACTTATGACAATGATGATGCAGCAGATGCAGAATCAGCTAAACCAAGGGAACAACAATGCGCATGCCTCTCAACTGCAGAACAACTTGACAGAGTTTCTTCGTGTGAGGCCACCTACCTTCTCTAGCACTACCAACCCTGTTGAAGCTGGTGATTGGCTGCATACTATCAAGAAGAAGTTGGAATTGCTCCAGTGCACTGATCAGGAGAAAGTCATGTTTGCTTCACATCAGTTGCAAGGACCTGCTTCAGAATGGTGGGATCATTTCCGGATAAACAGAGCAGAAGGACAACCAATCACATGGGTAGAGTTCACTGAAGAATTCAAGAAGACGCATATACCTGCAGGAGTTGTTGCTTTGAAGAGGCGTGAGTTCAGAACACTGAAGCAAAGAGATCGCACTGTGACAGGGTATCTTCATGAGTTCAATCGTTTGGCCCATTATGCTCCAGAAGATGTACGTACTGACGAAGAAAGGCAGGAGAAATTCTTGGAAGGACTAAATGATGAGTTGTCAGTTAAGTTAATCTCTGGTGACTATGCTGATTTCCAAAAGTTAGTTGACAAAGCTATTCGCCAGGAAGATAAGCAGAACATGATGGATAACCGCAAGAGAAGAATGTTTGTTTTCAAGGAAGCACAAGGTAGCATTCAAAGGCAACGTATCAAGCCACTTCAAATTGAAGGATCGTCTTCTACATCACAAGAACAGTCACAACAGTTTAACAACGACAGTGAGATTGACTTAGCTAACAATGCAAGTAATGAAGTAAACATGGAGCAAGCTTCTCAACTGGAGCCAGTTCAGCCAAATCAGTCTCAAGAAGACAACGATAATGGAAGGAAGCAGCTTGTGTGTTTCAACTGCTATGAGCCAGGTCACTTCGCGAGAGAGTGTCCGGAGCCAAAGCGTCAACAGTCATAGGGTCAAGTCAACCACATCGTCGTCACAGGAGCCAATGCAGTGCCAGTTGCGTCTTCAAGTGATACAGCTCAACCAAAAGTCTCAAAGCAGCAGTAGTTTTATTTCAGCCTTAGAATAATTATGAGAGTTATGGAATAAAGTATACTGTAGTTTATCTATGCCTTCTTTCTTTCTAGCCGTTCCGAATCTCGGGACGAGATTCTTTGTAAGGGGGGTAGATCTGTCACACCCTGATTTTCGTTTCAGGGATTTATAAATTATTTAATAAATTATTTCTAGAATTTATATTAAATGTTCATTAATTTACAAGTGAAGTTGATGTGGCAAATAAAATTTCATAATTAAACATGGCAGAATTTAATTTTTATTAAATTCTCCATAGTTAATTACACTCTCTGGAATTTTCTCGGATTTTTCGGAGCTCAAATACTAATTTTAATAATACAAATAACATTTCAGTAAATATTCAAAAAAATAAATTAATCATTAAAGGATCTGATTATAATTTTATTAAATACTTTATGTGTTCAAGTATTTTCAGGATTTTTCTTGGAATTATTTGAGCATTGGAAGTATTTTTAATAATAAAAAGATCATTTGAGCAATTATTTAAATCAAAAGTTAATTAAAATCCCTCTCTTGTTTTTGGGCCGATTCCCAGCCCGAGCCCAACCTGAGCCAGCAGCCCCTCTCCCTCCCTTGGCGCAAGTCTGTTTGTAGTCCCTTCTTTAGCCGGCCCAATAGAGAGTAAGAAAGAGTCCACTTGCCTCCTCCTTCAATCGGGCTAAGGAAAATAAGTCACAGCAAAAGTCCACTTTGCCTCCTCCTCGCTACAGTGTGTCTTCAACCTCCAGCCGGCCGAACAGAGCCCGACCCGGCGCCGTTTTCTACTCCAAATCCGGCCTCCCCTCTCGATCTTTTCCAAAATTAGTTGAGGGGATTTGTTTCCCTTATCTTCTTCTATCTCTTCCCCCAAAAATCCGATTTTATCCCTTTTGAATTCGGTGTGAATTTGGATTCGTTTTCGAGTTTATCTCTCCACCAAACCCTAGGTTTTCCCGGCGCAATTCCTTGCGTTTCAAGCTCGATCTCTCTCTCCCATGGCTATAAATAGAACCCCCTCTCTCTCCTCTTTCGGCCGCCACCCCTCCCTCTCTCCGCCGTCGCCGGAAATCTCCTCCCCGCAAGCTCTTTCTCTCTCCGCCGGCGATGATGTCATCGCTGATGTCAGCGATTAAATCGGTAAACTTCATTAATTCATAATTAATTCATCGTAACTCGGATTAATGTGGTTCCAGTTGCTAAATTTATCTAAAATCAAGATCTATTTAATAATAATAATAAATATAAATTGTGTCATAAATCTATTTAATCTTTTTAATTAATCTTTAATTAGAGTAAATCTTGTAAAAATCATAACTAATTCATATGAACTCAGAATGAGGTCGTTCAAGTCTCTAAATTCATCTAAATTTAAGCTCAACCCATGTATATTTTTTTATTTGTACTGTTTATTTGGTTTTTATTAGTGTTTTCCTTGTTTTGCGTTCTAGGTTTAGTTTTCAGTCGTTTCGAAGGATCGTTTGTTCGTTGGAAAAGTTCCTGAAGACGAGTTAAAGACGCTTGTTTGCAAGGCAAGTCACACAGATCCCAAACACAATCCTTTGAGCATGTTGATCCTATATTTAAATTCTCTATTTATTTCAAATGTGCATTTATTTTTGAATGTCATTGGGTGGCGTGAACCTATTCCTTTGTTATGGCCAATTTGCATTGATTATCCTATTCCTTGATACCTTGGGTTATAAATTTGACTAGTTGGACGTTATATATTGGTTCAACTAGATAGCAGGATAATTGCTTAGTCATGCTTAGAAACATTAGCACACTATTGGGATAACTAATGTTTCACTAATACTTAATGATGGATATTTAATGGTAGCTCACGATGGTCAATCGTGATTGGTTAATTAATTTGCCAACTCAAACCTGATTAATGGTGGGTTGTGAGCACATGGTTTGAGGTTTGGATAGTTGTGCTCATGACAATTAAGGACCGGTTCGCGAGCTACTGTTGTGAAGCATTAACCGTACTAACCACAAGCCAGCGTGGGCAACGGCTTTATCTTTTGTATAGTATGGTTCATTGTGGGGCACCAGACTGTGAAGTGGCGATAAGTCCATGGGGGTCGCTGGGGAGTCCATACCTTGGTTAAAGGGGGTGACTATGATCCGGGAACGGTGCACTATTTTGAATTGTGTTATGCGAGGGGTACTGTCACAGCTCCTTATCGAGGTACCGTGGTGGTACTGAGGGCATGGCAACATGTTGTGGGGCTGTGTCTTGTGGGTAAATTTGTACACCTCTGGCCAGAGTAAAACTATTCGAATAGCCGTGCCCGCGGTTATGGGCGAGCCTAACAATGTTTTTCGTGATTAGTCCCACTTGTTCATCAATAATAATAATAATGTGATATATGGTGATAATTGGCTTAACTCCTGGTATGGAATGGTTAATTCCGGTTTGGAGGTTTGATTTGTACGACCGGGAATGGTTGTTCAAGTTTGGTTGGGCCTGTGCAGCATTGGTGTGTTGTGCAGTGATTGGTTAATATTGATATTTAGTAACTCAACTGTTTTATAATTCTCAGATATTTGCTAAATGCTGCCTTTGCAAATGAACCCTATTATTGCCATCCTTTGTATCCCTGTGCACTTGCATACTTGCTGTGTGGCTTGTTGAGTATTCCATGTACTCACCTTGCAATAATCATCAAACCTCAGTTGGAGAAAAAGGATCCAGAAGGAGAAGATGTTTGGCTTATACCCCAGTTGAGCTGCCTGTGGGAGTGGAGTTGAAGCCATCGTTAGATCGTTTGTCCGCTGCTGTTTTCTTTATTTTTTGTAAGTATGTATCGTTATTATTTTGATGATTCGGTATATTAAATTGTCGATTTGTGTACCTCGGCTGATTCCTGGACGAGGATTGTATGCACAAATTAGTTCGGAAATTACTTGTGAATTTCCGGGCGTGACAAGTTAGCACAGGGGATGGGGATTTTTTGAGGAGATACTGGAGGCTGAATGCGGATGATGGATTGTGATGGAACTTGGGTTTTTTGATGGATGATTTTGAGCGTGCGCAGGTTCTTGGATTTCTCGGAATGGTTGGTGAACAGGAGCGCGAAAAGGGGAAAAATTTCGGGAAGATGAAGCAGCGGGGAAGACGCCGGCGCTTTAAGAAAGATTTTTAGGGTTTTGCTGGGTTTTCTCGTGTTTGGGCCGAGCCCATGAGAAACTT